>KZ308363.1:839733-930327 GCA_000376725.2 Ladona fulva | reverse complement strand
ATATATATATTCATATGTACAACATTTTTTTCTACATGACATTCCTTCAGGATCTTAAGAATTGCGGGACTCCATGGAAAACCGCATTATTTTGGAGGAAGGTATCATTAATATCTCCAATGCAATGGTGCTCTCTGTATTAAAAATCCTATTGAAGCGTTTCTTTGTTTACGGTACCAAGGTAGTCTGACTTGCAAGTATCTAAGACAGCTTGCGGTTGTAGATTAGGAGTGCGCCTCTCATACTGCTATAGTTAATACAGGCAAATATCTCCCATTACCGAAAACGCGAGTTGCTAATCTGGAATCCGGAAGAATTACTCCATAGTTTGTTGCCTTTGTTTGGTATGACTTGGAAATAACGTTAAGGCTGTGCAAATAGGGACATCGGCCACTCACACGCGAAAGACAGGCTGCGTTGCCGCTTACAAATCGAAAAGCCTAAGAGGGGACCTGCTTCAGTAGCTCGTCGTTGAGAATCTGCCAACAGCGCTCTCCTTTTCTTCAGTGCAAAGTTATTAAGAATGAATGTTTCGTTTCTTATAGGTCTTCCGGAAACGAAACTGTTTCGTTGGCATTACGTGGGGAGAGCCCAAATCCTTCCAAAGCCCGTCTCAACATTTCCGGTCCCTTCTTCAGCTCGTAAGAAACTCAGACCTCTTTCGCCAGTTCTGCAAGGCGAACGCAAATTACGATTCAGAAACGGTTCTTCCGCGAATGTTTTAATTTGCTTTTCGATTTAATATGTCGAAGACGTTATATTCCGTTCCTGATATAGATTACTGCAATTAGGAGATGATGATTCTACATACCGGCGAAAATGAATGGAGTCCGTTTCAGCGGAGAAATTCCGAAACTTCCGTTATTCCCGCCGATTCTAATCTCTAGTTCCGTTTTTTACGGATTAATTCCCGTTTTAAAGCCGCAGTAGTTAGTTATTCCTATATTAATTTAAAGTGTAATGGGTCAAAATCTTCCCCTTCTAAAGGATCTCGTGAAGAAAACGGTACGTATATTTTTCAATGAAACAAATATGCGGTGGACCATGGATTAATTGAAATTATTTTGATAGGTTTTTCAAATTAAGCGAATTTAGTTTGTCCAGTATTTTATAAGGAAATGTTGCCAAGAGTGGTCGTCATAGTGAAACTTCCTCTTATCTGAAACCGGACAGGGGGGCGATCGCCTCCCTATAGTAAGTCATGCCATTCCTTATGTACCGCAATATAAGACTTGCACTACTTATAATCTCGTCAATTAAGGGCTTATCTATCATACAACATATAGCTTATTATTCCCTTTTTTTAAGATGGAATTCAGATTCTAAACAAATGTATCTTCACCGGTTTTTGTGAATTTGCGCTATGAATCAGTAATTACTTCATAAAGTTTCTTGGGGATTTATTCCTCATATGATCTTTTGACAACTAAATTGGACGATCATCAGAGACAAGTATTTTGGTGATAGATATGTATTATGAAGCTCTACAATGCACATTTATCAATTTTAGTGAAAAAGTTTAAATTTTACTGCAAATTTAGGTCAAGTCCTATATGGCTGTCATGATGAATAAATAATTATAGGGAATAAAGAAAGAGAACTATTGTCCCGCTTCCGTGACTTGTGTGAGAATAGTAATGATTTCATTTTTAAAAACACCTTTATGTGTATAATGAAACATAAATCATCAAGAAGCATACTTAACAGTCTTGTGCATGGATTTGAGCTGTAATCAGCCTGTTGTGTTTCACTGATGATGCTTGAGATGAACGTAATACAGAGAGGAAAAAATGTATAATAATATAATAAAAGTTTCAACATACTTTGTGTTGAAAATCAATTACCTTAATTTAATCTGCTATTCTGTTGTCTTTTTGATTTATAAAATTCTTCATAAAAGTTAGATGCCGTTGAAGTTTTCTTAGTTTTCAGAAAAGCACCACAGTATTCGATAATTTTCTTTAAGAGTCAATATTTTTATGGAATTGAAACGGTCGTCGGATGACGTGAATAGGCTAAAGAGTATAGAGTAGAAAGTACACTAAATAAAGATTAGACATCGGAAAAAGTTAAACTGGAAGGTATTCCATCCATATTTCTTACCATTGATTAATATCAGTATCTTTCTGCAGAAAATTAAAATGCCCTCATCAGCTATCTGCGAGATAAAATACCCATAGTTAATAGCGTGTTTTTATGGAAAACGGTGATGCATAAACTTAGAAGATATCTTATAATTTCCGCACAAACTTTTACTCGGTCTTCTTCAGCTCGCAAGCATTCATGTCGCATAGTTCTGCTAACCAACAGCAAGAAAACATAGTTACCCACAAATCAAGGCTTCTAACAAGACGAAGAGGCATTTCTTTAATTACATTACGTACATACATAATATTTAAAAGAAACTCTACTCAGAGCTGTGGTGCCCCTCAGCTACTTAGCTAGAATTCTCGCATTCGAAAACTGGAATTACAACACAAGTCGTGAAACATTCGGAAACACCCTTGAGTTCATTCGTTTCCTTCTCATTCAGGAAAGAAGTACGAGAATAGAACTTGGAAGAGGTCCAAAGAAGCGCGTCGCTGTTTTTATTTATTTTCCATCGGCGGCTATGCGCGTTAACGCACCCTCGTGGGCGATTGATGGGCGGCGGACCCCGATCTTCACTTGTTGTCTTGAGGACAGAGCGGAAGTTATTTGCTAGCTACTCGCGGGTTTTCTGTCACGACCGAATACGTACAAGTACCCACTTAAAAGGATTGGCCTAGAAGCTCTGCTTAAGAAAGTCTCTCTCATTTTATGGGTCTTGCCGACGTACCGCAATATATTTCGGAAATTCGCCCTCATTTCATTTTAATGCTTCGCTACTCAACGCATTTTGCCTGAATCTGCATCGTCGGTGATTGAATCAAAATTACGGTCTACATGCACTAGTTTAATTGCTAGTTAGAGATCGCATTTTAGCCGTCGCAGTTTCCTGTTAGGAGGTCATTCGCCTCAACGCCGAAGCTCTTTTCAGAATTGTTAGGCGTGAGCATTGCGAAAAAAGCTAACTTTGTCCAAAATTCACACACTTTTTCTGTAAGAATAGAAAGTTCAACCTGTAAACACAGTCTGAATCTTTCCTGCTTTCTCGCGTTTCTCTTACACTTCTGGTTATTGATAATTTTCATGGGCTTATTGTCTACGGATCAGGAATAGCGGACTGATGCCCGGGTGTTACTCATTAAATTTGACTTCCTTTTCAGACCAAAGGACCAAAATGCGTTCCTTTTGCTTTAGTTAAGTGGTTCCGTAAAGTATATTCATGCAACATTCTCCAGAATGTTTCATGAAATGTTATGGACGCTATAAGCTTTAAAAAAGTATGCATTTCGCACCTCTTTCAAAATTTTTAGCATCGTTTTTTGGAAAATACTAATTAGATGAGTTTTCTCGGTAACACCTGCTACTAGATGAGGCTAATTTATTGCGATTTTAATCCCGATTTTTTTATAATTCTCGTGATTATAATTTTTAGTGCAAATACAGATTCAAAAGTTACTGAGAATGTAATTTTTTAGTTTATAAACTTAACAGCTTTCATACTGAAGAGCCTCTTAGTAATAGCAAAAAGATAATAAGATCATATAAACTGACGAGCTAGCAAATGCGAGTTATCATAAAGTCTGCGGTTTCCAGGTAAATGAAGTGTATTATTGTGCGTTGGCGGAAAGATGTCCCATTCTTCTTCAGTGGGCCGCCGCCTTCGAGTTAAGGTTGCACCCACGGATTGTCCCCACCTTTCACACCTGGCGGCCAATAATCAAAGGTTCACTTTGCCAATTTATCACCCGGCTGATGTTTGATATCGTCCTAGCGAAGTGACGATAACCATTGCGAAATGCCTCCGCAGAGTATGTGCTAATGGAAGAGGAGGAATGCACTCTTTGATTAGGCGTTAGAACTATCGAGTACACAGGCGGAGAGACTCTAACAGACCAAGTCGCTAACTCGCCCGTGGATTACTAAGTATTTATTGACTCATCACCTTTGGTGACTGTGGATTTGTAATCGAAAATGTCATCTAGCTTTAGAAATAATTCGATTTCTCCAGTTGAAAACCAGCCTATCACAAGGTAAAAGTTAGACTAAAATTAGGAGGAATATATTCTTGTTTTGCTGTAGTTCGGAAAGGTCTATGGATGGGCAAATTAAATCTATTAACTATATTATTAAATTAAAACAGCAAATATTTTTCTTACTTATTGAGCAAATGAATAAAATATAATCCTCTCTTATCTTAGTTTATCCCTTGCCGAGTGTTCGTGAGGATTTATTATAATTTTTACACCTTTTATCGTGATTTATGTTACGAGGGAAGTTTGGAATTTCACTAAAGATATTCAGGTAGAACTTCTTCGAGTGCTCTAAATATGACGCCTTTTTTCGTTTACACTGAATATTTATAGAACTTTTAATATTTCATATACATTCGTATTTTATAGAACAGCAAACTTGTGTTTGGGGAGGTTTTATTCGTCGTCCCTTTTTTATCTTGGATTTACTAAACATAAAAAATACCGAGAAAAGTTAAATTATTTAGTGGAGTATACCTTGCAATGATAACTATAAAATGAAGTCATTCGGTGGTAAAAGATTAGGAGAATAATTAGGTTTTAGACGCCGAAAGAAAGTAGCGCGGCAGTCGATGCGAATGTAAATATAACTTTGGTAGGAGGAATCTTCTGAGGAATGAAAACTATAAAAACTAAAAAAGTAGAGATGGCTCGACGAGTCTATAATTAGCACGAAAATGTCCCTTTGTTTAGGAATGATACCGTGAGCCAAAAACCCGTCTTCATTTCGTTGTCAGTAAAATCTGCGTGATTTTGGGATAAGTGAGCTAGCTTTGGGATATTTACCATAGTGTGTGCGTATTGTTCCAATTCTCTTATGAAATTTTGCCAAACTGCTTATTCTCAAATCCAATTAAAGTCACAAAAGCGCATCATAAGGAAAAATTTTGATCAACCTTGCGACTGTTGCGAGCTATTGAAAACTGCTCTGAGAAGTAGAATAGCGTAAATTAGACTCTCTTCGATTGATTTTTCAAATCTGTCAAACGGAATCTGTAAATTTAATCCGACTCCGTACGAAATCGATCGCGGCTTCACCGCCCCGGTTGGTATTGAAATGCACTGATTTTTAAGTCTACTACAAGTAGTCTTGCAAATCCTAACCTCAAAACCTAATCCTAGACCTCTAACAGTCGTTAAGCTTTAAAAATTGCCGGTCTATTATCATATCTGATACTTTCAAGAGTTTTGTCAATAGATCCTCATAAATATATCACAGAATGTAAAGTTGTTTTCTTACGATGGAAGCAGCCATGACTGCAAGTAAAGATGTCATTTGAGAAAACGACGCGCCGAGTGTTTATGGAAAAAGATGTTCAACAAGAATGTGTGATGTCTTGCAAGTTGTTTAATGCTTTCTTGCGTATGTATAAGAAGGAAGACGGTATTGACATAACTCGAAAGGCTGAAGGATAAGCGGCACTTGTTCTTTAGCGTAAGAATGACTCCGTGTGGATGTAAGTAGGTATGGTTGGGAGATGGTTTGCGAAGAGAATTGGAGGTGATTTGACAGGAAGGCTAAGGTTTACAGAATACATAATCTAGAGGAAAACCTCTGAGTAAGGTTTGACAAGACACAATCAAGAGGAATGTTTTTAAATTTTGGCAGAATCGTTTCTAAGAGTCTTAACTTAGAATTACGAATTGTGAAAGGAAAATATTATGTTCTACTTAGACACAGTAATATAATGGTGTAGTAATAATAATGGGTTAATTTTTAGTACAAATTAACTTTATGAGAGTTTGTTATTTAAATTGATCGGAGTCGTATTTTTGAGATAATTGCGGTGAGACTATTTTTCCTGGTATTAATTTGTTGCTGAAAGCTATCATTTGACGGAAAGTTACTGTGCTCTTGAAGTTTTTAACTATTCACCTCTGGAAAATAACGGTATCACTGAATTTCTGAAATGATCATCTGCGGTTCAGGGTTCGATTCCCGGTGAGAGCTCACGTGAGAAATGACCTTAGCTGTCGAAGCACTTTTAAAATTACTACTACTAAAATGCATTGTTTTCTAATCCGATTTTTGATCCCTTTAGAGTTGGAGATCTTGAATTGCTTATCCCTAAGTGAATATAGATGTCCTCAAAATGTTTATCCCTTCTCGACGTAAGGAATTTGTGTGAAGTTAAAGAACCAAAATAGCAAATGCCTCTATATGTGCTACATCACATGCGGCGGCAAGATAATGACGGCAGATGAGGAAAATAGTTGAAAGGAATGCGAAAAAAAGTGGTGGGTGGCGTGCGGTTGGTTACAGAAAGTGATAGGACTGACGAAAGAAAATAACCGATTACAAAAGTATGTCTCTGCTAGCAGTGTGGGAGCGCAAGTGCTTGGGAAATGAAGGGAGAAAATGGAGCCGAATATATTTAGAAAGGGTTATATTAGTGGCGTGCGGGTGGAATTATTGGTGATGAATGAACTGGGAATGAATTCGACATGAAGAGCCCAGTGTGAAAGACAGTTCCGTAGAGATAATGGGTGAATGAATTGAAACGTGACGGTAGAATGCGAGCGTCGAAAAATGGGAGGAGTGTCAGCTGAATATGAGAGGCGATGAAGAGAAGAAAAAAGACAATTGCGTGGCGATGGCTTCTACTATCCTTAGAGCGGAAGAAGTGCGTTTAATGTTCCGTAGGACTGTTACGCATTTGTTAATGGAGTTGTACTTCCGCAAATAAGGAGCGGCTTTGTAAAGGTGCATAAGTGTGTAAATAAAGCCGTAGGAAGTAATTGGTTGAATTGACGAAAGGTAATGAATGAAAAAATTCGTCTATATACATCTCCCTGAAAGTCATCCATCGGCGTATGGGAAGGGACCAATCACTAAGCGTTCGAGTAATTTTTTGTTATTGTTAATCGCGGATCGTTTGCAGTAGTACTGGTTTTTTCGAGTGGATTATCTTCAACTCTGCTTTCTCACTTTCGGATCTACCAAAGTAAGAGGGAGGTCACATGATACCGATTACTTCTTCCGTAAACGTGCTTTCTCTTAATTTACCTATCGCTTGCAACCTAGCTTCTAATCTCCTTTCTCGCAACGATTTTTTAATTCCGTCAGAAAGCTTTTTGGACGTATACCGTTTCATTAGACCTGTTTTTAGCCAAGCACACCACTTCGAGCGGTATTTTCTCTGATACTGGTTTAATTTGCTGTATTGTATTTTACCTGGTAGATATTCAACCGATACATTTACTAAATTATTGAATTAATGTTTTATTTACCAAGAAATCTAGCATGTGAAGGAGATTGATTTTAAATTAGTACCGTAACCCCGAGGTCCCGTGCTCGAATCTGGGCGTGGGTGTTTGTATTCGTTTGTTGATATCTTTCTCATTGTAATTCACGAATTATGGCAATTGATGGACTTTTGGGAAATAAATAAATTGGAAAAAATGAGTCAAGATTTATTTGATCGAAATAGATCGTATTTTCTATTCGATGACATCCTCATGACGTGCTGAAATTAGGTTTAAATCTATCATCGTCATCTTTAATGAGGGGGGTCAAAGGAAAAATTTTTGGAAGATTTATATTAAACCTTCCACGATTTTTTACATTAATTTCTCTAATAATTACTATTTCTGGATCAAAAGATGTTAGAGTATGGCTTTGAGGGTCCTTTTGGGTTTTGGGCCCCTTCCAGCAGACTGCGGTTATGACTTACCCACTTTTTTAAAAATGTTGCTACATTTGAGCTTTTAGTCATTCCTTTCATCATTTTTCATTTTATTTAAATAATCCCTCTATCCTTGACTTCTTACGTAGAAAATACGGAATTCCGACAAGAATTTTCACAAAGCTGGTGCTTTGTTGCCAGAATGGTAGCTCATCCCGGGAAAGATCTAAAATTAGGAAACGTTATCTTGAAGTATTTTTCGCAGATATTTTGAGTTTCGAAATCGCCTCAGTCGTAGTGTGTAGCGAAGATTTTTAAAATCTTCACTGTTCTGCTTCAAGAGAATCTTCTTTTCTATTTTCTACGAATAATCATGTTCGATTTTATCGTCTGCAGTATTGAGACGGGTCAATGAAATTAACTTTGTGACAACTGTGTTACAAATATCTCTAAATTTCATATTTATAGCCTAAGTGTTCTTTGGCTCGTTTTTTTCTCGCATATTTTATATATTAGTGATTTTCTCTTTGACTTTGTTCACCTTAAAGATTTATAATTTTGTTCTCTATTTGTCTCCTCAGGTGAGTTGAAGTCCAGGTCCCTACCACGTACGTTCAATACCAAACTGTCCTTACCGGGTAAGTACCTCTTTGTTTGTACCACTCTCGAACGAAGCCGCTTATTTTAGCTTTTCAATCTGGCGGAACTCGCGCGGAAACTGGTTTGACGTGTAAGAGATTCGTGAAACGTCCGCTTGGTGGTGCTCTCGTAAGCGCTCTCTCGGATACGGAGGAGCGTTTATCTGCATCTGGATCTGAGCCAAGCTGCTCGTGAGCACGCTCACTCCCTTCCAGTGCCTTCGTTTACTGTCGCCATCAAGATTTGGCTCGCAGGAACATTGGGGAGCAGCGTTTCAGAAAAGATTAAATTCATGTGTTAGGTTGGGAGTTGCAGGGAATCTGGAAACGTAGAATCTTCAAACACGAGAAGATCTTCGTTTGTGAGGGCGATGCGTTCAGTGGCATTCCCGGATGGAACATGCGGATTTATTCCTATTATTGTTCTTTCTAATAGAAAGCTGGAAATCTACTATGGGGAATTTTTATGCGAAGCTTGATGAGGCGAATAAATCTGTAGTAAATGTCAACATATTTAGAGGGTTGTTGAAAGTAGAACGTTAAGAATGGTTTCATATTGAGTGTGTGGGTGATAGGAGGAGAAACTGGTTGAATGTGGTGGATGAGAACCGTCGGACTATAAACGTACGATGTCTTGAGGAAAGAAAGCGATTGTCTGCAGGAGCGAATGTGGAAACTCTCCGAGGGAGGGCGTTTTAGACAATTCCTTATGAACTCAGCTCTAATTAACTTTTTAAACGCCATTTTGTCCTGATAAATGTAGTAAATTCACACCGATAAGGGTTAAGATTCTTAATCATTTTTCTTTAATTCATGGTCCTCGTCAGATCAAAGTACAAAGCTAGGACCACTAATAAGTCACCGGGGGGGGGGGGGGGGGCGATAATGTTATTGATGTCTTAAATAAGTTTGCCGTTTGAAGTTGAAGTCAGCTTGTCATTTTAGACAAATTCGAGGTATTGCTAATCGAGGGATAAAAACTTAGTTTAAACCGTAGGGATCAAGCTTTCGCTCTTTTAACTATAAATATCTACCGTTTGATTTATCATTTGCGGAGGAATCTTAGTATTCCAGTTTTTAAGGGGTGCCACAAGTGACTGAATATTAAATATTTTTCACGGCTTATAAATTATAAAGGAAATAATATTTTTGTGGCATACTACCTTCTCCTCAACCTTTATTTATTCGTAGCACACTAAATGTTAATTGTGGAAATTCTAAATGCGCGACGCTTTGCCCCGCGTGTTTGCTTGTATCAATTTACATTCGCTAAGAAGAGAACACTAAACGCATAATTCAAGCTTTTGTTTCTGTTACCTCCAATTAAACGATAGCTTTATGGGCCTATATGATATGATACTTGAGCATTATTTACTACTGAAAATCGCTCATCATAGCTAACATGACGTACTTCATTTTAAACAGGAAATGTTGAATGTTGGTTGAAATTTTTGCGCGAAATTAATTACTTGTACGTTAGTTTGAAGAACTGGTTTTTTTATGCTTGATAGGATGCTACCAGCTTCCTCGGGAACTAGTTCGACCCTGGCGTTGCTTGTCTCTTATTACATTGATTTCAAAGCATGGATACAGAATCGGATATTGCGTCTCCTCTTTAGTTTCGCCCTGGGCGGTTTCCGCCTCGTTTGTCTCGCCCTAGTTACGACACTGAAAACCGTGACTGCAGTCGTGCGAGATTTCCCATGCTCAATGCAAGGGACTCGTTATCGTGTACGAATTGTTACGAAAAGATTAACAATGATATCTTTTTCCGTCCTTGTATGTTGCTAGAATGACATACTCGTTCGTAAATGCTGTGGACAAATTTCTGTGCCAGAGAAGGAAGTGGGAAGAAATCGTAATGTATCATCTCTCTTTAATAAGGAATCAGCTGTTCTCCAAACGTGATTTGCTGACCCATTGAAACCCTTTGGAGTGGGTTTCGATGGGATTACCTCAATTTAAATGATTTCGAGTCGTAATTTTATTCCCTCGCTTGCAGATATCTACATAAATACCCTGCAAGCCGCCTTACGGCGTGTGGCAGGGGGTGAAATATAATAATAATAATAATGAAATGTTTCTCATTTTTGTACATATTTTTAGAAACCTAATTCTATAAAGGAAAATACGATATTTTTGATTCTTTTATGTTAAAGATTATTCTCTCGATGGTCAATGACATCTACTTCTGATTATAATCATCTATTATTATACTATTTTGGAGGTTCTCTGTGTTTCCTTACTTCATCAAAAGGATATCGCCAACTTCTTTTACGATCAATCTGCCATTTGAATGTTTCCTTAGTTTCCGCTTTTGGTGTTGAGAAAGAGTGAGCGTGAAATTCGCCAACGCACTCATTTCACCTTGAGCGGAAATAGTTTCCTCAATTATCCAATTTGAGTGGAGCAATTCCATGTGGTTACATATTGATGCCTTGAAATCAGAATTTCGAATAAGTGACGTATTCAGCACGTACCAGAGGTGACAGGCGCTCTTGGTCCCTATTGATAGCAAGTGGTTACCCTTTATCCACGCTAAGAATTCCATTGTCACACAGTAGTAGTCGTATTTTTTAAATTGCTTCCGTAGCTAAGGTCATTTCGCAGACATGGTCCCCCACTGGGGATCGAATA
The DNA here is from genome assembly GCA_000376725.2 of Ladona fulva. Lineage (NCBI taxonomy): Eukaryota > Metazoa > Arthropoda > Insecta > Odonata > Libellulidae > Ladona > Ladona fulva. The sequence goes on along the minus strand of KZ308363.1, from coordinate 919,308 downwards.
CCGGGACCACTTTCAGAAAAGGCGAACGCGCTTGGCTATCAGGCAACCCCCTCCATTGTCACCTTTCCGCTTCAGTACGACTGATAGTTTTTTATTTGTGTCCTGGTAGTATGTTTGATAGTTAAAGATAGAACTTACAACACCATAAGTGCAATCTCGCGCCTTTGACAGAAGTATTTTTTCATTAATTTCTAAAAATTTTTATTTTAATGTCGAACATTTTTCTTTAGGAGCAGATTACCTCATGAAGTTTCTTACATTTTCTATTATTTCTTATATTATGTTTTCTGCATTTAAGATAACATCTTAACCTCCTTTTTATCAAATTATCATTGTTAATGAAAATTCTGCGGTTAATTATGGAATCACTAATTTTTCTCATAGCATCACGATCCACTCCCACTAATTATTTATGAGTTTCTGTTTTATTTGCATCCCGTGTATCCACGATTTATTCAAACCATGTTCTACCATTTTACGCTCGTGAATCATTGATTTTTTTCTCGCATTTAAATCCCTGTATTGTAAATTGGCGAATTCTGAGAAGCATGTCGAGGCTTATTTTGATTATTTTATTCCGGTATTTTGTTAATGAATAAGGGTAGTATTTTATGCGACCATTGAGAGTATCCGGTATTCATTAGTCTTCCTATTTGATTTTTTATGAAATCAAAGCTTAAATATATGTAATAAAATTCACAGTTGCTGGCGATGTTTTGTGGAAATACATCATGGAGAGAATGAGAATAGTTGTACTTTTTCCACAATATATTTATTATTAAAAACAAACAATAAAAACTCACGACTAGTTTCGGCGAATGATCACCATCATCAAGTGTCATCATCACCATCATCAAGTGTCACCATCATCACTTGATGATGGCGATCATTCGCCGAAAATGGTCGTGAGTTTTTATTGTTTGTTTTTAATAATAAATATATTGTGGAAAAAGTACAACTATTCTCATTCTCTTCTTAAACATATGTTTCATCTTCTTTTATGGATTCGTTTATTTTTCGATCCTATCGTAATTTGATTACGTAGGTTGATATTTGTTTTTTCTCTATGCCTTCTTTGCTTGTCTCTTCAATCCTAATTATTTACTTGAGACCTCCAGAAATCCGTTAAAATGAAATTTGGTCAAGAAATACAGTTAGTGCCAGTCCTGCGGAATGAGGCTGCAGTAATATGTGAAATTTGATTTATGAATCCTAACGGTAGGTTAAGGAACATTTATGTTCACGGTGTAGTTGCTAGCATGATCAATAATCCGTGATCAACAGAGTTGCTGCTGCTCTTGATTTGTGATTCAATAAGGCGGAAAGACCACAGCGTTTGCTAGTATAATTGATTGCCTGCCAGTCCTTTGAAATTTGGCCCTTATGTTCGTGGATTCACGTACAGCCATAGCTTCCGGGAAGTGCAAACCTCGCGAATGGTGCAGAATTACAATCTCGAGGAAGGAAAGGAAGTAAAGAAAACAGTTAGTGAAGAAAGTGACCTATCACTCTTTTCATCGGAAGCGTAGTTGCCACATTTTCATTTTAGTTATTCGCGTCATTCGTTCTCCTTAAAGGCTGTTTGCGTATATGTGGCAAAGCAGCCCCTTTCCTATTGACACAAGTATTCTACCTGCTCTTTTTCTTCTCTCGGCTAGACCGCATTGTAGTGCTTAACATGACAGTATACTTGGCTGTCATAAGGTGCTTGGCTGGTGGAGTAAAATGTAGTAGATTTGGGGTCGTGAATCTCCGAAAACGAGGTAAACAACGAAATTTTGTTTTATATTAAAACATATTTGCAGGAAGATGTACTGGAGCGATCGGAACGTAATTCAGTTAACATCAGACAATTTCCACGGTGCCTGTTGCTGTGGCTCCACACGGTTGCTAGCTTGTTTCGTAAATCACATTAAAAGTGCTAAAAATCCATTTCTCCACTGATTCCAGTATTAGTCGAAACGAAATTGATAATTCTAATACCTCATGTTGTGATGTCATTTTGTTTGGGATATGTCTACGGATATTAAATGAAGTAAATTGATGCTTTCGGTTTCCAAACAGTGTTATTATTGTCTGGTCCATAATACGGATACGCGATGAAGCTCTTCGGTCAGAAGCGACCAGTTTCTTGCCTGAGAGATTCATCTAAGAAAGGAGGGATATCACGCAGGTGGGATAGGACGGCTGCAAGTCCTCAAGATGCCTGAGGTTGATGCTAAACTCGAAACATCAGGCTCGCAGCCGGCCTTTACCACCTGCGCCTTATCTTGAGAATACAGTCTACCATATTACGCTCATGAATCATTGATTTTTTCTCGCATTTAAATTGCTTTGAATCTCTCAAGAAGTTGAAAATGTTGATGATAGAAGTAGTCTTCCCTTTGTGTCGCTAAATGGCATGTATGTATGTGCTAAGCAAAGTTCTGTAGTCAGGTATCATAACTTGTTTTTTTTTAAGATTATCTATTGTCTAGAAATCGTAGACCTGGTAAAGTACCTACCACTTCTGAGTAAATAGAGTTAATTAAAGGTTAGTTTAAATATTGTCTTTTTAAAATATCCGTCTTTCGTTTTGGAGCATCTTGGTATCGTTCACCGATCTCTCTTAATATATTTTAACAAACGTCTCGTTCGCGACCTAGGTCAAGAAGCACTTTGCTTACTCTTGCCGATTTATCGTAGCAATTATCAACAGAACTCTTGCCTCTTCTCTTCTATTTCTCGAATACAATTCTTGTATGTGGATTCCGATATACTGGATCCACACTTCAGCCTCCTTATGCGGTGGCGGAGTGGTTAGCATACCAGAACTCCAACCCCCGAGGTCCCCCAGGTTCGAGTCCCGGCTAAGAATAATAATAATAACACTTTATTAGGTGAGGTTAGGCCTATTGGCCTCTCTTCCACCTAACCTCAAATGTCACAACATAATTGAAATTTAATCGAAGTTATTATGAAACAAAAAAAAACAAAAAGATTAGGTTTGTAGGGAAAAATCTTCTCAACTGAAGGTTGAAGAAGACAAAAACCCCACTGGTTAATCGGATTTAAGGAATGGTTGTGTGTGTTCGCATGTTGTTATTGTTCACGCCTCTCCTGTAATTGTCCAATAAACGGATGTTTACGACGGCTCTAGGAAATAACTAATGTAATCAAACAGTAAGAAACTTAGGGCTGAGCAGTTTCGTTGTAATTCGTGTTCTTTGCTTTCGAATGTAATCGAAAGGGTAAAAGTTGGAAGTCGATGTTTAAGTCCGTCTAGAGAACAGATGGATTCGCCATCAGCTACAACTTAATGTTTGTTGAATAATTTTTATTTACTGTATTATTCAATGAAATTCTTTCGGCTTCTTTCTTCAGTGCAGAATTATTGAGCATCTTTTACTCTAAAGATACTTTTCCGAGAGCTCGCTATTAACTTTTTCTATATCTTGCGTATTTATGTAAAAATATTATTTCATCCATTCTTCTGTACATCTTTCGCTTATTCATTACGCTTAATTTCTTACGCGGGCTTTTCGAATGATTTCCTTATCATCTTCTGCCACTGATACATTTCTCAAATAGCGTATCTCTCGGAGTTGTCAACAATAAGTTTGAGTCAATTGCTGAGGTTTAGTGGTGTCGTAGACCAACAAGGAGGATTCAAATAAGAATTCTCTTTTCGCTGCCATTCGAAAGTTATTTGAACTCAAATAATTATAGAAATAGGAAAGAGAACCTTTAGAAGATCAGTTTTGATAAAAACGTTAATGAGGATCGAGACGTATCCTTTTCAAAACTAATATTAAAAGGAAATACGAGTGTGATTATCATTTCAAGGAGACCGTTCTTTTATAAAGATGGTATATTGATGAGATGCCTTTCGAGTTCTCAAAAGAACACCTCTCGCAGTCCTTGAGCGAGGCTCTTCTCTTCCACATCATCATACTTCGATTCGGTAACTTGCGCTGGACAATTATTTAACTAGGGGTGAACTCAGTGAGTTCTTTTTCAGTTCTTAATTTAACTCGTTCATAGCGGAATAATTTGGAGAGATTCCGCCATGAACGACGCTGAAGTTGCATTAAAAATGTTAATGAAAATTGAGACGATAATTAGAAACTGAAATACCGAGTGTTCTAAGAGTTAATTTTTTTTAGAATTCGAATTTCAATCGAAGGTGTCTCATTTAAGGTCCAAGGTCCCTCTTTTAAGTCGTACTTTCATCATGATAAGGTTTATAATTTAATGGCGTGAGAAATATAATTCAGCTTCCTTATGAATCATAAACTGTGGCTGTGCAAAAATCAACGTCATTCAAAACAACTAAATCTTAATTTTCTTCCCGGGTTCGATTTCCGGTGGGAGACCATGTGCGAAATGACCTAAGCTGTCGAAGCACTTTTAACAATACCACCACCACTTAATTTTCTTGCCTCTGTGACTCTTCTGACTACATTTTACTCTTAATCTTTATTATGAATATTTACTTTCTTTATTTTATTATTTATTTATTATTAGTACAAACGTTACAGATGGACTACTAGTCCGGTAGTAACATCATTATAGCAATATTTTATATATTAATACATTAAAATACGATACAATGAGAGCACACTATATGCAACACTTCTTAAAATTATTACAATGTTTTTGATGTCTAAGAAAATATATCATCTTGCCAAAATATTACACTTTTACAATACAAATATCCCTTAGCTAAAACAATACAGTTATATAACACAGGTACCTGTTTTACAACTAATACATTTCCCATAAAATCTAAAATATATTTTTTACTAATTTACTTCTGTTTACAATTGATCCTATACATATAATCTTAGGGGAGTGAAAATTTAGTTTTCGCCCTAAGTCGAAAGTAAAGACATAAGAAATACAAATCCCCATTCCTCTCAATACAAAAATACACCTCAGATAAAATACAAATACCTATATACAAACATACAAATACAATATCTTTACATCTGTTATTTCCCATCCAATAGATGATTGTCCAAACATTAACAGAATTTTCAGTCTAAATAAAAATAATTATATCAGTGCTAATGTTTTACACCTGCTTCTGAATTCCTTTACAGTTTTTGGTAAGGGTTTAATTGCTTCTTCGGGCCAAATATTCATTCCTTTATTCCTTGATTGATGAATGAGTATTTAGCATAGTCTGTCTTTTGCTTTCTTAATTTTAATTTTTGATTGTGATCTCCTTTCGCTTTGTAACATGGTTTTTCAATTCTTTTTAAATCTTCTCAAGCATCACCGCCTGTTCTAACCTGAAATAAGCCCACCAATCTGTTGACTTTCCTCCTCTTTTCTAATGTCTCCCAGCCAAAGATTTCGAGCATCTCTTTCGCTGTCCATCTTCTTGTGCCTACCCGATACATATCTGGCTGCCTTTCTTTGAAAATTTTCAATTTTACTTGTATTTAATTTGTCGTGCGGATCCCAGACATTAGTTGCATACTTTAGAATCGGCCTCACTATTGTTTTGTATCCTAATTTCTTCGCCTCTTTACTACTTCCCTTTAAATTTCTCATTACATAGTGGAGAGTTATAGGAGCTTTCGACACAACTTTATTTACGTGTGGTCCCCAGTCCAAATTTTTCGTTAATGTGACCCCTGAGTATTTACATTCATCCACCCTTGGAATAATCTCCATCTAGTTTATTGCTAATATGTCTTTTCCTTCTCTTGTTTGTGAAGGTTATATGTTTGCTTTTCTTTGCGTTTATTTGCATTCCTTTTGATTTATCCCACTTCTAGTTTATCTCTATGTCTCTTTGTAGTACACTCAAATCATCTTCAGATTTTATTTCCCTGTAAACTATGCAATCATCTGCGAACAGCCGAATTCTGGACGAAATACTGTTTGGTAAATCCTTTTCATAAATTAAAAAAAGCAATAGTCCAATTACACTTCCCTGTGGCACGCCGGAGGTAATTTTGATGTCTTCGGAGAAGCAATCGCTAACTTTAACACGCTGAGTCCTGCCTATTAAAAATATTTTAACCAACTTTTGACCCTGTCATCTATGTTTAATTTTTCTATATTTGTTGACAATAGATCATGCAGTACCGTGTCAAACGCTTTATAAAAATCTATAACAATACGATCAACCTCTTTTCTCTCATCTAGCAAATCTGATATATCCTGGCATAACCCTAACAATTGTGTTTCGCATGAGAAGCTCTTCTGAAGAAAACACATTTACACAGCCATTTGGTTTCCTTCCAAAATTTTCTTAAATAATCTGCTAATATTTTCTCCATTATCTTGCTTACAACTGATGTTAGGCTGACCGGTCTGTAATTTTCCATATTTGTCTTGACTCCTTCTTTGTAAATAGAGACGACTGTAGCTTTCTTCCAATCTTCTGGAATCGTTCTGTTATTTAGGATCACCTTAAATAAGACTCTTAGATAGTAGACTATATCCATTGATCCAATTTTTAATCTTTTGTAAAATCTGAAGAAATAACACTTAAATGTATTCTTGAGCACCATTATTTGCTTTTTGTTTGTATTTTGTATTTATTTGCTCTGACTAAATACTGTGTTGGCAATTCTGTAAGTTCGGTGTGATAATTTCCATAATGGACGAAAATAAAAAGCGTTTATTCTCGGTGCTGTCACAATCATCCATGCTAATGATATTATGAAACCGCGATGTGTTTCCTTTGTATACATTTTTAACCATTTAATTCGATTAACCTATCAATTTAATTGGATTAGCCTAATAATTTAATTTGAACCATTCCTCTTAGGATTGAAGCGAACGCTTTGGAGGCGATTATTTAATGGACTGATAATGAATAAGTACGACCTGTTAAATTTAGTTTTTCCGAGTGTAAAAGAGCATTTGTGGCGTTTTACTCTATTCTCGTGAGTGTTAGCAGTTTTTTTCCATTAGGTTAGATTGGAGGTCACTGAAGAATCGAGAAATCTTTGATATTCTGCGAGCGTTCGTCCCGAGTACACACACTCTTCAAATCGAGGATTTCCTGCTATCGCTTAAATGCGCTCTCTTCGGCGACAAACGCATCCCACGCATTGAAGTTCAGATTCGTTTTCATTCGATCGCATACAGATGCAGTTTAGATTTAGCAAGTATCGCAGCCGCTATTGACAATTTAATTCGTGGAATTATTGGAATCCTTAAAGTTAACCCAAACTTTTGCCATTGCAAATAATTAGATAGTATGTGAAAACATGGCTTAGATCATCGTTTCCCAACCGGTAATACGTACACGTGGTATTTGCTAGCCTATATGGTGGAACTCGAGCAGATTTCTATGTCTTTCTATTTCGCTCGATTTTCTTTGTATTTTTCATATATGTTGCTCCGTAGCTAATTAATCTTTCGATAGAGTTTCAATACTGGGAACAAAGAAAATTCATACTTAACCACAAGATTCCTGTGGTTAAGTTTGAATCTTTGTTCCTGATTGAGACTTACCATGAAATCACGGGGCAATTCAAATTTCACTACTATTCATAAAAAAATTGTTGGTAAATTATTAAATTGCACTGAGTAAAACGAGCTCTTGGTGGGCATTGGTGTGACATGGTTTTCTTGAGGACGTGGAAAGTGGGTGTGACCGAAAAGGTTTGGAAACACTGCCTTTGACGACGGAGCAGCAAAATAAACTGCGAAAATTATCATATAATCATTCGTAATACCATTATTCCCTTTCCTATCATCGAGCTTATTTCACTGTCAAATCTGTATCATTAAGATTTTGATTTGATTGGGTTATTGTTTTTCCTGTACACCCCTCTATTCTTCAGTTTCAAAATTAGTGATACCTAATCAATTTCTAATGCGAATTTCTCATATGCTATCAGTTAAAGTGAGCATAAATGTATACTCGACCTATGAATTGCACGCCATTCCACACGAAAGTTAACTTTAATTGAAGGAAGATTGAATTCAAATTAATGAAGTTTTTATTGAATCAAAACAATTTTTTTCTAAAGACATCACTGTCACAAGCAAGTTTATTGTTACCTGAAGATTTTGGAGTTTAAATTCATTTTAATTTTCATTGCGAAGATTTTAATAACCGTCATGATTTTTACTGGATAGATTGACACTAGTCCGATTTCGAAAGTTTTTTGACTCCCACACTCCTAAATCTTGATGCTTACGTAAATTTATTAGTAAAACGGATTCCCGACCTCCGTGTGCCGAGAGTTATAAATTCACTCAGACAATACCAAGTTGTAATAATAGTCAAGGGGCTGTCCCGGTGTCGCTATGACGAGTTAATTCCAATTCCAATATTTGATGCGAGATTGTACAATGTTATTTGTGAAGGAAAAAAGAATCGCACGAACTAGCGCAGTAAATTAGGAGGTAAGCTTCAGGCTCAGCAAAATTTGTCCTGCATGCTGTGCGCGCTGGCGAGCGAGAAAACATGGGAGTAGGGGATATTGACCCTTAAAGCCCCCGTGACCCCAGGTCCTGGCTTGTTCAGTGTTACGCAACGTGATCCCGCCTCCTGTTTGCGTTCTTGAACCATAAACTTGCGTGAGAACGTACCTCATTGTTGTTATTTCCTTCTGTATAACTTTGAGATTTGGTCACTAACATTCGTTCATTTGTAATTGTTAGCAGATTTCGAACTTTTCCGTCTCATTTTGTTCGAATCCAGCGGACTAATCTTTTGATTTCTCACCCGAAAAACAACTGTTACCGATTCGTCAGGATTGCAGGTAACGAGTCAGAGCGATCTTCAATGACCGAGGTCGCCTGTATGCAGAGTTATGGTAAAAAGTGAGCGTTTCCTTTTCATGGCGGCGGAACCGATATGCTATTTAGAAATCACGGTCCGCGGGACCAAGGTTTCTAGAAAGCGCGTTTGGTGGACGCAGCTGAAACGAAAGCTTTGAAAAACGGTGGCCTACGCCCCCGCTGCCCTACAGCGAAACCGTTAGGGGGCGCTTGCCTGCTACTGCCGAAGAGGCACAAAACATGCTCACCAAGAGATGCTTATATACACACACTTGCAGTATCGTCTTCTTGTCGGGCAGACTGTTTGCGGCGCCAATTCATGAAAGGGCACTTCATGAGCGCCGAATGAAGGCGTGTATTTATCCGCGCGGCGCATGGAGAGTATCATTAGCTGAATAAGGATTTTGGTTTACTGCTTTCCTTACCGAGGAAATCAAGTAGTAGCCTGCGATTTATTATCTTATTGTGATGAAACTGCGGTAGTATTTCCGGAAAAGTTTAGTGGCGTGTTTCCTTTCGTCGTGCTTAAGGAAAGCAATATAAATCTCAGAAATTGCGCTGAGTAAGAGACCGCCGATCCCGTGGTAAAATCACTTCCTAGAGATCTTTTCGACATTGGTTTTACGAACTGAACGCGACAGTAAGAAATCTCAACTCGTCGGCGTAGGAGTGGTGAGAAATGAGATGAGATTATCCAACGCGTCGACGCGTCGTTCGAGTACCTTTTTACAATCTTGAAGATAAACGGCACTTTGGCCTTCGGAGTCGTACGATGAGAAATCTTAATGAATGAGAAATGTTACAGAGAATCTTAGCGTCGGCTTTTCTTGCCAAGTGGCCGACTTCGGTAAAAGAATTCCCGGGCTCGATTCCCGGTGGTGGCTTACGTGCGAAATGACCTCAGCTGTCGAAACACTTATAACAATACTACTACTTCTTTTCTTTCAATCGGTCGCGTGTCCGATATTCCCTTGCTGGCGGTGGTATTCGAACCAGACTCCGTCACATGAGCAACACGCCCTGGCGGAGGGAGTGATCGCCAGCAGCCGGAGTCACGGCAGAGGCGAGCGGTGGGGAGGCGAGGGGAGGGAGGGCAACTGGAGGGGGCGGAGGTATGCAACTGGTGAGCGGTCCACAGTTTGAGGCTATTCGCTCCGTCGCTCGGATGCTCGTCCACTCTCTTCTCGTGTGCCCCTGGAAACGCCACCATCTCATTCGTGACCGCGTTGTTTTCAACCCGTGCGTTCGTGGCTTTTGTTTCCTAGTGTTTCCGTCGCCGTGGAGCGACAGCCGCCCGCTCTTTCGCGCCCTCTCTCTCGGTGCCCTTGAAGGAAGCCATCGTCGATTGACTCATCCGAGTGATCTCTTCACTCCCCGGATCTAGCATCGTTCTCTCATCCGCTTACACAAGTGCTCGTCTCCGAAATTCTCGCGGGAGTTCCGCTCAGCTTTGCGATCCCATTGCGCGTTGTTTACGTCCAGAGGTAAATAATGCGGCGACCATGACGACGGGAGGGCGCAGCTGTCTCCTGCAGAGGACATCGTTCTCTGTAGAAAGCCCGTGCGTGTGCGCGTGTGTACTTGTTATGTGTTTGGATCCAGCGATGAGTGGCGGGCAGCAGTGAATCGCTCGCGCCTTTTCCCGTTTCTCTTCATAATTGGAGCGTGAAGGGAATTTGCTGCGGGTTTATGAACGGAGGATACCCAAGGGGAGGTTCTCTTCCATTGTGTCCTAATCGGCATCATCTCGATTCGTTAAGAGAAAAACGACGGAGATGTGACGCTGAGAATGAAACTCGGCGGAAAGTTCCGAAAGCAACAACGTGGAGGACTCGCTCGCACCGGAGTGTTTTCTCGGAAAGGACAGGTGTCATCCATCCCTGAGAAAAGAATTGTGTGTAAAAATACACGGCAAGGGATTAGTTTCTCCGAACTCCGTGTTGACCTTCCAGCGTTACGATATTGCATGTCGTTCATACAGTTCTCATGAGGAATATCCACCCGCCGAAAGTGAAGGGCAGCTCTTGAAATTTAGCGTTCGGTTGGCCCCCCTGCGGCTCTCTCGATTCACGGGTTGCGTACGCGAAAAAGTATTTGCTGGGAGAAAAGAAGCGTTGGTGTTTCTATTCCTCGAAACGGTAACCAGGCAACAGACAATCGTTCCCTCTCCCTGCCATCCCTTGCATTCTTCATCGATACTCCCTCCGAGATAAGCATCTGCTGTCATAAGCATCGCTTGTGTCCTCATTGTCCTCTGCTACACTGACCGTCTCTCTTTGACTTCGGCTAAGCTCATCCATCGCCGTAACGAGCGTATTATGTGCCGACCGCCGAGAAAAAATGAGCCGCAGGATGCGCGCACCGCTCGAATGCTTCCCGTCGCGACCGACAGGTGAAGCCGAAAAGGGGACAAAACACTGGAGAGTTCCTGGAGCCATCCTCGTCTGAGGATAGCCTTGTGTCCTCCCTCGGGAAAACGGCGTCGGAAACGGTGCGGCAAGGAAAGATCTCTCATCGACGTTCTCTCTCGAAGAGATCGGCGCCGATGACTGCCCCCTGATAAGTTGGGAGTATTCGCTCTGGTTTCGCGAGTCCATTTCGAGGTGAGAGACAAACCGTTCCTGTCGGAATAACTGTCTGCACGAACTGTCGACCGACTTCCGCTCTCGAAAAATGTCCGATCTGTCACTGGGGCCATCGTGAAAGCACCGCTCAAGCGAGGAAAGCGTCGTGTCTCGACGGGTAAAGGCTTAGCGAACCGGAGGCCGCCATGATTGAAGTTAGTGCCGGTCGGCGTCGCTCGACCTTCTACGTTCCTCTGGAGAGGAAGTCGTCCCGAGAGGAGGTGAGGGGCATAGAAGTGACCCCTCCGTCCGCCGCGGCGGCTGCGACGGCCCTGCTGCTGCGGAGGAAGGGACGGCCGTCGCCTAGGCGCCGTCCATGGAGGACGCCCTCTGCCGACGCCGTCGAGGAAGAGTCCGCCGTGCACTCCGGTAAATATTTCAATCGCTTTGCCTTTTGTGGCCTTCGAAGACGGCACCGGATGCAGGAAATTGGCGGGGTGGTGTGTGACAACCGCTTTCGGACTTGGGCTGTATACCCCACGGGTTACGTGCACCGCTTGTCTCCGGCAATTATCTCCCTTCGTCGAAGCTGAAATTAGGCCGCATCGGTAGAAATGTTAGGATTAAAATAGCTTAATCGAATTTCTGATGAAGTTACTCGTTAGAAGAATGTAGGGCAAATACATATTTGTCTGAAAAGATAATCAACCATCTTTCCTTCTCTTGTCACATTCGTCTAATCTGACATGATAGATGTTTTTTATGCGGCCAGCTACTGTTAACCGTCTTCGATATACTATCTGTAACGAAAGTTGCAATTTACGTAGAATACTTTTATTCAATTCCAATTACAACAAGGGTCTGAAAAACAGCTAATATTTCTCTTGCTGGAATAATTTTCTTCATCTTTTAAACGAAACGGTATGTTTTGCCTTCCGCTTGGATTCTTCTTTCCAGCGGAAAACTGAATCCGCAGCGAAATTCTCCAATTTGGATAACACAATTTCTTTTGATGATTATCAGAAAAGGGCTCCCGGATAGTCAAGTTAGTAGCGCGTTCTCTCTCTCGGTGAAAGTGGTCACGGGTTCGATTCTCGCTGGGAGCCTACAGGCGCGAAACGATCTCAGCTTTCGAAGCACTGTTAACAATACCGTACCATTATCAGATGTATGATACCATTTACATGATGCCTACCTAACCGAAATCGGTCGCTCTATTAAAAATTTTGGAAAATGCGAAGTCCGTTTTTACATATCTCTGAGAAATTGTGGAGTTTAGTGAGCCCTGTGATAAGAAGAAGAAAATCACTCATCTTTGTCCGTTAATTTACCAATAATATAAAAGGAGTGGCGAGTGAAAGGAGGAACAGAAAGGTTGTACGTTCACCTGCAATAACAAAAACATGGCGGTCGATTTAGAAAAAAAAACAATGTTTTATTTCTTCTTAGGCATGTTAGCATTTGTGTCACACCTTACCTTTTCAGTCAAACGAAAATCATTCCAGGATTATTTACGTCTGAATATCCTTCGAGGCCCATCGGATCCCAGAAAAAGAGATTTGAATGACCTAATCATTTTAAGATAGTACTAGAATTCGCTTCTGCAGCATAGACAGATTTACTGACTCGATGTTACGTACGTAGCTCTATTTTTCATGATGACCTTTTCATTCTGGTTTCATATAGGGCCACTAAATTATTTTTTCAATAACTTTAAATAAGTTATGGATGATAGTAATAATAATATGGCTTTATTCGGGCGAGATTGAGACTATTAAGTCTCTTCTTACATCCAACCTTTCATCTTCTGAAATTTAAAAGATATTTATTTAGTTGGTTTAGAAGAGAAGAAGACTAATTGGTGGGTTTTAAGTCTTAAGTTAGCACTTAGGAAAAATACACCACAACAGGAAGACACCAGCAAGCAAGGGGGGGGGGTGAAAAACCTGCGAAACCTACTGAGAGTTAACTAAGTTTTAAGGGAAAAGCAGGTTAAATCACGTACGGAAAGCACACAAAATGGAACAGATGATAAGAGATGAGGAAAAGTATTTCGTACTCTGACTAAAATCAACTTCCATGTAATTTTGTATTTTAGGTATACTAATACAATTCTTAGATTTCAACTCATTTCGAAATAAATTCCAAGCTTGTATGGTAGTGATTTTGAAATATGAAACGCTGATTATTACCAGTATTTCTTTCTTTACCAACTCACTTTATTTTGTAGGAGAACAAGACAGCATTTGAAATAGCTTCGCATTACCTTTCTCCGTTTCATATTCGGAAAACTTAAAACCTCTCTAATAACGATACAGACTCAGGGCTAACCTTGTGGTAATTATTAATATTAAACATATTAAAACGCTCCATTACTGTGAACTTTTTACTAAGTAAAAGTTCACAGTAATGGAGCGTTTTAATATGCTCTCTAATAACGAGAGTTAGAAGTCCAATAAATTATAGATAAAAAGTTAGGAAAGTATCTCCTGATGATGAACTTTAAATTTTAGAAACATCACCTTAAGTGTCTGTACTCAAGTCCTCACGTGAAAAATTCAAGCATCGCCACTTCCTTGAAGAGCGCATTTCTGCTATCGTTCTCCATGGCTTGTGTGTTTTTCTCATAGCTGCTGTGTGGTCACGGGTAACTGTGCCCCGCATTTCTCAGAAAACGAGAGGAAACTTGAATTTTTTATTATTTCCGGTGAAAATCAATGACGTTGACGTCACGTAACTGAAAAGTAACGGTGGGAATCGCCAGATTAGATAAGGTAAATCCTAACAATTGAAACTATTTCATATAACTTTCTCTGCCGTTGTATCTTCTATCAAACTGTAATGGTTATTATATTTTTTGCCGTTATCAACTTTCAAATAGTTTTGAATTATTTTGGAAAGTGGTCGAAATTAAGTTTTATTTCGCTTTTTATGTTTATCCGGTTTTAAATTGAGATTATCGCAAAGCACAGATGAAGTGGTGAAATCCAGGAATTGCTTTGTGTCATGTCAATGGATTATCTGAAGCGTACTTTTAATCGTTTTAAATTACTATTTCCTCTGATGTGCAAGAGATTGGCGTCGTCCTCCTTTTACCGATTCTGCATTCATTTATCGAATCTTATCGCCATCGAGCGCTTATAGTTTACGAAATTCAGCCGGAGAGGGCAGAATATTCGTCCTATTTCAAAATGTGAGATTATTTTAAATATCGATGTTATCGAAAATGAATTTTTGATGAAAAGCAGCTCATTGTTGGTGCGAAGTAGATAATGTTTAGAAGTATGTGACATATCCTATCGGTATTTGTATTTCTTGTGATCCATTTGTATATCTTGCGTTTTTGGGAATTAATGGATGCCTTCGATCAGAGTTTGCCAACCAGTGTGCTGTGGTACTTTGGTTTGTTGCAAGCTGTTAGTGCGCCGATTGATACGTGAGAGCACCACATATATCTCATGTCAGATCACAAATGCACGTTACCTTCCATTGTGTGCAGTTTATCCCTCAGTGAGATTTCATATCTGAAATATTAAACTTCTCCATCCTATACAATGCTCTATTCCTAACCATCAGTTTAAATTTCGGCTGATACTAGCAGACGTGTCTTCCTTTGTGCTATGGGGGAGGGAAGGTTGGGGAACGCTGCTTCTGAGCGAGTTCGAAAAGTGGAAGACCCAGGTTCGATGCCTTGATTTTGATGATTGATTTCTTTCTCAGCAGAAATAAAAAAAAATGTTAATAGTGCGTTTTTAAGTTCTTGGTCCCTGTTGTGTCTTCCTTATTTACCTCCCTTTTAAAGTTATATTTTGAGAGTGATAAATTAAATCAGTCATGGCAATCTTAGAGAAATACTTTTCGATAAAGAAAACGAATTTCGGCAAGCCTTCGTTTAAAAAAAATGCCCCGGCTGAAATACGCATTCAACGGAGATACTGTTCGTTAAGTAAGGGAAGTTTTTTTCTTTGATAGATCAAGAAAAAAAGAAACCTCAAAGACGACTTTTGCTTCGTACGTATGGGGTGAAATAAGATTAATTGGAGAAGGACGTGAAAGCACGGTAACGGGAAAGTATTAGCTGATTTTTTGAGTGCGTTGCGCTTGTAAGCAAAAAGGACATCTTTTCCGGCCCTAATAGCGAATAAGCTGTTATGAATCAAATAGCGCGTGAGATTGTGAGAAAGGAGAATTAACCCACTAAGTTGTCCATGATTCCTATGAATACGACACTTTAGCATTACGAACCAGTTAAGTTTGTTCGTGTCAATCAAGCTAAGTTTTTTCATTCGAGCGCTTTTTGCTACTTTCTGTCGTGAGAAACCTACAGGCGGAATTTCCATGGATTTTGAAGCGATTCCCTGTTTACTGAGGTGTTGTTGTGTAGAAATAAACCGATATGTCCAACCCAATGTCGTTGGCAGATGCATTGACTTCTTTTGTGAGACAGGAAACTAGGACACGTTTCACTGAATTATTTTAGCGTAACTTAATATCGGATAATGTCAACAGTTTCATTCTTAAAGAAAGCTTTGTTGACTAAGTGTGGAGATGGCTTATTTAAAATCCATGAAAGAAATCTTCAATTTCATGAAATGCTACCTAAGCCTAGAAATATTAAAAAAGAGATCTTCTTAACTTTCGTTTTATCTGACTCATTTCCAAAGTAAGTTCAGAATGGTATGTGGAGACTTTTCCAAGTGTTTCAGGAAAGCGAATGTAATAATCAGATACAAATTTGAAAAACTTGTTAGAACTGTCAGAAATTAACTATGTTTTTTGTTGGATTCGAATGGGTAGATTTGTGATTTATATTATTTCTCCCAAACAAATTAAACGATTCTCGATAGTAGAGTTATTTCCCCACCTCCATAGCGCGATTTATCTAATGTCTTATCTGTCCGATAAGAATCAAGGTGATCCAGTTTCAGTCATGGTCATTCTGACGCCTTTTTTTATAGAAACTGGCAATTTCTCTTTCCTGGTCTGTCTCTGAGAAGGAACATTCGCTAAAATTGGAATTAGCGCTTACAGAGGTATACATTCCGTGGGTGAAATAATTTTACGCACAACATGAAATTTCGATGGTTCCGCCCCTCCTTTCATATTATTCGATGAATTTTTCCCCTTTGTCTCTGGCATTCTACATTCAGTTGCATTTTGTATTCATCCGTATCCCCTGACTCACCCGTTTCCCCCATCACTGTTATATTCTTTTTACAAAACTCATCCACTCTTAAACCAAACAAAAAAGTCGAGTTACGTAGCGTCACCTTTTGCCCTTCCTCCTTCTACTAACCCAGTTTCATCTCCCCTGTAGTATGTACCAATGTCAATAAGATCTCCTATCATTAATTGTCTTCCATTATAGTGTACGTGTATCAAAACTCTCCTGATTTCTCTGAGGATTTTGTCGTCTACCATAACCCTCTTTCCAGGCGCTTCGTCTCCCCTTGTATAACGAAAGCTGTTCAATCCATTGCTTTTCTGCTTTGAATCTTATACGAGTGTATGCATCTCCCGTTCAGAGGAGTGACAATACTTAATTATCGGAGCTCAAGATATGGGAAAGCAATAAAAATATCTCTTCGAAGAACTTAATTTCGTTATATTTAGGATATTTCTTTCATAAATTCAGCTTCATGGTTTCACATCGATGACGGTGTCGCCGCTTTAAGAGCGCAAAGCTGTTCTTATTATTCTCCTTTGCGTCGTTTGCTACTTAATGTCTGGAGATGCATAACTTGTTTTCATTTATTCGAGAAAGGATGAATTTATGGAAAATCGTGGTAATTCAGGAGTGGTGGGTTGGGAGCTGTCAGTGATTAAACCTGAGAAGCTGTGGAAAGTGGCCAATATGTTTATGCTAAGGACTTATCATACGTTCGTACCATTTTAACGTATAAACCATGTCAATTTTTCTGTTGTCCCGGTTTCATTGGAAAAATCGGAGAGGGAATGCCATGTACAATACGGAGATTTCAATGGCAGAACTCTTTTAAACGTAAATTTTCGTAAAGAGGCTCCGCTGCACACACTAAAGTGTCTTAAGAGCACCTGATATTTACGCAGACTAAGTTTTAAGACCACGTTCCGGTTTCACTCGCTTTAGAATTTGATAATTTGATTCTTACCACCAGGATAAGGTAGCCTTAGCAATGTACATTCAGAACAGCATGTTTAGTATTGCTTCCGCCCATAGTGTTGTCTCGTTGCGAAAGTTGGATGTTTTAGGAGTACGTATGTACATGATCGAACTGAATGCCTTTGGAACGGATGGCATGAGAAGTTAGTGATGAATGAATATGGGCTGAAGGAAAGACTGGGTGACTGATATAGAAGGGATTTTTCATTTATGCTTGGACTTATAAAAAGGATGGGTGGAAACAGAATTGTATGAGGAGAGTGTGAGTGAGCGCAGGGGATACCGAGTAAAAAGGCCGACTGTGGTGAAAGAGGTGGTGAAAAGATGTGCTTGCTTCAAAAATAACAAAACTTAACTAAATAGATTAGCATAACCTTTCATAGAGCTTAAGAGCATTAGTTGAAGATTGTACTTAACCTAAAATATTTAATCAATTTTTCTGCAGCAGAATGAACTGCTAAATCAAGCATTTTAGGCAGCTTGTTCTGCGTGTGAATGTATCTTACAACCGAGTCTTCTTGTCGAAGAACTTTTTTTTGTCGTCTTCCAGTGATTTCTCTAAATCGAGCCTTAATGATTTCTTAAACTGTTGTGGGCTTACAAAATTGATATCTGTATTTGACATTTGTGGTATCGTTTGCTTTTCTGTGGCTTTCTTCGAGTTTTTTTGCTTTACTTTCGCAACATCCGTTATTAAGCAGGTTTATGAATAACCACATGTAACTCTTTGGTTACTTTTAAAACTCCAAGCAGAAATTAATCCTAATTGTGTTGTATTCAGTGAATTGTAGCGTAAAGCGTGATGATTGCTTTGTCGTATATTTATGTATGTACCAATAATATCGTGTGCGGGAAGTATAGATCAGATTTCGGCGATATTTATATTAATATCATTATTATGACGATGATGAATCACTCTATAAGTTGACCTATATTCTTAAGACAATGGCCTTTTCTCCCTTAATGTAATTCTTTTTCTAAAAAATAACTCTATCAATTAGTTTTTTCTTAGGAAGCTTTGTCGTTACCATTTATTCTTATTAGAATTTTGTGCTTTGGAATAGCCGTCGCTACGTTTATCACTCCTCCAATAATTTCTCTACGAAAATGGCATTGAAATGTATTCAAGGCAATTAAACGTTTCCTCTTAGGGAAATGTGAATGTTTATTTTGACTAATATTTCAATTTAAGGGTAAACTATTCAAAGTGATGTCTAAGATTCTATTTAACTAGGCCGAAGACTAATTTTCTAAGTTATGCCCAAGTGAGGGCAACGTAGACTCAATGCGCAGTTACTCCAGTGTCTCGCGCCCGAGTGGTCCTCACTACTAGGAACTGAGAGGAGAGGAAGAATTGGAATTGTAGGGCCCCTCCGAAATGTCTGCGCCAGAGCCCCTTTTATCGTAATATGGCATATGATATGAAGAGATGTAATTCAACGATAGGGAATGCTGAGACAATCACAATTGTATTCCTCAGATTATAGAGGATGGAAAAACAAACGTGTCTTCACCAGCGCACGAAGTGAGTTGCGAGGTCTCTTTACACTCCTTAAATTGCAGACTGCTTCAGAATATCGTGAGGTATCGCACACAACTCGAGTACTCATTCAACATTCAGTTTTCAATTAGTAAGAACAGAGCATCGCTCTCTTACCTCGCAGCTAAAAGAGAAAAGTTTTCATAAATATAGGTCGGAAAATTTTGAATTCCGCATGATCAATGTCTATGCGAATTTAAGCGATTATCTCGAATTAGAGCTTTACATTTGAAGAATTAATGGAAGAGGAATGTGATAATACGTTAACTTCACCCAGGACTATAGCATGAATCTGTATCTCGGAAAAACTTTGCGTCACATATTAATTTTCGTTTTAAGAAAAAATCCTGTGATTGAAATATTCGCATTTAAACATTGATTCGTTATTTTATTCGTGCGATCGCGGAAATCCACGTAAAGGCGACCAGGCACGACTGTGAAACTTCGCTGAAAGGGAAGTAATAGTTTCGGCAGGCGTTTATACTGACCAGAAAATCTAGAATGCGCTATAGCAAGATTGATTTTTCGATGGTCTTTCTCCTGGAAATCATTGGAAAACCTAATCAAAACAACTGCATTCTTACTGACGTACAACTTTATAGTGAAATAACAGCGACTTCACTCAACGGTAAGTTTCCCTTATCGACAATGCATTATCTCTCATAACGCGACTTCCGTCTCCTTCCGCTTGCTACTGTGAATGAACGCTCTAAGATAAACTTCGTGACGCAACATTTCAGATGCGCTTGAGAAGTGCATACTGCGATAAAAATGCGTATTATCCGGGAAATTATGTCTCGATCGTTGTTTGTGATCCCGTGAAGTTATTTGTTTGAACGAATACGCCCTTTTGTAGTATACTACATGCTCATTTGTTGCAGTAAAAACGACTTGGAATGGTAACCAGAAGTTGCTCTGAGTACAATGATACCTCGGCTAAGGAAGATAATTTGTTCCGGAATCACATTCGTTCCCCCAAACGTGATGTTATCAGGCGTCTCACTTCTTGCTGTCTCCAACAGAAGCAACCCATTTGGGTTAGTGTCTCCTATGTGAGGTAGTCAACTCATTTCTCTGGAGATTCTGGAATATTGGCTACTAGATAAGATACTGGGGTACTGGCCCGCCTGTATTGTTTGCTGCTTTATGTTAGCGCGCGCATCCACTGAATACATATTCGTTAGGCAAGTCCGAAAAACATCTTCATTAGTAGGGTCATTCGTTAGCCGAGGTATCACTATATGTTGGAACTCAAGGTTTCCTGAGAGTACTCCTGTTTCTGCTCACATTCAAGTGAATACACGCTGTGCAAAGAAGCTATCTCTGGCACACAATTTATTTTGTGATAAATAATGAAAGAATATCTATGCATATAAATGGAAAATAAAAACTGGATAGAAGAATTTGGCTAAACAAGCCTACTGTAAGAGGCTTACGATCATCTGGTAATGCTGTCTAATAATTTTCTCGGATTATCTTCATTATGAAAGAAAAATGCGATGTCGTTGATCAAATCAATATTTAGCAGCAAAAAGGAATGTCTCTTGTGTGATATTAAAATAAATAGTTTAAGCAAAAGTTCATTTTTAAGTGACGTGTCGAGTCAGTCACCCCTAACCGCACATAAAAGTTGTGAATTTTAAAACTTTAAGGATTCCGTATTCAGAATCTCCGATAAAATAAGTATAATATGTACATCGGGATTGTTTATATTTATTGCAATTATCTGTTTGTTGTTCACCAAATCATACACGTTAAATTACTAACATGTCATTGACCTCAGCGGACCCCTCTCAACATGAAATCCGGACAATCTCACCGAATATTCCTAATTTCTAATTTATGAAAAAGCTCTCTGTAATTAAAATTAAAAGTTATTTTAATGACCCTGAAGGTAGATTTCTCTCTATTACGACAGATAGAGCCTATTAATCAGTGTAATTATGAAATTATCTCGATGTGTGCACTTGATGATCCATTTGGTAGTGTACTAACAGCGGAAGTTCCAGCGATAAAATGTGAATCCTCCGTTTCTATAACAGTAGCTCAGTCTGCTCAAGAAATCTTCCCCTTATTAACTGGGTTATGGATTGAATTGCGTCATTATTAGCAAACCCGATGTATTACAAAGAATCATTTGGTCAGATATCGCGAATTTCGCCGAGAACAAGGAAATTATCGCTTTTTCTTACGTTTACGCATTTCATATGCTCTGATGAAAATTCCTTGTAAATTGTAAAAGTAATGAGAACTTGTTGAAGAAAGTGGCGTTTCTTAGAAATCTTTATCCGGCTGATCAAGTCTCTGAGTTGATTTATTCCTAATACAATGGTAATATGAGTACGCCGGTAATGATTGGCTGAATCAACCAACAATTTTATTTTTAAGGAAAAATGCATTCAAGTATTTCTTACGCCATCAAATGAGGTGATAGTTGATGGATTGTGCGGGAGACTATACCTGCAGATCTTAAGAGATTATTGATTCTGCCATAAGACATGGGCCAAAAAGGACCCTTTAAAATTTACTATCCATGATGCGAAAAGTATTTTAAGCGGAAATTATGAGTTGAAAATCAAATCAATTTTTTCAATAAATTCTCGTGTTTGATCCACTTATGCTCCTTCTGTAGTGCTTTCCAAATTTTTATTATAATTCGGAAATTCATGAATGTGAGAAATTCCATAAATGTTTAAGTCATAATCCCAGTGATAAGAAGAGTCTTGTAAGATCTGAAATATATATTATTATCAGTCTTTTTTCGGACAATTTCTGTAATTAACACTCCATATCGTCGTAGACAGCTGTAAAGGATACCGTAAGGGTAGGAACCCAAATGTTACGGAATTGAGTGCTGCTACTATAATTCGGAATGTTATTTTACGTTGTTTAAAAATATAATAAATAATGTTATAATGAGTTGTTATAAAAATAACAACAACATAATATATTGTTGTTAATGCTCGTTATTTATTGTCGACCTCGGTGGTGTTGTGGTTAACGTGCTAAGCATACAGCACTAAGGTCCCGGGTTCGAATCCTATTTATTTTAGAATCGTCAACGTTGACTATTAATGAAGACGAAATTATCACTATTATCATTCTTTTAAGCCATTAATTATTTAAAGAATACTCATTTAAAACAACCTGAAATATTTTGGCAGAAAATATTCATGACTCTTTCTAGAATCTCGTGATTCCTGCGTAAGAAATTCTGGGATCAGCTACATTTCTGAGGGTTCATTCATTCTGAATCTCTAGTGCTCCAGGATAGAATTAATTGCTTTACGGATTTTCTTTATATATCGAAAGAGATGTATAATTTAGCAATGATTCTGTTCTGATATTATATGAATCAATAAATCGTAAATAAAGTGAAAATAACTTCCGGCAGAGACAGAGAGAGAATGAAAAAAAATATCTGTTTAAAAAGAGAGCTTATGGTTATGGCATCTTTTGTTTCGAAAAATTTAAAATTTGTATTAAACTTTTGATAAGGGCGATTGAATATTCTCCGGTGCTTCATGACATCGCTGAAAATTTCTCGGAAAAGAAGAAACTATTTCTTAAATCCTGAAAGAGCATGCTCTAAAAAAGTTCTCTCGAAAGCTATGGGATAAATTGTCCTTCTAACGCTTCCTTTGCCGGTTTACTAATGCCCTATAAAAAGCGAAAATGTATGCGTGAGAAATATTCTTTTCTAAAAAATTTCCGCCAACGATACGCTACAGTAATAATAAAAAAAGAAAGTTTCAATCCCTTTCACTCGAAGGTGCAGGAAAATAGAAAATAAGAAAAAGTGTTTACTTTTATATGGCGCAATCGATAACGGTATCTTATCAATTAATCCTTAGATTGCATTCTATCGAATTCTAATTCTATCGTTTCCAGTTTGTTCAGAGTTAAAATTTCATTGCTCATTTTCACTATTTACGTATGAAGGTCCCACTGAAAGTGTTTATTTTATCAGCAACATTTGTTGGCCGTAGAGATGGCCTATCGTATTCGAAACAAACAGAACCTATCTTCAGAATGATTAAATCATTGTAGTATATTTAGGGAATTTATCTTTAGTTCCTTGATGAACTCTGCACGATATGTTAATAGAAACCTGGTGAATGTAATATTACTAATATCTTAGCCAATGATATTTGCTGGAAATATTAGTGGTTTTAATATCCAGTAGTCTCTGGATATTTTTTCCAAGAAATGCCTCCAGTATCAGGATTGTTCTTCTTTGTCTGCGCTCCAAAGCATATGCCCTGGTAGATAATCAAATGTTTTCATCATTATTTGCGTTATTTTGATCGAAATTCTAAAGTTTTTCGAACATTTTTCTTGTTAACTTAGTAGAAATGTTTGATTTTGCCGTTTTTATGTTTGAGATCCGGCGAATAAGTCACTCTGTAACATTTCGTTCCGTGAAGGTGAACTGGGATGTTTAATCCATTCCATAACTAGATAATGCTGATTAAAAGTAGTGCAACTCCCCATTTCTTTACACTAACAATAAAAATAAGTATTAGAATCGAAGTTAAGACAGTGGGATAGATCTCATGTACGAGGTTTTCATTCACTTGAACAACTGCCAGTTTTGGGTGTAACTAGCGAAGAGATCTCTTAAACTAGACACTTGATCTCTATTTGGTCGAAGTGCCATGAATCTATATCGATCTCTTCCCCAGTATATCTCTCTTAATATTCTCTGAATGCAGTTTTCGTCATATAACTCAAATGTAAAGGAAAGTACTGTCAAATATGTAGTGGTTATTTGCGGTGAACCGGATCGTGCTGTGTCGTTGACAGCTCGTGAAGATGCTCTCAACTAATTTAACGCCCCATCTCGCGGACACTCGGCGCATACACAGCTCGAGTCCTTGAAAAAATCCTGTCCATTTGCTGCGCCGGTATAATCCGAGCCCCCCATGACGTAATAACTTAGCTGCAGTCGCGTTGAAGTTGATTAGAGCTCACTTTTTTATCTGATTCGTTCATTCCGACCCCCTTTGTCCTCTGGAAGCCAACCTAACGCCGCAGTTTTGCCTCCGTCCTCTATGAACTCTCTTTATCCCTACGAAGGAGGAAGAACTTGGTTCAAATCCTAAGGAAAAGAAGATGTAATCTCACCTTCCGTCTTTGGAATTAGAGAAAATTCATCCGAACTGTGCTCTTAAGCGTGGAGAACTTCTTATCTGGCGTTTTCCTTTTAAAGATCGACGGAAGTGACCCTATTCCCTTTAGAGATGCAGGTGTTTATTTACTCCTATGGAAAATTAGTGAAAAGTAAATTCACGCTTAAAAGCGTTACATCTATCGTTTTCATTAAAGGCTCGAGGTTAAGGTGGTCCGTAAATGAAAGACGCTTTTTTTTAATTATCAAATTCTGATAATATCAGAAGGAACGCCTCAGCTGTGTCTATCTCGCGGTTTACACCCCGGTTCTTGTATTTAATTAAATGGATCCTCTGTGAATTTGGTTGGGAAAAGATGTTATAGATTACGAATTCTCTGTCGATGAAATTATTGTATTAGTCATAGCATGAATTGTAATTTATGATGGATTTCATGGCGTTTCATGGCCTTATCCATTAAGTTTCTGGTTCACTTTCTCCCTCTTCATGGACTGTTGCATTACCGCAGCATATGCGCTTTGCCCCTGCAACTTCCTCTGAATCAATATGTGTTAAAATTGTTGTTAAATAATGAGTGCGGTTCAGAGGATGGATTTTACCGAATCACTACTCATTTCTGTAAAAATATTTCTGTTCTAGCATGAAGGGCCGTTTAAGAAAGTTTTTTTCTAAGTTCGCATCTGTCTACACGAATAATACTATTTTAAGATGTTTGCTCGCTTTTTCGATTCATTTTTTTTAAGGAGATTTCTTCGTCACGGAGCGGAAATTAAGCACTAGTTCATAAAAATTTATTTTATTAATTTCATCGATCTTTGCCGTCTGACAATGCTTCTAGCGTGATAGTTTACGATTTTGATGCCCAAATCCGAGCTTTTCGACCATAAACGAAGATTCGAGGTTTTTACGCTTTGAATTTTTCAACGAACTGTATTAAATAATTAATTACTAAAGATTAATTTGCGTTTGTACAATATTTACATTATGTATTATGTATTTACCCAGTCTATGTAATTAAATTTATTGGAGATGAAAGGCTATATGTGATTTTAAAACGTAAATAACTCGTGTAAGGATATTTCTATTTTTTTCTGTACTGTAAATACTTAATTCAAGCTACTCCTTTATATATAGGATATTCGTATGTATTGGAGCATTCGTTACAACTTTTTGGAGAAATGAGTATCTAACGCCTATGGAAGTATCTAAATATTCTTTATTAGTTTATTCTCATTCAGGTGGATTTGTGTTATTCTGTGTAATGTAATTCGACTGAAATTGTATTGGTATTCATCATCGAAATCTCTCCTAAAAAGTTCGAATTTATTTCTTTGGGGGTAGTTATTAATACTGTTTTAGACGGAAATATTTTCGTTTTCCAAGTATTGGAAACGTTAGGCAGCAAACGTTCTCCCTAAATTTTGCACCATTTCACTTTTCTCATTTCTTTGCTTCCGGGTATCCAAACGGGTAGCGCGTTCGCCTTTGGTGAAAGCGGTCCCTGGATCAATTTTCCGATGGGGCCCATGATGCTTCCTCAGCATCAGCAAAATAGCTACCTGAATTAATCGGCAGTGGGGTAGGAAAGGCAATAAGGTGGCGTGGGAGTCGATGCGCTGAACATGTGTCATCCAATGTAAATGCCGGTTTGCTGCGTCATAGTCCTCACTTGGTCTGTGCGCCATGGATTCTACTCATTGCTTAAATAGTCTTTTTATTAAAGTCTCTGTGTGAAATAATACGTTAAATATTAATTGAATGGCCATTAAAGCTGCTGTCGCCGGATTTCAGTCCTGTTTTTATCTTACAGTACATTTACGAATAGGGAACGATCCAGGAAATTATCACATTAGTGAAGAAAAATCGGATTCGTCATTAGGATATCTTTGGGCTAAGTGTTTCCTCTAAGATTCTCCATAATCCATTACAATAAAAAGTCCTATTTTATCACTCTTAAAAATGTCCCTTAATAGAAGATTCAATCAACCGAAGTAGCTACCGTGAGAATATTAGTTCGGAAAGTTGAACATGTTGTAGCAGCACGTTTCTCTGAAGATGATTACCGTTTATCAAGATGATTCAATCTGTGTAGATTTTCTTGTTTCTTTTATATAACTACAATTCCTTTCCTTAAATTTATTACGCCTTCAGTGATTATCATATTGTCTCCTTGTAAAAAGGCCTTGAATATGAAAAGAAGACGCCGTATCAAGAGAAAGCGATTCTTAAAATGGCGTATATTATGGTTTACAGAATCGCACCGATGAACAAGGACTACTGGGAGCCATGGCTCTAAAACAGTGTTGCCCAACCTTATTTGCCGGAAGTACGTTATAAATTGTATCATCCACTAAAATAAAAGTATAGTATAAATTAGACGGTTTTAGTATTAATTCTGGCATTTCTAAAAATTTAACCAAGCAGTAGTAAGTAAGAGAGAAGTCAGAGAAATAAAATTTTAGTTGAATCAGAAGAAATTTTGATAGAAGATAGTTTAAGTTAACCGATAAGTTGTGCTCATTTTTTCTACGTTCCCTTACATCAAATGTGTCTTTTTCGGGTCTTCAAAGAGACCTTTCCGTCAGTTTCAGAAACCAATGAACACATGATATTTTTCTCGATCTCCTGTATCACTTAAAGCGAAAATTATATTATGGAATGGAAAATATTCTTTTTAATTTCATTTAGCGATTCTGTTCGTTTTCCTCCCGACACTTTCTTTATTAAACTATTCAAATGTGAGAATTTCGCCTCTCAGTAGCTGATGATTTCAGTTGCGGCCTAATGTTTAACTCACGCGGCCTTCCGATCAAAAATCCCTGCTCTAGAACATCGAACATCTTCATTCATTTGGATCGTTTGGCTTATTTCCCGCGATTCTCTGAACTTGCTTGAATTTTCCATTTGTTTAAAATTTAAATATTTACTTTGAAAACGCGGGATTTAAAAGAAGATTACGAGAATTTGAGCGATTCGGTCTAACTTTTACTTTATTGCCGACACAGACTTTTCACGTTGATTTCACACTTAGGTAAAGGGGCTAGTCTTTCTTTTATATATTCATAACTCGGGAGTTCTTTGAGTTATGTATATCGCATTGTTCATCTCCCCTTGACTATATCTGCATATTTTGCATCAGGATGATATCTTCTCGCGATATTGGACGACTGAAACATAACAGCAAGAGTTGGAGAGTCCTACATTATTACCTACACCACGGCGCCTCTTTATTTGAAAACATTTTCCGGGCAACACTACTCTTATATCACGTTGCGTTTTTCTATTCCAGTTATCAAGAGCAAGGGTTAAGGTTCGTAAAATATGTAGTTTCGAGAAAGAGAGGCATAAGACTTTCAAGGGGTATTTCATTAAATATCTTGCAGTTGCATTGCATAGGACTTTGGTGACATTTTCGTAGATCAAGTCTGACCAACCGTTGGATCAGGTTCAAACCTACCTAACGCTGTAAGACGTTTGGTCGATCTTTGTTTGTCGTTGAGTTGCCAAGAAGCTTTGGAATAAGTTTCTGTTTATTAGTATATAATAGGTATGTTTTCGTATTCTTAACAATCTAATGAATGCCTGTTATGCAAAACGTTATGGAGCTCGCCGAGGTTTAGTTAAAAAGTAACAAACTAATAAACCAAAGTAAATCACCGTCGTCGTAGTAAATCCCATATTTCGCCGATAAATTTCATAGTTTCATGGTAAATATGAAAGTGATCGTATTTGAACTGCACTTGGTGCAGATCTAAAGCATTGGTGAGCAACTTTATGTTGACGATGGGGCAAAGTAATAATCCTCCGCGGGCAGGATTTAAAATTGGAATAGGAACCATAGCTATTTGTTTTGTCGATGAAATGTTATTATATTTTTTGATTACTTAGTTGTATATATTGTCTACTTCACTGTCACGCCCACTTCCGCTTTATACGTGTTTATTTTTAAAAGTTAAGGCTAATGAAGACGGAAAACTAATGAAAACTAAATCGTTTTGAGGGCAAGAGAACATTCTTCCTGTAGTCGACATGTGTTCATCTCATATCTTGAAACAGGAATTCGCTCATTTATTGTTCATATGAACTGAGTAAACTCACGGTTGTACTTTTAACTCAAAAATACGGAAGGATATTTACATATGTTAATTACTTGCCTAAATAAATCCCTTTTCAGGAACGTACATTCGCGCTGTGAGTGAAATTAAGATTCAAGTGATTAAAACATCGCGTCTGTTCATAAGAAAGTTTTCATTAGTGACTGTAGGCATAGAACTTCTGGCTTATGCCTAAAGCAGATTGGAGATGGTGTCTTCTTTCAGTGATTATATTTTGGTCAATGTTTGCCGATCCATTCTTTAACTACTCCGACATTTTTCGCATTTAGCGGATCGCTTCTTTGGCGAACTGAGTCACGTTACTCCAGAGAACTTCATTGGCGCTTCGCATTCCAATGCCTTAGTCATGCATTTCGGTTTAATTTGCAGAATTTTTCGAGTGAAAAGCTTAATAAATATCAAAATATATTATTTTACTCTTTGATTGAAAGTTGTATTCGTGACTTTTGTGGAAACTACATAACTCGTTCAGAGCCATTGTGGTGTTCATCCAATTCAAGTGTACATATAAATATCGAGAAACAAAACAACCTAACTTAAGGTTAATCGAAAACGTAAGAAAGACAAGTTTTTCTCAAAAACTTGTCTTTGCAAAGTTCTTTTTCTTCTTTCTTCTTTTCGAAAGAATAACATTTTGGGTTTAAAATAAAAATAAAAATTCAAAAAGTTCGAAAGCTATAACTCTACTTCTTACGGTAAGCTCCATGGCGAAATAATCCTTCAATAGTGCAAAAATTATATATTTTTGCGAATTTTCCAAGATGTTCATTTATGTCATATACTTTCCATGTTAGCTATAGCTCGCGTAAACTGCTGGCTGAGACATTCTGTAGACTGATACGATACGATACGAACGGATTTACTAGGCTTCTTGTGAAAGTGAATATCACGTGGCAATCGCGCTTGAGGTGTTTGGTAATCTTTATAGGGTGAGCATACGACCCGTTTTCCCTGAGGCAGGCACGTTTTAGAATTAATAAAAATGATGATGTCGATGAGGCTTAAAAGCGCTCTGTTAATGTGCAATTGTCACGTAAGTATATGACCTCATCATGATTCCCTAATATTCGTAGAAGTGATTTCCTTTTTTGTGTTAAGGTAATCAGGCAGAGAATTTGAGTGAAGACTCGCTTGCTTGGAGGACGTCAACCTTAAGTATATACGGTTACATTATTGAAGTACAAAAGTTGAGGAGTTATGAAAGAATTAGTTGATTATTTTGCGTAAATATTTTATAAATTTGTGAGGCGTAGTGACAATAATCTGTTTATTTTGAAATCAAATATACCTTTTATTTTAGGTTCTTCTATGGGTCCAATCGCTCTATTTTAAAACTCTGCCTACTTTTAAAAAAGGATCTATTCTTAGAATATGGGTTTTGATGTCTTCCTTCTTTTTTTAATAATAATTATTAAGCCCTTTATTTACATCACCTTTTCACATGTACGGTATATGTTAAGTGGAGGAAAGTATGATATGTAAATTTCTATTTTTCCTCATTCCCCTCTGATACTCTACAGTAACACATAATCCTCTCTTTGTAATTGATCGGAATCACACTCTTTTCTTCATGCGTTGTTTCACGCAATTGTTACACACGCGCAGGCTTTATTTATTCACCATCCTGACTGCGTCTCTCAACCAATACTCAGAGGACCAAAGGTTATCAGCACAGAACCTGGCTCCAGCGGAAGTGGGTTAGAGCCAGACTTTCGAGTTCTTTTCTTATTTTATCCGTTCCATTCTTTGAAATTGCAAAATGTCTTTCCTCGAAACTGAATACATTTTAGGTTTCTTTCAATGAGCATTTATCCTACGATACTACTTAGCCATGTATACATTGCTGTATTTTCATTAAAGTATGCTGTCTTAAAACTGTTGGGATTCGTTTTAATATTACATGTATTAGTTCTTTTCACGTTAATGCTATTGCTACATTTAAAGAACCTCTTTTTCCAAGGATTCGATTATTTTTTAGTGAGCTTTTCATGATATAGTAGTTTTGGAATTAACCATATTCGGATTGCCGTCGTTGATTCCCCCAAATATCTGTTTTAATCGAGACTAGTAAGTAAGGCTTTTTCGATTACTGCTATGACCGCAAAGCGTGCTCCATCCATCGCCCAAAGCAGTCATCTCTTTCTCCGCTCATAATGCGTGCGCATTCTATTTCCCCTCACTCGATTTCTGACCACTTCCTTCACATTCCCGCAAGATCTTCGGTTGAATTTAATTAGTCTTTTAATACTTCCGGTAGTACGTACTAGTTAAATATTCAGCTTCTAATGGCTTTATAGGGTAAGATAGGGGAAAAAGTTTCTCGGAGAACGATTTCTAAATCAGATACGAGTATGTAGCACGTACAGTGATTGCTGTTAGTACAGGCTCTGCGGCTAGCTGCTAAATCATAACTAAGTCGTAACTTTTCATAGCTACATCATTATTTTATTCAGCCATCTTCGTTATTTAGGATTTTGAGTCTTTTCCTTCGTTTATAAAAGGCCAATGCTTATCAGTTTTCTCCGAATGGTAAACATCGCGTATACTTTTGGTAAGTCCTGAGTAGATTTTGGCTTGGATCGTCGCTATCTTATGATAGACATGATCTCTCGAGTGTTATGATTCCTTTATCCTTAGGTGTGTGTGGTTGCTTGTGGAAAAATGGGTATCGTAT
This sequence comes from Ladona fulva, assembly GCA_000376725.2. Classification (NCBI taxonomy): domain Eukaryota; kingdom Metazoa; phylum Arthropoda; class Insecta; order Odonata; family Libellulidae; genus Ladona; species Ladona fulva. The sequence continues at coordinate 888,402 of KZ308363.1, read as the reverse complement.
GAAAGGATGTTGGTTGTAATAATATTAATCTCCACGAGGAATATGTTCCCTATAAGTGCGTATGATAACTGGAAAAGAAAAAGCGCTCGCATTAAGGTGAACACAGCTTTTCTGCTAAGTTTTCCGAGAAGTTATTCGCTCGAAGTTGAATCGGAAGAGGCCGTTGAGTCACGCTTACGGTTCTTGACTCAGCGCGTGCATGACGCGCCCTCCTTTTTACCGAGCGAGGCGCCCTCAACGCCGACCGAAGGAAACCAATTGTTCTTCCCATTCGATTTTTCTGTGCGTTTCCAAAGCGTGAAACATAAACAAAAAATTGATTTCTTCTCTCGGACAGAAGTCTGGTGTGGTTTCCATCGATCCCTATACAGCTTTTTGACGCGAGTAACAGTTCTTTAATTAGCCCGTCCTCGGTTGCTTCTGTGAAAAATTGTCAATCTGCAGGCTCTTTCCTAAGCATGGGGCAATACATCAGTCCGTAGTCTTCTGTGCAATTTGGCCCCATGATCGACTTCCGAGAGACTTCTTTATGTCATTTCGCGATGTACTTCGTTGCGTGGGTGAGTGGTAATAAAACCTCTTTCACGAAGCATACAGTTGGGGTTGCCAGTCAACTCACCAGTGAGAAAACGTGGCTGGATAAGTGACAGCACTGAAAAATTTAAGCGACCACACAAAAACTCAATCTGGCTGGTACTGAGATGCCCTTGATACTGAAAATTAGATTTGATAGTTCTTCCAAGAACGACTTCGACTTCCAAATCTTCGGTGCGATGGCCGACTTCTTGCGGAATATCAGACGGGCGATGGCAGTTTGATCCTTTAGTTATTTTCCATACATACTAACTCTACCCAATGTTAAACAGAAATGGGATTTTCCATTATATATTAATAATAATTAATACTATTAACTTTTCTTTGGATATCGAGATTTGTAAGCTCGATTGAAAATAAAGTACTTTTTTCGAGCAAATACTCAGAAATAATTTTTTTAATTATATTTCAGATTTGATCCTATTTAAAAAATTCGTAAGGTGCAGTTTGTTCCTATGAATATTGAATGCTATAGAATATTCTTGGTTCTTAAATATCTTTGCAAATTATCTCATACTGATAGTAGTATTTAACGGACTGCTTGTGCGTAGTGTATGATTTTCACTAATTTTGCGGTTTCGGAGTGGTTAGCGTGCTAGCGGTCCAACCCCAAGGTTCCGGGTTCGAGTCCGGGATAGTCAGATTTTTCCAGTTAGGGAATGGTCGATTGTGTTAATCTGTTGTCATGGTGCACTCCCAACACTGTAATAATCCAGTAAATGGGTGTTTGTGGGGACATTTGGAAATAAATAAATAAAAACGTTACGCTATCTCAAGTACAAACCGAGGGAGAAGGAATGTGCGATCGCCGCCGTTAATTACATGTGTGAGCGCTCTTGAAATTCGCGTCTTACTCATGATGTATTGTTGTAGACATCTCTTTAAATTACGTTCGTAATAAACGAAAGGTTCTCAATCACGTTAATTTGAAAAAATAATTCTTTTTTATTCAAGAATGCGCTTATTTTTAAGGTGGTTTACGCTCCTTGACTGTCTTGTCTTGGAACATTAAGAAAATACAGATCACAAGAATATATAATATTCAATGTTAAATGAGTAACTTAGATTGCGAGACGTAATCTTCTTCATCAAGGCACCAGTTATGGTCTTCACCTACCATAATTCATTAGATACTTTTATTTTGGCCCGAAAATTTTTCATTTAAAACTGATAGGAATTTTTTATATTTTCGGCGTTCAGTGTTGATGTTACTACGTTGATTGTGAATCATCAAAGATTGCTTTCCTACTTATTTGGAATAATTTAAGTCTTCAAGGCCGAGAAAGCCTTAAGACCCTTTCGCATAGCTATGATAATGCAGATTAATTACGCTAAAATTCAAATACCTAATAACATCACAGTATGCACCCAAACTGCATACTTCAGTATGCACCCAAACAGAATAGCAATCTACTAGCTACGCAAATAAAGTTGAATGGTAATAGTATTTTGCTAAAATTGCTTCGATAACTGAGGTCATTTCACATGTTGACCCCCCACCTTGGATTCGAACCCGTGGCCGCATTCACCAAAGGCGAACGCGTTGCCCACTTGACTATCCGGGAGCCCACGATGTTGAGTTTTATTAAAAACATAATAATAAGGATAATTTTATCGAATATTTGTGTTAGGTTTTTGGTTTAATATTTTCATTAGCCTAAGCATGCGCGTTTTTGAAATGGAAAGTTATTCATCAAACTTCGAGAAGATCGGCGGGCCGCTTAGAAACCTTCAGCGCGCGTTTGTTTGACAGTCTTAACCTGCTCTAGCCGTTTCCAAAATCCCAAATGACAAAAATAGTAACCCTGTAATAGCAATAGTTATCGTATTAAGTACTGAATAGTTGCCGTAATTAAGACGAACTGAAACTAAAAGAGCGTTGAAATTTTTGTTAACCGCATAATCACCCTGAAACATATAACTGCCGCTAATCAAAATACCCACATTGATTACTCGCAAACGGAAATTTAGACATTAAGTCGGCTTAAGAATACAGAATTTCAGTTACATTTTAATGGAAACATAAATAATAGTGGAATTAGCATCCTTATATCAGTAACGGAAGAATATCATGATGTCCTTCAGCATTTGTAGTAATCTTTGTAGCCATACGTGTACAATGTTGTGATTGTCGCTTATTCCGTGGAAATTAGCCTTGAAAAGGTGCCCCAAAAAGTGAGCTCATTCAACGTGCACGTGAGATCATCATCAAGAGAAATTGCCTTCATAGCGTCGCTGACTCCATTACGAGGTAGACTTTTTCTTGACGACTGTGACAAAATAACGGATTTCTTGGAAATATCCACGTGCTTCTGACTGAGACTCAACATCATATTTATGCTCTTCGTCGTCAGGTTGAAACTTTGATTTATCAGTGGAAGAAATCGGTAGAAGTTGAATCTTTCATTCACGAGCAGACCTAGAGGTCTTGGCTGACTGCTGCAGAAAATAAAGCTTTTTTCGAGGATATTTCTAGAGGGTCGTATGTTTTTAATGTCATGAGCTGAAATGAAGACAACACCGTCGGGCGTAGACTAGAGACGATGTTTCTTGTCAATGTATTACCTTCTTAACATTACGAAATTGCAGGCGACCAGAAATGTCTTGCATCCGACCGCCATTGGCTCTGATGAAGTCTAACCTATGAAATTCTCAAAAGGAGAAGTCTTGTTGGAATCCATCATGTTTAATAAAAAAGGAATGGTGCTAAACGTTCCTTTTCATTAATTTAGCGTTACAATAAATAATGACGAATAAACCTTTAAAATTACATCCTTGATAACTATACTCAGGAGTTTCATCCGTTAAATATAAACCATCTTCTCGTTGATATCTGGTCAATATCGGTTGGGTTTCAGTATTAAAGAGTTGTATTTATTGCGTATTGTAATTAATATTTTAAATCTGTGCAATATTGGTATCTTAAAGGAATAACAAAATTCCAAATCCCAAATGACAAAAATAGTAACCCTGTAATAGCAAATATTGGTATCTTCTATAATAATAATAAAAACTCTTTATTAGGTGAGGTTAGGCCCATTGGCCTCTCTTCCACCTAACCTCAAATGTCACTGCATAATTGAAATTCAATTGAAGTTATTATAGAACAAAAAGAAATGCAAAAAGATTAGGTGTGGATTGGGGATATTTTATAAAGGACCACCTCGTTTAAGGAAGTAAGTTTTTGTTCGATCGTTTACGATGAAATAATTTCTAAGTGACTATTAAGTGATAATAGTCAAGTGGAAATTTTTTTACAAAAAGCGTGATCCTGGCAAATCAATTCGACCGGCTATTCAAGTTTCCTCCAGGTTGATGTGAGTGTAGTAAAGCAACAGTGAAAATCCGTGCATTTTATTGTCCACTGCCATGCCAATAGATGGCTCTGCCACGGTATAAATCTTCTTCCAAGGGATTCCTTAATTAATTCCCGTGGACAGTCTGGTGTCGGATACGTAGCCAATAGGAAGCCTGCGCGTAGATTGATTGAGGAAACGTTTTGTGTGCAGGATGACAGTTACGTGTGCAGCATTGAAAATTCTGCATGCGGCACTTCCACAAGTACAACGAGGCCGCCAAGGCGTGTCCCATAAAAGGAACCATGACCCTAACAATTGCGGCTCTTCCGTGAAAATAACGGCCTACGCATTATTGGGGACTCCCTCGGAGAAAGGTGCCGTGACCACTCCTTTTCTGACCTAATCCTCTCACGGGTCTTAGCAGCAAAGCTGAGGACGCAGCAAGCGTGTCCAAAGCTTCAGCGGGACTTAATATAATTGGGTGATTAGAGAGTGTAGGACGGCCGCTGAAGGTTGTTAGCGATGGTCATGGTTCTACGCTCCACTGCATTAGCTTTAGAAGTGCCACACACTCTGCATATGATCGTCATTCAGCTTTCCCTGAATGGGAAACCCGAAATAATGAGAATTTACTTTTCGAAAGCGTTCAGAGCTTAGAAATTCGTCTCGGAGATTCACAGGGTTAAAAGGTGATATGGAATTCATTAATTTATTATGAATTAACTGTATCAGGAAAATGACCGCAGTTACTCTTGCTTTCAAGTATGGATGCCCCTCAGGTAGAAGGATGCTCTCCTCGGATTGGAGAAAATCCATTCCAGTGGTAACGGATATGGGAAAAATTATACCTCGTTTGTTTGCCTCATTGATAATTAACGGAATATATCATGAAATGTAGAATTTGCTGTAACTCTTTGCTGTAAACTAAAATGATTGAAAATATTGCCTATAAGTCTGTTGAATGCAAAGAAAAATTACATCAGTGTAAGAAAAAAGAATTGGAACGATTCCAAAATAATCACTGAAGTCATAGGATTTATTCTCACTAAAAGTACCACTGTCTTATTTAGTTGGTGAGTAGTCGATTATTAAGAAGTAGTATAAAGAACTAAATGTTAAAGGCCAGTAAAGGATTCCCTAGTAATACAGCCAAGTAGAAGCAAGAAAACTCAATGATACTAATATCCAGATCCCATAATTTTCAACCCCTGAAATCCTCTTTTAATTAAAAAGTAAAAACCTTTAGTAAAAAAGTAGGAGAGAATTGTTTTCAACTTCTGGACCCCTAGAAGTGAGATCGCCTTGCCATACTCCGCTATATGTAAGAGTGTCCTCCAACACATTGTGCATGTTCTGAAAGGTCACATGCCGGTTTTTTGCTCTGGTCTGCAAGCAGTTGCATTTGCATCTGTATGCAAAGACAAATTAGTTGATGAGTGTCGCTTACTTAGGGAGGTGACAGACATTCATCAGCCAATTCTCTGAGAACATTTATGAACTTGAGAAACAAGCAAAATACCAGCGCAGAATGACAAATGAAACTGACAGATTTCTTAAAGTAAGAGGAATATTGTCATATAATAGAATGTTTTGATAAATACTTAACAATTTATCCTTTCTTGATTACCTGTAAATCACTCATCTTGTTTCCATGTTTCTGAATATCTCTTTAAGTGAGAGAAGTAGTTGCTAGATGTGGATTAATGAAATACCATATAAGTGAGAAAAATTCCAGGTCTCTTAAACTCTTGCTTATCTCATGTAAAAGTGCAATGTCTGCATCATATTAACATTTTCAAGAAACCCTCTTGAGTTGTGACTAAAAAATTACCTCCCATCTTTTATTGCTGCACTGAAATAACGTATTAAGAGTGTCTCTTATGGAAATCAGCTAATTATGTTAATATGCATTAGCAGGAGTATTTAGTGTCGTAATACCTTTTAACTGTAAGTAATTATTAGGAATAAATGGGCAGATTGTATTTATAAGGACAACTTATTTTAAAAGCAATATCCCTTGTTGAAAACAATAAATTCTCAATTTCATCGATTTTAATTGGTGATAATAATAATGAAATAATGTTGTCATGACTCTGAATACATATCGAAGAGAATTCTTTACTTTTTCCTCCATGTTCTTCATTCCCACATTCCTTCGCATTGCACTCTTCGGAAGAGAAGTGAAGTAATAATAGAATGAAGGAAATTGCGATAGTTAAAAATGAGAAGAAAATAGGAAACCAAGTGAAATTAAAAAAAAATAGTAATCTAAGTAACACAGCTGTTTTCAAATTAATCTGAGTGGTTTCATGTATGCTAATGGCAACTTTTTAGTCAATGCAATTCTTGAAAACAAATTTCTTACTATTTACTATTACACTAATCACAAACACCAAAGTGATGATCCACAGAACTCACTGCAATTACATTATTTTCATAATTTTTGCTTTAACATTTGGAATTTAATGAGGATGAACAGTTTTAATTTCTTAATGGCTTTGTTTGGTTGTAATTTAATTAAAATTTTTCATGTCTGTTACTTCATCAGTATTGTAGTTATAACATCTTGGATTAACAAGAGATTTTAAAAACTTGTGCAATGAAAAGGAGGATATTAATGTTCATAATTTTCTTTACAGACACCTCATATGAGAAAGCATGCAGTGGAAGCAGGAGAGGAAGTGCCCCTACAACTCCTGTTCTTGGCTCACGTGCTTTGGAGCTTACACCGTCACGGATAGTGGTAAGATTATTATGCAGTGCATTAGCACATTCATTTTTTTGAAAAAGTAATTGTGAAGGAAGAAAGAAAGAAAATTTCACTTTAATTTTCACTAATTATAAGGTTCTGTTTTCTTAAACTTCCCCAACATTTTCCTAGATAAGCTTTCAATTCCTTCTTCTCTGTTACAAACCATCATAAAGAATGAATATTGTTTAGCTTGAAATATGTCCAAATTTTCACTCAAAGACATTATATGACAGAAAATGAGAGTAAGAGGCATCTAATGGGATGCATTTGATGAAGACTGTGTTTGGTAAACTTCTGAGGAATGTTTCTTAGAAATAAGAAAGAATATTTGTGGGAAAAATCCTAGTTTGGAGGATGACTGCACATTGATCACTTTCAAGCAAAATGCAGTTGTATAGGCATCTCCTTAGATATGCCTAAAAATTTATATTTTTCTCTTTTTCCTAAATCAGAGTTTCTTCTCCAAGAGATCCTTCCGGGCAAATCCCTTGAAACGCACAAAAAGTGTGACAAAGTTAGAAAGGAAGAGGGTCCCAGATAACATCCCAGTTGACAGGTATGTATTGTTTCCTGAATGCCGCTCTTAGTATTTCTTAAGTCCTAATTTTTATCACATTTAGTATGAATTATTAGTGTCTTGATAGCCAGAGCAACATTTTTAATGTCAATTTCACAATTGATATATTTTCTAATAAAAAGGGATTGTATGGTTATAATGGGATTATGAATCTGAAAATCAAATGTATGAAATTTCAAACCCAAAATTTTTAATATTATGGATTGATGCAATTTAGTAAATTTTTTGTCGATGCATAATTTTTTGTAATTCTTGATGGCTCAAAAATTAGTGAAATTGCATCATTTTGAGTTTAATTTCCAATTCATATCTGATACTTTTTATGATTCCATTTATTTAGTTCTGTTATGACAAAGGTTATTCAAATAATATATAGATTTATGGATTCTATAGAACATTAAAGGAATCTTCTCTAGTGGAAGATTTACTAAATTTTATTTGTAGTTGCATTATTAAATGATTTTCATGAATTTCTGAAGGTCTTTGGTGACCATGATTATCCTATGGTGTTCATGCTTTGGATCATCAAAATCTTTTCTGCCACTTATGATGTTCTGCACTGTTATTCTCTTTACAAGTGTGAGGAGTGGCTGCTCTGGATTGGGTGGTGGGTCTCCATCATCGTCATCATCTTCATCTGGCGGTATTGCACCCAGGCTCAGGTCATCTCGGTCCCATGAATCTCTTCTCTCAGGTCATTCCCACAACTCCATGCTCATGATGCATACATTTGACCTTGGATTGGGTCTCATTACATCTTCGGCCACTGGAAGTAACACCAATGGGCAGGTTCCATCTAGTGGTGTGGATATTAAACCACTTCATTCGTCAGTCCTTGGCAGAGACCACTGCTTCCAGGTAAGCCTGTCACTATAGATAGCAGCTGTTCTATACCAAGCTTAGAGATAAGAAACAATATTTAGCCTCCTATTGATAAACTTGAAATAATTTCTTTTTTGAGTTATGCATTTTGTATAGTTCTCGTTTTTAATAGATACTTGAAAAAGTTGGTTTCTCATTATTTCTCATTTCTTAAAAATATTTCATCCGCCTAGAGTGAGTTATTTTTTAATTATGATTTCCTACTTTTATCCTCAAAATGAGCTATAATTTTTCCACATTTAATTTCTAGGTCACTTTACCTGGAGCTCCTAACTCTCCCAAGTATTTCTCGTGTGGATCTGCAGAGGAGAGAGACAAATGGGTATACAGGTAATTTTTCTCTTTATTTCATCTCAAGGGAGTCTAGATTTAAAAATAAGTTTAAAGAAAAATAATAAAGTAAAAAGTAATCTATTAATTGAGTTCTTGAAAGACACTGTCTGACATCTCACAAATAACCCCTGCTTCCCTGCTAATGTATGTCTTCAAATAATGTCTAGTTTGGGAATTTTGCATAAGCAGATATCATTGATTGGTTTGATGAAAAAATTAGCTTTATACATTCATGTGGAAATGTTTATTCCAGCCTGAGGAAAGCTGTACAGCCTGATCGAGAAAATGCGCGTCGAACAGAAAATTCCTTAAAAATTTGGATCTTAGAAGCAAAAGGTGTTGCAAATAAAAAGAGGTAATTAAAATTTTAATTATTTTAGTGTACCATATTCTTATAGTTATGAATTAATTAATTATTTCTGTTGCTCTTACCTTTGTTTCATTTTTAAATAAATTAACTTAATTCATTGCATTTGTGATAATAATAAAATTTTTATTCTCTCTCTAGGTACTTCTGTGAAGTTTATCTTGATAAAACATTGTATGCCCGCACTTCTGGAAAGCAAAAAGGAGAAATGTGCTTTTGGGGTGAACACTTTGATTTCCAAAGTCTGCCAACTGTCAACATTTTAAATGTACATCTCTACAGGGAACCTGATAAGAAAAAGAAGAGAGACAAAAGTGTTCTTATAGGTAAAGAATATAAAAAGTTTTTAATGGAAGTGAATAAAATATTCCAGAAATTTGTGTGCGAAAATGAAATATAAATTAACGGACTTGTAAATTACAAAATTGCAGTACCTGAAATCTTGCATTTATTTGTCATTATCTGCATTGCCTGTTCATTTTTCTCTGACTATTACTGTTGGATGCATTTGATTCATATTTTAATGTAGCTCTTTTCTTTTTTACATTCTGCTATCTTCTACTTTGCATTTATAGGAACTGTTAGTATTCCAATACATGATATTACATCTCGCTACCTCACTGAAAAATGGTATCCTGTATTCTCGGAGAAAGTTTTGGTTGGAGGAGCTTCTGGAGTGATGCATTCAGCATCAACAAGTGCACTATCATCATCATCATATGCTTCAAATTCCTCCTCGAAGGATCCTCCTGCTCTTCGTGTCAAATGTCGTTTTCAGTCAGTGGATATCCTTCCTCTCTCTGTTTACCAGGAGTTCTTAGAGGTAAATAATTGTAATAGCATTGAATAAAATAATATAGCTTGTTATTTAATTCTGTATGAGAAATTGAACTTTTCATTAAACTTATAAAAATTTTAAATAAAACCTGTTTTGGTTTCAGTCATGCAGTCAAGTGTTTACAGGGAAAAATTACCACCATGTTTCATGTTCAAGATTTGTTTATTACATTTATTATATTGCATTTATTATATTATGTTTATTTGGATGTATTTTTTAATTATTTCTTTTACTATGACATTTCAAAAAATTTTTTGGCAAATTATTCTGAGTTATCTAAAATCTTGCATTTTTTAAAGCATTCTAATCAGGGTTAGATCTATCTTAAGGTTTGTCAGACCGAAACCTAGGGTCTCAAAATTCAGCAAGCCTTCAGTCAAGGTTCATGATACTTTTGAAGCTTTCTTATACATGCTATCATAATTGACTTATGCTGCTTTACTATAGTCTTCAAACAACCTTTCAATAATTTTCCAAGAAATTCAATGTGAAGAAATATATATGAGAATTGGGAGGGCCTCTCTTCATTTAAATCTGGCTCTGATCCTAGTAGTTATGATTTCTAAAATTCTGGGTATGTAATGAGATTCTAAGAGCAATATTTTGTTCCTTTCTTGATGTGAAACAGCTTTCATTGTATTGTACGCATTCAAGAAAATTTAGTGGAACCATGGATAAAGGAAAGGAAGGTAACTTAGTAGGTTGTAAAACCTACGAAAATCCCAAAGGAATAACAAGTGTGAAAAATAGCGACACGACTGGGACTCGAACCCAGGTCTCCCACTTTCCAGGCAGGTATTCTAACCACTGAACTACCGTGAGGCACGGTAGTTCAGTGGTTAGAATACCTGCCCGGAAAGTGGGAGAAATACCTGCCCGGAAAGTGGGAGACCTGGGTTCGAGTCCCAGTCGTGTCGCTATTTTTCACACTTGTTATTCCTTAGTGAAACCATGTTATTTGCTCCTATTAAAAACTTTCCAAAATATTTATGATCTTCTTTCACCTCATTAGTGTTCAACTTCGGTGAAAGCAGTTCTAGTTTAAATTATTGGTGGGGGCCCATGTGTAAAATGACCTTAGCTGTTGAAGCACTTTTAAAAACTTATCACTACTGTTCTTGTTATCTTTTTCTTCATGTCTATCACATATTTTTTCTACACCATTTGAACAAAACTATTGAAACCAAACATTCCCATTCTGAAGTGACAGAAGAACTATCAAGTTGAGTTGTTCAAAATTTAGTGTAGTTCTGAATTAAGTGCATAGATATACAAATTTGTAGGCTCAATTCCAATAATTAATATGGTAAATTTTCTTATCGGAAAGGTATAATATTCCAATACATTATTTTTCCCTTGCATAGTACCTGAAAAATGAGTACAGTACTGTCTGTGAAGCCCTTGAGCCAGTTGTCGGAGTGCGTGCTAAAGAGGACATAGCAACGGCTTTGGTGCATGTAATGCAGAGGGAAGGCCTTGCCCAAGATTTTCTTGCTGACCTAGTCATGATGGACATACATAGAGTTGGTAAGCATATTTATTTCATACAGGTTTAGTACATAGTATATTTTTTACATCCTGGAATGAGTCATCTGTTTGAACTAGTAGTATTTACTGTCATAGCTGTCAAACTACTTGTGATTACTGTAACAGTAATCACATATTTGTGAATAAAATCAAAATGATTTATGAAATTGCTTAATTTCAAATCATCTGTATTAATGTCTATTTGTTGCTTTATTGTCTTAAATCTAAATTTATAAGACCTTTAAGCACAACTCTGTATAACATTTTTCATGTTAGCATTCTTGACAAACAATCTGTATCACCAGCCCTTTACATCTTGTTAAAATGTTAGGTGAAAATGCGTTCTCTTCTGTCTATAGTTCAGTTTTGTTTCATCCCCCATTCCTGAAATGATATTTTTTTTTAATTTGTGACAAAATGTGCATATCATACAATTTTTAACTATTTATGGAGAAGTACTGCTCAGTTGCTATATAGCTTGCAGTTACTTCTGGAACATTATTAGACTATATTTGGGGAAGATTACCACAAAGGATGATACTGTCATGCATCTTGAGGGTTAAATCATTCCTTATTCATTGAACTCCATCCATATTTATTTGGTAACCTTGTTTTCCTTTTGTAAAGATGATGAGCGGCTGACTTTCCGAGGAAACTCTTTAGCAACCAAAGCAATGGAGGCATATCTGAAATTGACTGGTGATCGTTACCTGCTAGACACCTTGGGAACAGTTATTGGAGCCATGGTGAATGGCGGAAGTGGAGGTGTATTGGCCACTGCTGGTCTAGGGGGAGATTGTGAGGTGGATCCCCTCAAAGTGTGCAGTGGTGCCATGCTTCAGCGGCAACAAACAAACTTGAGGGCTGCTGTTCAAGCTGTTTGGTCACGGATCCTCACATCTCATTCAAATTTTCCAATGTGAGTCATTATTTATAGTTGTGAGAATAGTTTTTAGTATTGCCTATGATGTGCTTATATTAAATGACGAATTTTGAATTAAAGCGCCATCAGTCAAAAACAATACCAAAAAGTTTGAAAAACTTAAACTGTTGAATTGCTCATACCTAATGAAACTACTTAAATAGTGTTTCATAAATTTTTCTTTAGTTTATATTATAAGAGAAATTATTTAATACCATATTTTAATTAATCTAACAATAGATGCAAGATGAACCTGACTTGAATATAATCCCTTTCATTGGTCATCTGCAACAAAAATTAATTTAATATGAACAATCATCAATGATTGCAACTAAATATGAAATACACATGAATTAATCCTGTGAACATATTATGCAGATGTATAGAATAACAGCATAAAATACTAAATGAAAACATATCCAGTTACATTCAAAATTTCTTTTTGGGTTTGACAACTATGGGAAGATCAGCGGAAATAAATTACTCGTAAGAATTTTAAGAAAAATACTGTTACTATTTGGATTCATTCATATTATCAAAACAGTTTAATAGATATATAAGACATTGATTATATAAAATTAACAAACATCACTATTATCAACTCCCTGCTTTTATAAAACTTGGTTTTAGTTTAATTCAGTATCATATTCATCCCCTTTTCTGGACCTTTTAGTGGTCTTCTGCATTCTCATGAGCTAGATAGGCTTGAACTTGGTAGATTCATTTGTGATGGATCATTAGTTAGAGGTCAGATGAAAGATAGCTCATACAGCACCAGTGGCTCACTTGGGTGGCTGCAAGGCATCCACACTTCAGTGAGGCAGCCTCTTAGAGAAAGGTTGTCAAGTTAAAAGCACAATTGAGGAAGGTAGGGGGAATGTCTTCTAATATCATTTAAGCCTTCAGATAGCCTTCTGGTTAGCATTTAAACCTTTGGTGAATGTTACTTGGCAGGGGCCATGATTTTTTCCTGGTATTGTCAGGAGGTTTACCTAAACTAAAGTCTATTTAATTTATCAACACAGCTGAGGAAGAGGATCAAGAAAAATCGTTTGTAACGGGGATCCAATCAAAGATGAGTGGATTAAAGCTACTTATCTTTGACTGGGAATTATCCTGTTGGACTTGTCAGTAACCTCAGAAATGTTCATTTTCTCCCCAGAGTTACATGAAAATCCAGGCTCTCTGAACTCATTGTTGCCATGTGCAACACACTGTTTTATTATTATATTGAATTAGACCCCCAGGGATCTAAATAATATAGCTATTGGTTGATTTGAGTTCAGGAATCAATTGGAGTTTGATGGAAAAAGTAAATTAAAATTTACTATTACAGTTCTTAAGAAAGAACAAAAGGAATATGTTAAAAATAACACAGAGTTGAGAGAGACTGATTTCATGGAACTCTAAAGAGATACTGAGCATCTCCAAATTTACAGATAAGTTGTTTTAATCTACTCTACTTTGATTGGTATCCATCCCTATGCCCTAAAAGGTGCAATTTCTTTCTCCTCCTTCTCAGCCCTGGAGATAAATTTAATAGACCATAGTAGATAGCATATCATTTGTGGTTTATAAAGCAAATCAAACAATTTGGAAATAAATGTGCTGGCTACCATTTCCTTGCTGTAAATGCTTTTGGTCTTATTTATAGCCCAATAATTGTTGTAATGCCATGGATTTAATTTGTACATTTCATATCTTTCAGTGAGCTACGAAACTGCTTCCGCACGCTGAAGCAGCGTCTTTCAGCTGACAATCGCGAGGATCTCAGTGACCATCTTATATCTGCCTCTATATTTTTACGGTTCCTCTGTCCTGCAATATTGAGTCCGAGTCTCTTCAACATCACCAATGGTGAGATTGATTATCCTTTTAATGGAATTTGATTTTTTCTCTAACTTACGTTATTAATTCTTGATTGTTCATTTTGAATGATTTGAATGCTATCCAATGTACCGGATATTTTAAGATATTTCTTCAAACTCAAAAAAATACATGATGTAAATTTCTGCATATCATAAATGTATGTATAGGATTGTTATTCAAATTGCATTTAGCTGAAAATCGAAGCTTAATTTGGTTTTGTAGAGGTTATTAAAATTAATGGTGAATTTTGGCTTTATTTTTCATAACTGTATGTCATTCCTAAGTATATACTGAATGGTACCAGAGAAAATGACATAATTTTGCTGTATTTTATGTGTTAAAGTTAAATATTTATCAGTTTTTATAGTTAACAGATGACTGAAAAAATAATTCAACTCGATTTTCTGAAATAAATCTTGGCTAATGTGATGTTTCACAGTTATAAAAGAAAATATTTTTCTATAGTTGTAGCTTGAATGTTTTGAGGATCATCCATAACCCACAAAGTATCTCTCTTGTCGTAGCAAATTCTTTTTATGCATAACTGCTTAGAAATTTAATACTATCTATCCATATAACACTGTTATCCTCTTGAGTGAAAGAAACTGAAAATGCCAAGATATGGAACCTTAATACTCTCAAAATAATTGTCAAATTCAAGGAACGTGATGAATACACAGCCTTAGTATTAAATTGCATGACTTTGGACAGGGAAGGCAAAATTATGATTAATTTCTTTTTGCAGAATACCCTAATGAGAAGGCAGCCAGGAACCTCACTCTTGTTGCAAAGACGTTGCAAACATTAGCTAACTTCACACGTTTCCAGGGGAAAGAGAATTTCATGGAGTTTATGAATGACTTTCTTGAAAAGGAAGCTCCAGCCATGAAGACATTTTTACATAATATATCTGTTAGTATATTTTTTGTATCACTAAGCAATTTAAAGCATCGTGGTTGATAAAATGTTTAATAATTACAATAATCATTAGTTGTAGAGTTGAGTATCATGTTGAAATCCCTTTTGATTTCAGAGTCCTCCCACCAAAGAGACTCATATCTCAGAATTTGATGGGTATATAGATCTTGGAAAGCAGTTAAGCATCCTGGAGGCATTACTCACTGAGAGCATGGCTAAAATTACTGGACAGGTATTTATAAATTTCATAATAGATTTCAAACTCTGAAATTTTCAGTGGTTTTTCTTGTCTGTCAAATGTATCATCTTGCTAAATAGAAATGTTTAAAGTAAACAGTATTTATTAGTCTATCTATTGCTTAGCTTAAAATTCATAGTTTTTGTCAAATTTCTTATTTATTTGTTAGTTCCAATCAAAAAATTTCCTATTTTAAAGCCTACTTAGTAATGAAATTAAAGAATATAATGGAATTACATTGTTTTTATGGAGGGAAATTTCTTATTTTTTTAAATATCAATATTTTAACTACTCATTTTGATTTAGTTTAATAAGTACACTATTTATGCTTGACTGATGAAACACTAATATTAACTATTTTGCTGTGTTTTTAGTGGCCCACTGAATTAACCAGGTTGCAGGCTATACTAGGAAGGATCCATGAGGCACAGGCTGAGCCCTCTGGTTTGCCACCACCATTACAGCTACCACAGCAGCAAAGAGACTCAAATCCTGTCTCCACAGTCATATCCACATCAAAGCAACAATCAGCATCTCCACGTCAACATGTCTGGTCAGTCAATAACAATCATAGTGGTGACAATAATGGAAATGAGAATGGAGCTCAGGGAGCAAAATGTAGTGAAGGTGATCAGCAGCATTCTTATCAGTCACTTCAGAGGAATATTTTTAGGTATGTATTTCTTAATATTTTGATTACTACTAGGATTAGAAAACAAAAAAAATATTGGAACTTTTTACCAAGGCTATGAATTTGTTAATTTCTTTCTGTCTTAATATTTTTTTTTTGTTTTTAACGTTATTCTTTATTACTTGCTCACAAGCAATTGCATTTTTTCTGTACCCATGGAAAAAGTTTTCACCTTATTATTTGCAAGGCACTCTCTTAAAAGGTACTGAGGTAAGTGGTTTGAAAGGGTCTCTCTAGAAATTTCATATTTGGTATTTAAGTATACTATTTTTGGCATGAGGTTTGCTATAGGGATACATTTATTATAAGCTTACTTAAAATACAATAGCACTCCAAATTTTGGTCTTAATTTTAGCCATCATACCCTTTGAAGCAGGTAGTGAATTGTCAGATCATAGAAATGATAATGGCTTGCACAGCAATCTTAACCCACCGTGACTTGTGCTAAATTTTGCAGCGTGAAGACTAGCATGGGATGTTTTTGACAACCTAGTGGAGTTTTATGTTAATCTCTTTTTCTCATAAATTTTTACAATTGCTACAATCGCTATTTAGCATAATTAGATCTATCTAGATATAATATGTAAATTTAATATAGATAGTAAAATATTTATTTTATATGTTACTGAATTAAAATATTTGCAAAATGAAGAAAAAAGTGAAACTTTGACGTAGAAAATTAAAGAAGCAGTACATTCTTTGCTGCATTTAAAGTACATGTAATAATGGAAATATCTGTATTCGTTACTGGGAAATATTTTATCCCTTTAGTTCTATTCAATGCTACCTTAAAGTTGTTACTGTTGTTTTTGCACAGTTCATTCTGAATGAATCTGAAAGGGAAAGTAAAATGTTTTAGATGGGTATGAAAGAATTAATAATGGAAAATGCTTTGACTTATTTTGCAATATTTTCAGAACATTCTTTGCAGATTTTAATGAAGTGCTTTGCACATTTGTTTTTCACACATCTATGAAAATTTCAAATTCTTCTTGTATTGGCACCAACTTCATTCAACCAACCATTCCAACTTCATTCTTCATTCCATCCCTTCATTCCAACTTCAACCTCATTTTCCTTCTAATTTCTCTGTCCTTATTATCACCAAATCAGAGGCACTGCAGAAATATTTGAATCTCTGATAATTCATGGATGACCAAAATGTCTCTACACCATGGCAATCTTAATCCCCACAGATCTGGTGACCTGATCTGTTCAAATATAATAGTAGCCCAAGAAGGTATCTTGATTCCAATTCATCTGTAGACTTTGCATCTCTTGCTTGCAAATGTTTTTGTGCAGTTTCACCAATTATAATTTTGAAAATGTGCCATAAAATATATTATTAAATATTAAATTGAAAAAATATAATGGAAATTTTATGATTTTCATTTCCCTACAAGCCAGTGGCTAGAGAGACAAATTTGTGGGCAGGTGTCCCAATTCTATGTCAAGGTTCAATAATACTCTGCTTAGTCCTTTTCTCTTTACACAATATTTGTAAAATAGATAGAATTTCCCTTATGGGAAGCTAAGAATTGTTACAAGGATTAAGGTTTGAATACTTTGCAGGTTAAAGTCCTGCGACTGATCCCAAAGGAATAACAAGTGTGAAAAATAGTGACATGACTGAGCATTCCCTTAACAGTGTGGAAGAGACGTGGCATGGTAGTTCAGTGGTTAGAATACCTACCCAGAAGTGGGAGACCTGGGTTCGGGTCCCAGTCATGTCGCTATTTTTCACACTTGTTATTCCTGTAAGAACTGTTACTTTCTTTGTCTAAACTATCAGCTATATTATTAATTAATAATGTTATTATGGTTATTCATGGAAAATTCTATAGGTTGAAGTCTACATCACCTCATTCCGGTGTAAATTATTTGAAAAATTATTTTACCATTCCATTTTCTAGGTTTAATGATCCAACTGTGAATCGCACTGGAGATACAGCCTCCAATCCCCAGAGGTCTCCAATGACACGTGCTGCAACGCTTCCCCGGAATGCTTACCTTCATGGACTGACTTCCTCACCTCACCTGCAAAGGGCAACTGCACAGCCTGAAAGGTTTCAATGTGGTGACTCTGAATATGCACATCAAGCAAGTTACACTTCTGTTACTCACACAAATTCTGGACACCATTTGAGCAGTATGGGAAACCTCAACCAGAACCAGTCTTCCATCTCTGTGAAAACAGGGTGTTCCATGTCAGCTTATGTCCCTAACCATCAGAATAGACAGGTAGTCATGGCCCCAGTGACCAGTACCCATCAGCCTGTCATGCAGAGTGTTGCTCCAACTCAGCATCAGCACGTAATTCGACAAACTCATGTGGGGCATGAAACAAGTGTGGTGACACTCCCTGAGCAGAAGATTTCTTATGGAAATTCTTCGCAGCACAATGGCTGTGGTAAGAAGAATTTTTGTCTTTGTTTATTCATTTGTTCTTGATTATGGAATTATCTAGAGTTATTTTCGTATCAATCTAATTGCAGAATCAATATATACTAAACTTCTCTAGCTTTTGAAGAAGACTAAATTACTTTTGATTACTCATATGTAACGATTACTCGCACGAGCTAAATTAAATAAAATTACTTTTTTAAAAATGTATCAATTATGAGTAAAAAATTACCAAAATGTAATCGTTACAAGTAATTTGATTACTTTTACTTTGTTACATCACATCACTTCTCCTTATGCACACCATATACCTTTTCCATACTCAGATAGAATCCTATTGCTTTTGCTCTGATGTACAACCTTTCAAGTAAGATCACACCATCTGTTTTCTTCTGTGATTGTTTGCAATCTTCATTTCTTTGTCTACAAAAACTTCAAATATTTTCTCATAACTTTTCATAAGTTTGCTCACAGATATGTTCCACCATTCTTTACTAAGCAAGCAGTTTAATCTCTTATGAGACAGATTTATCTGAGATTATATTTATTATTACTTGAGCTGTGTTTCAAGGTTTCTTCACACCTGTGATTACAGTTGTTTTTCTCTATCCTTCTGCAGAGCCTCTATGTACATATTTTCCTAGTATTCTTGCTCTCATGAGCTGTCCAAAAACTATTTTTTCAATTTCCATGCACAAGGATTCATATGGATATATTATTGATTTTAGTTTCAAAGAGGAATCACTATGACAGTTGTGTGCTCTGAATAGTCAAGAGAATACTTAGGAAGAGGTCAAAATTCATATTCTCTTAAGCTTATTCTATGCTATGCTATTGGGAAATAAAATGCACTGGTTATATCTGCAGATGACACCCCATTGTTCTAATTGTGCCATTAGGAAATAAAAGAAATTGTTAGGCTGATCAATTCCACAATGACAAGGAAAATATCATACTGAGAAGATAGTAGTAATGTAAGTGAATGTACATTATTATAAAGAAAGTGTTGCAGTATGTTATAAAATGAAAGAAAAAATTGCATGATACATAACTACTCGGGAAGGTCTTTATGACTGTAACCCTGTTTTAGCTGTGTGGAATGCTATTCTTACACTCAATGTTATTATTATTATCATCATTAGGCAAAAACCTTACAAGTGGAACAATGTTCCGGTGGCAAGGATTTAACAGGCATTCCCGTTTACATATACTACTACAAAACATTGAAACTATCAGTACAGTACCCTGTATCCTTGTCAGTCACACAAAATGACCCAATATATCACTATATAACATAATATAATACAAACTTTTTAACGTAAGAAAAGCAGAAAAAATTATTGTGGGTCTTAATTCAAGTGCAGATTTCTTTTTAAATGTAGGATGAGCAATTTTGTTTATTTTTTGTGAATTTGCTCATCTTCAAATTATGATACAAGAAATATTTAAATTCCTTGTTTAATTTGAATAAGAATGCAAAAAGTGTCAGGTTAGGCTTCTGGATACCTCAAATTAAAGTTTTGCTTAAGATAATTATTTTAGTTGAAGTGTAATTGGAAGACCTGATTATTAAACTTATGAATGATCATCAAAACATTATGTAAAATGATTGAAAATTTAATTTTCTAAATTGTGTTTGATGAAGCAGTATGAACTTAACATTACATTAATAGTTTAAAGTACCATATGTTTGTTTCAATGCTTATTGACAGTGTTTTGTGCCATAACTGAGTTTTTTAGTAATATCTTCATCAAAATCAATCAATCAAAAATAGAGCTCTTATCAGGTATAAGTTAATCATTACAGTGGTACCTTGAGATATGAGTTAATTTGTTCCGTGACCAAGCTTGTAAGTCAAAAATCTCATATCTCAAATCAATTTCACTAAACTAAAGTACTAAAAGAACCATAAAATTAAAACAATATGACAGAAATGCTTCTACAGCAAGGTAAACATATGAATTGAATGCACAAGATTTGCAAATCTTAGCAGTGGCTTGCTATGCCAACTGGCTGTGACATCACTAAGACTGACTTGTATCTTAAATTTTGACTTGTAACTCAAGCAAAAGCTGAACCTAGTCATAGGTTGTATCTCAAAAAACTTTCTTCAGGCACTTGTATCTCAAGGTACCACTGTATATATTCAGGGAACATATGGCATGAGATGTTGTGTGGTTGCATACATTCCTTTATTCTATTTGCACAGTCACAAGCTCCATGCAGTCTGGTAACCTTCAGTCCACAATGGATCAAATCTCAAGTCGACTCAGGCATGCAGTTCAAGCGCAACACCAACATAGACATTGCTGCTGCTGCTGTCCTGGCTCACGTAGTGGTGGCATTACTAGTTGCTCTAGCAGCAAGAGTTGTAATGGAATGGAAGGAGTTAGGTCACATGTATGTCAGTGTGCAGACGATGATGAAGATGAGGATGAGTATAATGAAGATCCAAGAGTTCTTTTGGCGGAGGATGAAGTTGGGGAGGGAGATGATGAGGAGGAAGAAGAAGAAGATGATGGAAATACTCAAGGAAGCCAAATTTCCATATCACAGCTCTCAAATGTTGCTTCATCAGGATATCAGAGCTTTGCTTACAGCCAGAGCTCTAGCCCTGTTGATCCTGGTGTTGTTCCCAGTGGAACACAAAATCATCCTCCTGGGAGTATCATATCAAACAACAACAACAATGGAGATTGTATTAAAGTAAGTGTAGCTTTCCTTTGACTAATCAATTTAGACTCTGTAGCATCCCAGTTTCCTAAGTTTGGAAATGTAGTTTATTTTGAAGCAGTGTGTTATTCTCAATTTAATTTAATTTAATTTTAACATTTAAAAAACACCCTTGAAAGTAGATAGGCAGTAATTTATTAATTCGAAGGGCAAAATTGTAAATCAATGAGGTAAAGATATATTGTTTCTGGTCTCATCAGTTTCTAGTGGAGTTTGACCAACTTATTTGCCACATCAGCAATTAAGGAGCTGTAAGGTATCTGTCCTTCTCCTTAGGTTCCAAAATTATGGCTTGGTTTGGTGCATGTTTGTATAGATTATTCTTGAACCTCTCCATTTACTGTCACAAAAAAGCCCAAAAATTCCTAATATCAATATTTTAATGATTACTGGGCATTGACTTCAGAAAGGATGCTTTCTCCTGGTCTGAAAGAGGTATTGTTTTTATGAAATTTGAGTTGGTAATTTTCTGGCACTTAAATTACCAAATAAACTTGTTATGTGAAATAATATTTTTAGGAAAATTACTACATATATTACATTTTTCTCTTTTGATGGAAAGCTAATAAACTCTAAGGAAAAACCCACTTCGTTATTATTTTGTTTTAGCTTTATTTTTTCACTTTTGAAAATATTTAAGAACCAACAAACTAGCAAACAATTATGAATATGCCATAAAACGTCTGTTTTTATCATTACTTCACATTCAATGAATCCACATATAAACCATTAAAGAGAAAAATCGATGACATTTTCATTCTGTTATAGATTATGCCTGTTATATTGAGAGTCGGCAAAAAGAGTAGAATTGGAATCTGAATCCAATCATGAGAGTCTAATTCTGAAGATGAAGCAAATTTGACTCAGCCCCTTCTTAAAGTTGTTGAACTTCTAAATTATGAAAGATAAAAGTAAAAAATTGACATTGGTAATACCTGTTTGTTTATTTTCCTGAAAAGCTTTAAGAAGTATTACCTTACTGTAGTCGACTCCTTTTCCAAGCATATGCTTACACAGTTCAGGGTATGAGCATGTTTCTGTAGAGAAAAGATTTCCAATGTTTTTGGTCTCTTTATCCTTTTGTCTTATATATCCATCTATTATACTATCCTTTAATTAACACATTCTAAATTGATCAATTCAACAGATACAGCTTTTGATGTTGTAATCACACAAAAATATAACACATCCCAAAAAAACAAAGATGTGATACTTCTTTTACAGGAGATTTATTCCCATGACTAGTGGAGTACCTCTTCTTTGTTATTTGTCAGAAGATTTTGTGCATTATCTGACAGGTGAGGTTGATAGACAGTCCCAAAATGGAATAGCTCATATATCTTAAATAACTATTGTTAGAATATTTCTACAGCACATTATACTCTTTTACTTCCTATTCATTGTACCCCTTGACAAGTCTTCCCTCACACATTGTGGGTTTGGGTACCCAGGAAGTTAATCCATAGAGAATATTATTTAGTTGAAATACAGAGTTAGCTGTATTAATAGATAGATAAACACCAATGAGAGGCTTTTCTAAACTCCAGATATAAATTTCTTATCTAAACAAATTTAAATCATATGGTATTTAAAAAAATCTTGTATAGATCTTAAGTATGGTCTTGTCTAGATATTCATGGTGATTTTGTCTTTAGATGTCAGTCTCAAATACAAATGGGAGCACAACCATAGTAAGTGGTTTGGGTATTCCTGGATCAAGGCAGCCTATTCAGAGGTCAGCATCATCCCATCAGCCTCTTGCATTTGCAAATCCAGTCTATAGAATGGGTTATGAAGGATGTGCTGGACGAAATGGCATTGTTGCTTCTGCTGCCTCACGAAACCATCGCAGAAGATCAATATCTTCTTCATCTTCATCATCACCTGCTACACCGACACCACCAGCTGCCCGGCGTCATATCTCCCAAGCCCCTGCTCCACCCCAGGTAAAGCAGATTTGTAAATCATAATATTGACAATTCTTTGATGATGATATGTACTCAATGAACAAAACAGATGTTAATAAAGATTTGAAGTCCTTCTTTCATTTGTACTTAGGTAAGAGTATTACTAAGAATATTATCCAATAAAAATATTACTTAAGAATATTACCCAATAAAAATTCAGAATTTCAGTGCCTAATCTATGACTTACTAAGGTGAGTTTTAAGTCAGCCAGAGCTAACCAAGAGAGGAAGGAGGATTATGAGGTTTTAAAATCCCATCCTTTCTGAGAACAGAGTCAAAAGTATAATGAATCATGTGAAATGGAGGCTACCCTATAGAAAGGTTGGGAATGTTGTATTATTCCTATTCTGAATTTTGAAAGGAAAGCTGCCTTTCCCAAGATTTCAGAATAATTGGCACATTCTCTATTACTCTAATCCTTCCCATTAGCATATCCTGCCTACTCATCTAGTATTAACCTCAGTAAAAGCCACTTAGCCACACAGCACCAGTACATGGACAATTGTCATTTGCTGTTTTTAATGCCGTGCCATAATATTATTTAAATTGTTTGTTATTATTTCAGGTGACATCCCATCAACATCACCACCCTCACCTCATGAACCATAACCCTGGTGGTTCCAATGCTCCAAGAACAAATCCACAGTGCTTAGTTCGGCCTTACTGGAGACCACAGCACATTACTTCCCTTAGCACACCTAATCAGCAAAATTCTGTTTCATCATCTCTGTCTGGTCTTCCTCTTCAGACTTCAATGTTTGCTCCAAGAGGTTAGTCAGTTTCTTCAAAATTCTCATTATTTAAGATCAGATAGTTTGTAAGTACATTAAGTACTGTTTTGAGTTTAACTAAGATTTTTTAACTAAAAATGGGAGAGGCATATTTTTTATGTGTTAGTGTTCTAAAGTATCTCTAATATCCCTGTAATGGTAATTCTGTTCTGTCTGTTGTATTTGTCTTGTATTTGGTATTGTGTGCTATCCATTGGAAATTATGAATATCTATTGTGGTACTCTAGCATCATTAGGGTTACTATAAAAGTTGTAGTTGCAAAAAATATGTGAAAAAGTATATCTTTTAATAAGAGTATAAGTTATAAACAAATACCATGACTGGGTAAAAGAAAGTTGCTTCAATTTCCCTTATTATCCCTTCCCTGCTGTTTCCCCTTCGCTTGTTATAATTCATTGGAAAAAATCTACAATCAATGAACTTTCATTTTCTTGATTTGATAAATTCAGTTCCAGTAACCTACTGCATTAGGCATGTATTGATTTTTCTAGCATCAAATATCAAACTTACTAATCAAAGAATGTACTCTAATAATGATTTAAGTTTTCAAAAGAATGAGAAGATGGAAGAAAACAAAATTTTGTTCATGGTACTGATAAATCCTTTTTCTTCTGACTTTTAACCTATAAAATGAAAGTTAGAATTGTTGTCCATAGTTTTAATTCATTAATAGCAATTATTGTTCTTTATGTTGAAAAACTTGCTGTGAATGATTGAATTTTTTCTCAATTTTTTGAGTAAAATTTTTCAGTAAAGGGTTAAAAATAATGGGTTAATCATAAAAATCTGATCTTGCCTTGTGCTTGATTATATAGCTAAAATTCAACTGCATTGATTTGCTTTATCATGTTTAACTCTCTCTCTAATGCTTTAAATTCATCCTGACACTGCTAATCTTACTCAATAATTTTAATAATGATAAACATAATATTTTTCTTTTAGTATAAATTAGTAATTTTAACAGCACAACTCTCCTTCCAATCAGCAATAATGTATTTGATTTGATTTTTATTATGCTTCATCAAATAAAGTAATAAAATAAACCATGTTTGTCATTGTTCATTTCTTCATTATTGCTCTCAATTGGTTCCAATAGCTACAGAACAAGTTGAAACTTTCTTTTAACTTCACTAGTAAACTTCAATCATGCTTTTTTTGGAGCACTTCCATGTACTTTGAAATTAAGTGGGAATGAAGAGATTAAAAATAAATCTTTACTTTTATAGATCTGTCTCTGCAGAAGCACTCACAGGTATTCTGTGGAATCAAAGGAAGACAAAGGGATGGCTTATCTAAGGACGGCGAAGACTTGTCTGATTCTTCCGAGGAAGATGGTGACAGGCTGTCCTTTCACAGTGGCAGGACTGTAAGAACTCCACCTTCCCTCTCTGTTAGAGACAAAACTCTCAAATCTGAGGTAGGTAACAGCTTTGATGTTACTATTTGAGAATACATTAGACTAAAGATTTTGAGATCTTCACCATACAACTATGCCTAATCATTTCCATCCATTAATTTTAAAGAATGTAATGAAAGAAGGAAATAAATGAAAAAAGAAAAATTTCAAAATTAATTTATTTTAAAAGAATGTTGCAAATAAAGAAGCTATGATTTCCATTCAGTAAAATGTAATTTATGGAAATAAGTAGATTAGTGATTTTTGATGTTATGATTCCTTCTTCTGTTAAATATCTCAAGATTCCTTAGTGAATAATATTTTCAAATATTTTAGTATGAACGTGAAATAGAACACCTACGTTCAAGTGTGGAATCTCTAAGAGCCCAATTAGAAGAATCTCAGAGGCAGCTTGCATGGTCTGGTGCAAACGGTTGCCTTTCAAAAGAGAAAACAGGAGAGGAGGCAAATGATCTGGAGAGAAAGGGAGGAGGGAAAGGAAAGGCGGAAGAGGAAACCAAAGTGTCTGCAAGGGAGAGTTCAGATGGAGTGTTGAGTGATGATCATCACATGAGGAGAATCATATCCAGGTGAGGGTGAATTTCAACACAAAGAAAGGCATTTTCTTATAAATGCCTTCCAAATCAAATTAAGGAAAGGTATTTTCAATTCACAAAATTTAAATTGATTTTTGATTGCATAATTTCTGACAAAAAAATTGTGCATTTTACTTTTATTTTTAAATAGTATTTCTTGAGTTTCAATCTCATCTTCTCAATGAATAGGTATTTTGTTATTTCTGTTTGCTAATGAGTGTTATTTCTTCCTCCTTTAAAGAAATTTGCTGAAATTCATTTTAGATGAAATAAAATGTATTAGATAATTGTGTTACCTGAATTACTTGAGCTGGTTTACTAATAGAAGAGGTAAACATGGTAGGATATTTATCAGAGAATCTTGATAATTTTAGGCTATTATTCATCAATCTTTCATAAAGAGGCCTTAAAGTATTATTTTCACATATCTTTTACTTAAAGGGGATTATTTCAAATTAAAATGGTTGATTTTCTGATGTAATATAATTTTTTTTCTTTTGATGAATAAAACCTCTGTGCATTATATCTCTTTGCACTAACATATCCTTTCTTTCAAATGGAAAACAGGCTTGTATGTGTGGAAGAAGAGCTTAGGAGGGAACAGAGGAAAACAGCAGAAGCTCTTGTGCACAAGCAGCGTGTGATAGAAGCTCAAGAGCAAAAGATTCGAGCTCTTGACTCTGCAAACACCAAACTTGTGGCTGCCCTTTCACAGCTTCGAGACAGGCATAATGGAAATATAGCTGCTTTAACTAATGGCATGATTTCCCCTTCTAATTCAAGACCTCAAACACCATCTCAAGCTTCGTCAATAGATGTTGAGAAAGATATTTGTCCCCAGGCTAGGCTTCTTGCTGAACTGTCTGAGCTGAAAAGTAGCTCTTGCTGATGTTCTGATTTCAATTTAGCAAAGATCAAAAGCTCTTGGAGAGATTGAAATGTGATGAGCTCGTAAATAAAAGTTGCTATATTTTGGATCACTCAGTGTAATTATCGGAAGTGAAAATAATTGGTGATTCTGTGATGGAAGCAACTTTTTGCTTAAGGAAAACACTGGCGTCGTGATTACAGTCTTATTTGTACATTACATTCATAGTTGCAAAAGCATATATCATCAAATTGTGATTGCTTAGAATGTAATTAATCACTTTACTCAGTTCAAAAAAATTCTCTGCAGCTACCAACCTGAAAACATTCCAATATCTGATTTATTTTGATCTATTTCTTAGAATAATAATAACAGTGTGGTATGATGTAAATATTGCAATATCACGCTCCTTCTGACGATGTAGCTCAGTTTGCACAAATGATGACCTCTTTTCTGTGAGTTCATGATTTTTAAAGTTTGACTTTTATAATCACCCACATTTAGGAATAAAGTGGTTCACATTAATGCCAATAGATTCTCAGCCACTGTACTTGCTGAATTATGAACAAAGTCACAATGGTATTAATGTTTAGGTAGCAATAACTAAGACTGGAGCGAGTCATTCTCTTTTGCATGTTTTATCACTTTGTTATGATATTTGATTCTGTTTAAAAATGGTAAAAATTACCATAGTGAGTGCAAATGTAGTTATACTAATATAATAGAAATTTGTATTGTGTTTGTATATTATGCAGTTGTTTGTAATATTCAGTCAGGTGATGTGTTCTGTTGTTTGAGTGTCTTGATTATTTGTTTGAGTGTTATTATTGGTTGAATTTGTGTGAAAATATTCATATATAACTAATATTCTTGATAGCAGTATTCTCTTATCCCTTCCCCATATTTACTTTATTGTAAGCTGACCTTTTTTCCTTAAGCTGAAAACATCTGGCTTACAATCTAGGCCAATGTGAGAAATCAGCATGAAACAACAATGAAATCCTATTGACATATTTAAAAATTAAAGTACATTATTAAATTAAAATATAGCCCCTATAATTGGATTAAAATGTATTAACATTTGATAAACTTTGAAATTTATTAATGAAAAGAGATCGTCAGTCTGCACATCAAACTTAAACATTGGAGAAAATTTCATGAGCAGCAGTTCATAAGGAATTACTCCTTGCACTATTTTTGTCATTTAATAGATACATTTAGCTCTAGATAGGCTGGGCTTATTTTATAATCAAATTTCCTTGCTAAAGAAGTTGCTATATTACTGAGTGTGACTGTAAAGATGCAATAGCACCAAGAATTTGATGCAATCTGCTAAAATTTAATTTACCGGACAAGAGTTGATTTCTTTACTCATCCTTCATGGTATCTATGCAAATTTGAGATTTCAATTTTACTGTATCAGAGGAATGGTATACAGGGTCAGTAACATGCATTTATGAAATTTAAATCACATCAGAAAATTGGTGATCTGTGCTAAGAAATCTTATTATGCATAATAATTTCAAAGTTGTAAGTTTTGTGTGAAGTAGACATGTTGGCTGCTTATTTTTTGCTTAAGTTACTAAATAATTCTTTGAAAATTCCTCAGTTTGTGCCAGATATTATTAGCTGTATTGGTTTATTTAACATTATGTGAATTTTGACTAAAAGAATAACCTTGACGCTTCTATCTTGTTTAAGGCTTACCACAAGTTCATTGGCTATTTTAAATACATAAATATATTTTTCAAAATTTTAATTGTTTAGAAGGATGATTCATTTTCCTTTCAAGTTCATATTTCACTGTATTAATATTCATAGCAGGCAGTACATGCTTAGGAAATTCTGTAATCAGAAATCTATGTCATTCAGAATGGATTTTGTAAGAGAAATTTTATATTTTGCTCCCCTTCTTATTTCTGTTAGCTCTCACCACAAACTTCTCTGATAATTTCTTAATTTTTGTTTTAACCATTCCAGTTTAAAATTATCCCATAAGGTATTTATTTTTGAGAAGAACATTCTTTTTATTTCAAACCACTGAAACCAATGTGTGAAATAATTTCAGGGTTAGCTTACAATTGGGTAAATGCAGTTTTATATGCTTTTAGTTGTGTGCTTGTCTGTATAGGCTTGGATACACACAACTAATTTTCAATACGACAATGACATATTCTTGTGGAAACTGATATGCTTTCTTTACCAAAGATTAGTCTTATGATTAGTTTATCATTGGCTTAAAATAAAATTATGAATTGTGCTCACTGCTTGTGAAGTATTTCTTCACTTAAATTGACTATGTATTCAACCATTCTTTAAATATTACGTGTGCACTTCAGTTGAGTTTTCATTCCTTTCTTCATTGTTTATAATACACCATGTTGATAAATTAAAATCCTCATACTTGTATTTTGTAGTTGTAAATAATCATAAAACTTTCTTTCAAATCATGTACACAGTATTAAAGGTATATAATTAATTTATCGCTTGTTGTTGATATACCAAGGATGTAAAATGTATTTTCAAAGACATATTAAAATTATATTGATTGTAAAAACCTTCCTTTATTTCTGTGAACCAGAATAAACCTAATGAATGCCTTAGACCTTACAGAAAGTGGCTGATATTATCAGCAAGCTTTACGTAGTTTGTTGGAGATGACATAATATACCTTTCTATATTTAACTGAATAAGGATGATCTTACATTCTCAGCACTTTAGATTAGGAAAAATGGCTTTATATTAATTTTCATGAAAATTCATGTAATTTCAAAACAGTTACATATAACACTGTTGAAGAAACTGCCAATCACAATTTTCAGGCTTATAAACTATTTAGATTATACAAAACAATCCTCTGAAATTGAGTATAAATTTGCATGGCTTTGATTACTACAATACCTATTTAATAACTTACTTCATATCAGGTAGATCATAGTCTCTTTTGGAGGATCTAAACAAAAATCATGTGCATACATATCAAAGAATATGTGATAAAATTCATCTTCGAAAACCAATTTTATATTAAGTAGATTTTAAGACTGTAAAAACATTTCTCATTAATGGTTATACTTCTTGGCATATTGAAATACAGCAGTATATCATCATTTACAATATGACATAACTCATCGGCTCAAATCAAAGTTTTATCATTTGCCTTTAATAATCTATCAGCTTCTTTGTAGAATCTCCATGGAGTTTCTGTGCAAGAGTCATCTTCCTCAGAGACTAATAAAAGGCAATTAAGTGGAATACATTGATCAGTCCATCCGAGATCATCCATCCTAGTACAAAAATTTTCTCTCTTGATTAGTCTTGAATTTCTCTTGTGATGTTACACTGTTATTTAAATGTGGCATTGAGTTTGTAAATAAAATACGGTAAATTTGTCGCATTTTTCTAGATTATCTTAAGTGATGCATAGTCATTATAGTGTTTTTATTTATAGTTGCAACTAAGTGTAGATAACAAAATTTTCTAGAAAGATATAAATGAATTTGTAATAGTACATACATAATGTTCTCATATGTAAGTAAATGCACTTGTAAAACTATGCAGACTATATATACAAACTGTAAGAAGGTATAGAACAGACAACAAAAAGAACAGACAGAATATAAAAATAATTGCTCTTGATTTTAAATAATTTGGTTCTAATGTTGGTGAATATAAGATAACCCTATATTTTTCTGTGCTTAAATTTGGGAAAAACCCTCCTCATATCCCATTTCTGCTGTACATAGGTTACTTGAGTGAGTCAGTTCACAGAAAGCAAAGTACTACACTTTTGTTAACAGTGGAACAGAGACAGCGTAATAAGTTATGCAGAGTGTATGCAGCAAAGGGGTTCTCTCCACAGAAAGGGGCCTCAAAGTGTGCATACCGCATCTTTTCTTATTCTCAAAAACCAATATTACATGCTTTCATTCTTTGAATAGTGTTAAATTGAGGGGAATACTTATACTTCAGGTGTGACTTTGATCACAGCGTATGTATTTTAAATTAAATTGATATTCAGCATTCTGATCACCATTTTTACAACAATATTCTCACAAATTTTGAACATAGGTGGGTATTGTTTGTTCAATCTTAAAGTTTCTTTTTAGATCCCCATTGCTTTTATCTTGGGAAAACATTTATGACAAAAAATTTTATGAGTGCACATTTTTTTCTTTAATTTGTGAGGCAGGATGATTTTGATCGTTGCTCATGAGAAAATACCTCATTTGATAATTATATATGTTATTAATTATATATAAATTAAAGTAATGAATGCCTAAATGCAGTGCATAGAATTTGCACATCAGTCACTATGATTTATTCTCCTACTTAGGAATTAAAAATTTCTAAGTTGGGTTATTCCAATTGAGTACATACAAAGTATCCAGAAAGACTGGTCAATCATTCCAAGGCAGCAACTATTGTGATGGTCAGTGGTTCTGCAAAGTTCAGTGTAGGGTAGGGAGTATTTTAGAATAAAAGTGTGAATATCCTGGGGTCATGAACACATACCAAAAAATCGCCCAACAGTAAAATGCACAAAGAAAATTAAAAAAAAAGGAAATAGCCTGAAAAATATGTCATGCAATATACTTGAGCAACTGTTAAGAGGAAAATCGACCCAAACAGATTTCCAAAAGAGGTTTTCACTTGGCATCAGGGGTTGTATGTAAAATAATTAATAAAACTAAATAAATTACTTGAATAGTTTTTCTTGGTATTAAATAAATAAATTCTCTCCTTAAATGCTTTCTTTGTTTCAAAACAGCTGAATCTTACTCATAAATACTTTGAGTAGAGTGGCTTTTCAAAGGAATATTTTAATATATTTTTATTTATTCTTTATTTCAA
Source organism: Ladona fulva (assembly GCA_000376725.2). Classification (NCBI taxonomy): domain Eukaryota; kingdom Metazoa; phylum Arthropoda; class Insecta; order Odonata; family Libellulidae; genus Ladona; species Ladona fulva. Next base: position 856,988 of record KZ308363.1, on the reverse strand, counting down.
TATTAATTTTACTATAATCTTCAAAACTATTTTCATTGTGCGAAATAAAGTAAAGAGTAACATAAGTAATGAATGAAATTAGCTTTACAATGAACTGAGACAAAAATCGTTTAAGTTGAAGTTCTGAAAAATCGCATTTTATCATTGATAATAGTTTCCATTTCAGAATTGCAGTTGAAGACGAGCCAAGAAATTTCGAACCATACTCAAGGACATATTTCTTCGAAGTGTGCAATGGTGATTAATCCTATTACAATTATGTAATAACCAAGACGAATCTCGTCCTTGCAGACAGGTTTTGGTAGGGCTTTCCCCATAAAGTAGTAAAATTTTCTAGGAAGAAATTCTTCCGAATCCAATGCAAAAGGGGAAGAACTTACCTGCTAAATCAGAGCATTTATTCTAGGCAAATGCTCGAGTCTCCTCCCGCCCCAAACCTATTACCTTTTCGGAAAAGGAGTTTTGGTTTTGTCAGGCTGAACTATTCAGGATTGTATCTAGAAGGAGTGGTTCAGTGTAATGAATTAAACACCCATTTTGAAGCAACAACAACATTAGTGAATTTCTTCAAGGTCAACAGTAAAAATCTCATTATTTTACGAAAATTCAATCGACGTAAAGTTATCAAAGAAAAAATTAAATCTTCGTTGTGCAGATAGATTGCATATTGCAAAATCATCAAAAGTGGAGCGATCGCTCACACTATTTTCGCCAATTGAATGATTTGATATTTATTGCAAGAACGGCAAGAACCTTGCGCTACGTGGGAAAAAATACCTGAAAAGTTCCGCAGCTAAGGAGAATTAGCTGCTAACCTTTAACAGGTTTCGTCTGGGTACTGAGATCGAGCATTTGGCGGACTGGCGAAATACCCGTTTAACCTATGGCTAACTGGCCATTAGATTACTCGGGTAAGATCGACTAAGTATTTTGTATTTTCTGTAGCTAATTTACATACATTTATTGATTATTTGTTTGCAATTTTGAACTTAAACCCATCGTCTATCCTGAAGCATTAAAAAATGAGTTTTTCCGTACACTCTAAAGTAATTTGTTATTTTTAGCAGATTTGTTTGTTAACTTTTGAAGAAGATCGATCATTTCAATTTTCAAGTTAGGAAAACAAGTTAATTCTGAAATTGAACTTCAAATAGAGAGGAAATCGTTCTTAATCCTACCCGTCATGCTAATCGTTCTTTATCGTAATCGTTTGAAATTGTTATAGCATCTTGATTTCAATACCGATGTGATGCATTTGTGAAGCCTTCAGCACTAATTTCTACATAACATCTAAATTGGTGCTGCATTTAGGTATCAATAAATGCAATAAATTAACATTGCTTCTCTGCTTCAATCTTGTAACTCGATATTTGAAGAGTAACACAACCTTGAAGTTGCTGCATGCATGTATTATGATTCCTCGTTGAATAGAGAAAGAGAATTCCATAATTTGTCGCATTTCTTATTTTTAAAGGTATCTTTGCTCGTAATGTATGTTTAATTCCAAAATTAAAATATTGTAACAATCCGTAAGTTACATTGAAATGTTATGATTATATCCATCATTCCATGTATTGATTTTCACATTGTACTTGTGAGTTTTTTGAAGTGCATCATCTGGGTTGATGGTTGGATATTTCACGCAATTTATCATGATATGTATACAGCCCTAGAAATTAGACATAACTGAAATGATCAATTTTTCTCATGTCATGTTTTTCAAAGTCATGTTTCTCAATTTATGTTTTCATTTGTAATTAAGAGAACCTGAATTTTGCCAATATAGAGATAATTTAAATAGCTTTGAGATAACTTTGTGTTGAGTGAAATGTCATGGTGATACCTGTGATAGTGTAAAATCCTTAGAAGATTTATTTAAATTGGATGAATAGCACATTTTTAAGCAAATATGAAATGTGTATTTCTGTTACAGTAATCCTCATATGACCACTGAAAAAGTACCACTTGAGGCTTCCATGAAGATCATCAGCTGGAGTATGGAAGAAACTTGAGTAATTTCTGAAGAATCAAGTTATGTAGAGGTGGAATTAGACAGCAAGATGAAATCATTTGCTGCATAGAGCTAAAGCTTCTATGTTTATAAAATGATTTCCTTTAATCAGTGAACCCCAGTAAAATTGTTGGGCTTGGTGAATATAGAGAGGATGATGTTTAACATCTCATCTGTGCTGTTCTGGCTGTGCAGAGAAGGAGATAGGGAAGTTTCTGCAACGGATTTTCATCTCAGCCCTGATGGCACCTCCAGGGAAGGAAAGCGGTCTTCAGAAAGTCTTTACTTTTGTGAGTTAGCATTTCTACTTATTACTATTTTCCCTTATCAGATTTCATATTCCCTTTCTTAATTCTGTTTCAGAATCAAAGTGTTTGAATTGTCCTATTTGTTAGAATGGTTTAAAAAATTAGTCATTAATTTTAAAATATAGAGGGAATTATTCACAGTGATCTTCAATAATGGTTGGAAATAAATATAAAATAGAATGCTAGTATAAATGAAGACATCACATTTTGACCTTATCTTTATTCTGATACATAGAATAAGCAATCTGATATGAACTAAAAAAGTGTGTGTGATGTTATGAGTTGATATAATGAGTATATACTCATATGGTAAGTAGTAACCTTGTGTAAGGCCATCATTAATGAGATAAAATGAAACTATGTAATCGACCACAGCATATTTTATAATTTGCAACTAGTTTTTCCAGTGAGCCAGCATTATCAAGCCACGCTTGATTATTTTATTTCATTATGAGTTGATGCTATGACATAATAAGCATGAATGCTATTTTTGAATTTCCATTGAGGAAATTGTGGATTTTGGATTATTATTCACAGTCATATTAAAGTCCTCTGTTTATTTATGTATAATCTATTAGAATTAAAATGTCCTTCCAGCCTTTCTGGTGATTAAATGATATAAGTAACTATGGATAATAATTAAACAAATGAAAGGGACATTGCCATATTACTCTTGTTGTGTATTTACACACTAAATATTGATGAGCCTGCCATTAGTAACAACAAATCCTTAGGGATTCAAGAAACCATTATAGTTGCTCCTGATTAGAGCACCAACCCAAAATTGCTAGAATTTGTATAATAATAGCTATAACTTTTTGCTTATCTTAAAATCGTTTTTAGTTTAACTATAAATCAAAGTATGTGAAAAAATCTAGTGATTATAATGACTAGATTTAAATATATTGGGGTATATATACCCCAATATATTTAAATTTTTATTATGGATATACTTCAGGGGCTTCCTTGAGTTTATAATTATTTGAGAGTTATTTCCCATCCACAATCCCTGATTCAGTTAAGTTGGCTGATGGAGAATGAAACATAGGAATGAATTCTAGAGAGAATTTTTGTAGCTGTCAATTTTTGTTTAGAATAAAAAGAAGCTAAATTAAAAGGACAATAAGAAGCTAACTACAATCAATATTTACTAAGTATCATGAACCATTTTGATCTATAGATGATGCTTGTGTGTGATTTGTTTTATGGCTCTAGAAAATATTGTTTTAATGTGGTATGTGCTTTGGAAACTGCTGTATTTCCCATTAACATGGAGTATAATATTTTCTGTTCTTTTATTAGAGAGAAGGAACTTCTTCTCACTTTCAATGTTTTTCTCAGATTATGTTTGATTAATGCAGTAAAATTACAAATTTTGAACTCCTCGTAAATGAAATATTCAGGCAAAAACTCCAAAGCTGTCAAAGAAGGGAGGATACACCCAATGAACATTTTGCTCACCAAGTAAGCACCTTCCGGGACAAGGACTGAATAAGCAACCAGAAGTGTATGGCCAACTTCAAAGTAAAGAAAAACAAATGAAAGCCAACATTGCTTATAGTAGCAAAATTGAGCAGACAATCTTTTTATCGAAATCCAAAGTTCCATAAGAAATTCCCTGTTCTTATAAATCTAGAGTTTCTCCCATGCATTGAAACAATAATTAATATTGGAAAGTATGTGTGACTTCAGCTTGATCTTTTGGAATTGTGATTTTGCCCTGGCTTATTGTGTTTTTAAATTACTGGACCTTCACACATCTGTTTTGATTTTACTGTATGGTGTTACATATTCTTACTTGGATTTAACACCACTTGGGCTTTGGACCAATTACTGTGCATGCATTACATTTCACTGTTTGCTACATTTGTTTTCTACTTTATGGGCTGGTGTTATTATCTTAATCTTACTCTGGGTCTTGCTCCACCTGGGGTTTTGGAGCAGTCACATTACACACATTACATTTTACTGTTTACCACTTTGGGTTTCTGATTCTCTGGCTGAGCTATTGTGTTGCATTTACTGGGTGGTGTTATATAGTTTTACTCGGGGTTTTGCTCCACTTGAACTTTGGACCAACCAATTTGCACACATTTTTTTTTATACTGGCCAGATTTTTACTTAAAGATTACTTTGGGTCTTGTTCCATCTGGGGCTTTAAGCAGTCACTCTGTACTCATTAAATTTCACTGTTTACCACACTTTGGTTGGGTTTATACTGTCATCAACCTCTCAGGACTCTCTTATTTCCCCTCTTCAAAAGACTGCAATAGGTTTTGTAGCCCAAATACTAGAATAACTAAATTGTGGCTGATATTTAATTTTTGAAATGGTGCAAGGCTCATCAGCTGGTTCCCAAATTTAAAGATGTGTTCCTTAAGGTGAAGTCTGTCAATGGTAAAAAATGTATATGTTTTCCTTAATTTAGGTGACTATATCTTGAGATCAAATCATTACACAACACCAGAGGTAATTTAGAATTAAGAGCATATGATTTACACTTCTGCATCACCAAGAATCTGAGTAATTTTGGCTTTGTTGCATGGATGGATTTTATTAAAAGAATGGTTATCACCAACAAGTTTAAACTCCTTAATAAGAATTTAAAGCTGAAGCAGAAGTTTGAGTTCTTATTACAATTTTATTTATTTAAATTACAATTATGTCACAATTCTGTAAGCTCCAGGAAGTTATCCAAACTTTGTTGCAAGGTTATTCTTCTTCTGATTTTGTTAAGAATCTCTCCTCTGTCACATTCTTAATGGATGAGTTGATGTTATTAAATTTTGGTTTAAAGTTTGCTATTCCTCCAAAGTCCAGACCATTAGAATAGGTTATTGCAGATATAGAAACTGGTATTTAGGGCCTAGATGCCAACTGTAAAAGAATTTTCTTATGGTGGGTTGTGTCTCAAAGATAGCCAGAAATTTAAAATCTAGATGTACACACCGCACTAATATTTAATTTTTTTATTTTGAAACAATAAAGGCCCAAAGATTGCTTCCTTATGACATTGGTCATTTTGGATAGTGGTCATCTTGGATAGAGAGCAATATTTTTCTAATTCACAGTTATTAATTGATAATGGTCCTTATGTTGTTCTGTCTAAATCCCCTCTGAATACATTTGTTCTGCAAATAATGGAAATGTTCAAAAGGTGTCCTAATCTTATTACTCTCCGTCTCAAATACAAGTTATTAGTTTCCAATCCTTCCATTCCCAAGTTATACTGTTTACCAAAAATTCATAAAGATAACCTTGCAATGAGACCCAGTATTTGGCTGTTAATTCCCCAACATATTTTATTGCAAAGTGGCTTAATTCCCAGTTTAAATCAATGCCCTTTACTTATGCACATTATGTTATTAACTGTAATAATTTAGCAATAAGATTGCTGACCTTGAACTCAAAGACAATGCTTTTTGGCGTCTTTTGATGTATATAGCCTTTTCTCTAGTGTCAAAATACCTGAGAGATTAGAGATTTTAAATAAGTTTTTGCTTCTTTTTAGTTTAAGTGATATAATAGTTAAAGACTATGTATGTCCTGACCTTTTTTCAGTATCCCAATAAGTTTTATCAGCAGATATTTGATATTGCCTTGCACAATCCTCTTTCTCCCTTTTTAGCCAACATTACTATGAGTCATTTTGAAGGTTTTTGTCTCAACAATTTCCCTAACATTTGGTATTGTTACTTGTAAAATATTTTACTTTTGTTTTTACTTACAATGTTTTCAACTCAAGTCATTGTAATCTTGACATATTTTTAGATATGTGAAATAGTTAATTTGCTTCCATCAAATTTACTTATGAAGTTGAGCAAAATAGTTCCTTGCCTTTCCTGGACATTTTAGTGAAACAGAACAAGAATACGCTTCAGAACAAGGTTTATAGAAATCCCACTTCTTCTGATAATTTTATCCCGTTTCTCTTTCTACCACCTATCACACAAACATGCATCCCTACATCACTTAGTACACAGGCTGGTTAACTTGCCAATTAAAAGACTGGTTTCAATAAAAAATGGGGTTCATTAAAGATACTGCTGTTTTGTTAGGTTACATTATTAGTTTAGTTGATAATTTGATAAAAGGTCTTCATATTTGAGTATAGTCAAAATTTGTTCTCAGCTATCTCCTCCTGCTTCAGATGCTGATATCAAATTTCTTAAGTTACCTTATTACCCAACGTTGATTAAAGGATTGGTTAACATATTACAAAAAAACATTTTACTTTGCCATGTCAATGGGCTAAAATAAAAGAATTTACTTTGATCTACTAAAGATAAAGATCCTACTTTGTTTTAATCCGGTATTTGCCAAATAGTTATCGCAAGTGCAACCTTAAATATATTGGGCAAACTAGAAGATGTTTCATTACAAGGTTTATTTAACACCTTGCCCATTTTCATTCTCGCAGATTTAATAATTCAAGTGTTGCAAAACGTATGTTTGAGGAATCTCACAATATTTCAGTGGAAGATTTTAGCTAAATTCCTATATGAATTATGGTTTCATTGCTTGGGAGAATTTCTACATCTATAAAAACAGGGAAATTCTTATGAACTCCAATTTGGATTTTGATAGAAAGTTAAATTGTCTGCTCAATTCTTCTGGTTGACTTTCATTTGTTTTTCTTTCCTTTGAATTCGGTCATACACGTCATACACTTCTGGTTGCTTATTCAGTCCGGTGAGCAAAATGTGCATTGGGTGAATCTTCTTTGACAGCTTGGGAGTTTTTGCCTGAATATTTCATTTAGGAGGAGTTCAAAATTTGTAATTTTACTGCATTAATCAAACATAATCTGAGAAAAACATTGAAAGTGAGAAGAAGCGAAATGTGCATAAGGTGATTCTTTGACAGCTTTGGAGGTTTTTCCTGAATATTTAATATTGATATTAATTTGCCATGAATAGTCAATCCTCCTCCTAAATGAAAAAATCTTATAATACTAATTCAGACAAATTCATTTGCATTGTTTGATTCCTCCTTTTATTTACTTATTTAACCTTCTTGGCGAGGTTAGGCCAATAGGCCTCTCATACATCTAACCTCTGAATTTTTAATATAAAACTCATAAATACAATAAACCAACTTACAACACAAATGACAACTTTAGAGCTGCAATATGTTGAATGTACCTTTTGTACACTAATGCATTTGTGCATATTTTTTGATTAGGAGATGAAAATATGAAAATAGTTCATTCCAGGCCTTCACTAGTTACATAAAGGATTATGATCAAGATGCACGTGCATTGAAACTCGGGTCTGAAAGCAGTTTAAATGTAAATTTGGACTAATGATTAATAAGTAAAAGCATTTGGAAGGCTAACTTTGAAGTAATTCACTAAAAATATATTGTACTTGTGGAACCAAATATTATTGGTAATATTGGTATTGCTTAAAAGTGTTTCGACAACTTAAGTCATTTCTCACGTGGGCCTCCACCGGGAATTGAACCCGGGTCCACTTTCTATCAGGGGGTTCCCCGAAACATTAGTGATGAATTTTAATCCATGTACCTGGGCACCTGAAATCACACACAGAAATTAATTCAAAAGTTAAGGTACTCAGAGGGTTTGGCAATGTGCTCCATTTCTAGTTGTTTATAGATAAATGTGCAGCCTTTCCAGAGTGATTACTCTGTGAGATGAAATTAGCCTGTGCTTCAAGTATTAATAAATAACTGGAATTCATAAATTTTAGATAATTGATGATCTAATTGTTGTTTTTGAACTGGGTTTTGTTATCCCTAACCTATTCAACTCGGAGATCATAACTTTATTTAGTTGTTTGGTTGAACAAATTTATGGAGCTATTTTACTTGTATTGTGATCTTTTCAAATCCTGTTACAAACCTTGAAAATTGTAAAGTTTAGTGTGAAGGCTAAACTTTTAAGTACCAGTTAAGTTTCTAAAGAGCATTTATTTAGCATATGCATTTAATATGACAACCCCCTTTTATTCTGTTAGAGGTTTTACTACATTTTTCTTTAGATCTCTATGATACTACAGGTTACAAAATTTTCAAATCCTTTATATTTTTTTGGGTTGGTGTCTGTTTAGCAATTCAAGTATTCTTCAAGCACTGCAGTACTCCATACTGCAGTGCTAAGAAAATCTATCCCTTTCAAACATTTTTCTAGATGTCTTATTTAACATTTGACTGATGAAACTTTCCTGATATTTAGTTTTTGTGAGCAGTTTTATTTCATTAATTTAGTGTACATCATGCTTTACTATGCATTTCAGGCCTGTGTCATTTTCAAGTACTCTGCCACTAACTTTCTTCATGATAGCATATATATAGTTTACTATCATGTATTTTTTGTTTGCATTATTGCTTGCAACATTCTTTGAAATTCTTTACTTCTGCAAGGTGATTTGATTCTATTTCTCACTTTCAATTGTTTCATATAATTATTCTTGAATTCTGACAGCTTATATATTTCATTATTTTTTCTATTGTCCGATTGTTTCACTTTCAATTATGAATATACAGAAAGAAATTGTGTAGTTTCCAGAGTATTCTAGAATTTTCAGAAAATTTACCTTAACCCTTTGATGCCTCAGCAGTTAGTATAAAAATTATACTAAGTCCACAAGGTCATTCAATTTGTTAAAAATAGGAATATTGTTTTCTCATGTTTAATATTTTTATTTTCAGATCAGTGTTAGTCTTTCGTACTTGTATTCTCATGACTTGTCTTTTCAATGGCTATGCTCAGAATAATTTAGACTTTAAATTATTCTGGACATAGCCATTGAAAAGACTGTTCACTGAGAATGCAAGTGCAGAAGACAAAGATGGCTGCCACAGCTACAGGAAAAACAATTGAATTTTTGAGCTCCGAGATAGGCCCAGGTTTTGCACCCCCTACTGTACCAAGAAATTTGAAGGGTGAGGAGTTGGACATATTCAAAATGAAACTTGATAAGGTCCTTTCTGATATTTCTTTATTGCACTCTGTAATAAATTTTAGTACATTTCAAAAATATTTCCAATAAAGCACACCAAAAATCTGCTTCTGGTATTTTCTTTGCTGCAACTCCTCCATGCATTAGAACTTCATCCAGGTAAATACATATTTTACTGAATTGAACCTGCAAGAGAAGGTTTAGTTATTAAAATTGTACTTTTGAGATTCCACATAACACAATATTTGGCAAAAAAGAGCCTAATATGAAATTACATTTTTCCTTTTAAATTGAAAATTTTTTTCTGAAAATGGATGACTAACTAAACTAACAGTAAGGTAAGATTGAATTTAAAAATCAATTCTTAATAAAATTACAAGGTCTTGAAAAAATTTGTAGCAATTAAATTGCTTTTATAAAATAAATTCGAAAGCTTTTAGTAATAACTGCTTGAATTTTTAACAAATAAGGATAGCATCTGTGCATTGAATAAAGAAAACTTGTCAAAATTACTAAGTTGAAGTTGATTAGTTATGATTAAATATTTTGATTTCATCCAATATAGTTATGGAACATTGTACTTCGTAATATCCAACATCCAAATCTACATCAAATAGATTAAATGAGATAAAATTTGCTTGAAGACTAAGCACAAAAGCACCGCCTATATGGCTCTGAGCAACTGGCTTTGAGAAATTTCTTTATCTCTGTAAAACGTTACCATCACCAGATCCGGTTTCAGACAACACATGCAAGGGAACCGCTGCACGGCGCAATATTCCGAGGTTCGTGTTAGAATACCGAATGACGAACCCATTCAACGTTAAATTTTGGAATATTCACACCTAAAGAAAGAGTCCAATTTTACTTTTACTTATTTTTTCGCCTTTTCCGAGTGAAATATCGACTAACGGTATATTTAAAAAAAATCGTCAATCAAGCAAGTTGCACAAGCTTGAGGTTACGTAAAAGTCATCGCGTCGCTGAAACCACTGATCGAACAAAAAGGCACCAATTAGGATATTCCTGGGGTATATCCTACCTTTAGGTGAACGAATGTCTCAAGTAAACTCTAATTACGGAATCCCCTCCCACGTTTTCATTGCAACGGTGCGAAGTCAACACGCTCACAATAATATCCCGAAATGGATGAAAACAATTACAAAATAAGCCGAAAAAGCGAAGTTACTTCTGGTGTAACTTTCATGGTAGATTGACTTGAAGAGGGCACCAAGTAAAGGAATTCAATTTAGGTTGAGCCTGATGATTAACTTCCCAGAAAGCACAATGCTCAAATGCGAACGATATTTTTAATTCTTAATTGAATTTCAATTCATCAATAACATGATAGGTAACAAGCTGAATGTACCTCCGATTTCGAAATCAGACCCGAATGTCATTGTATCAAAGAAGATTTTTGAGAAAAATAGAAACTTAACATTGAAATCCGAACGTAATAAATTTCCTATTTAGGGAAAAACGCGAAATCTAAAATTTCTATTCCTCTAAGGATCGGTTGGTCGAATGTACTACGTTCCATTTTACAGAACAGCTCATTTCGAAGGCGTGTCGTTCGGAACAAATGCATCAAATCTATCATTGAGACAAAACTGACAAGCTATGAACGTCTCAATCAAAATGAAAATATAACCTCTTCAGTTGCCTATTAAAAAAATCTTCAAGATAAAACTGCAACGTTCTGCAAACCAATGCGCAATGGCTGCATGGATAAAAATCTCTGCAATGAGATTATGTATGTACCTAAACTAAAAAGTGTCATTGATATGAACATCACGCGGTTAACATTTACCTCTCACAAATTCGCGCGAGGATATCTGGAACTGATGAAGCACCGTAAAAATAAAGCACGCAACGACCTAAATTAACAAAAATATTTAAAACTTTCAACACTAGTATCTTTAATAAGACTCACGAACATTTGCGACCAACTGTCTGCCACCCGAGGTGTTCAATGCTAGGCGACGTCCTTCGTACGGCAGCGAGGTGTCTTCGAACAGGATAGAACCGTAACCTTCAGTAGTCAACAGAAGAGAGGACGAGTCGGCGGCATGCAAACCTTTTTATGCTCAGACAACGGATAGGGGTGGCGAAGCAGGAGAGGGGAAACTACTACTGCGATTACTATAATTCTTAAATAATATTGAGAGGTTTATGAAATCCAATATTCGGTATTAGTTTTTAAGAGAAAGTATTTAGATTGATTTTAAAACTACCGTTGGTTATTTTCTGACTGCTGTTTACAGTATCGCAACTGATATTTATCACTTATCTTTGAAATGCTTTAATTTTAATATTAATTTAATCAAACATGGAAAATAAATTGACTTTCTCTGGATTATTTTGATTTTTCTATGTATTCGGGTTAGGTGAGTCCGATTGTAGAAGGGGGTTGAAGGGTAAAAGTATTACACATTTCCGTCAACTGATATAGGGGTAAAAATGGCGCAACCATTCAGATTTATGCAATTAATTTCCTGAATGCAATTCTAAATCTCTAATAACCGTTCCGTTTTAAGGTTAGTTAATTCGTGTTATAATTTAACGTCATTGCGTTATAAACTAAAATTTTCTCCGCTACCTAAGTAGCAAATTTCCGATATTATTACGATTCCGAAAGTGTTTCAGCGGCTGTTGTGAAAGAGGCAGAAACGTCTCGGTTCCGAAGACGATGTTAAAGGACAGATTCCAGCATGTCTTCCAAGGTTGAAATATACTATGTAACTTTTGCTGAAAGATGCTTCCAAACAAAGAGATGAACGTATGGAAAATGAGTATCAGCGAGTGGAGCAGAATCATATCCCATTGACAAATTTTGTTATCAATTCATTAATTTAAAACGTACAAAATGATATTGGATTGTATGAGACTGCAACATAAATATTTCCGTAAATGGTTCGCAAAATGTATGGATGGATTTCAAGTCGTTCAATAATATTTGAGAAAATTCTTCAGTTGCTTCCTTTTTAAAATACACTTCAGTTGCATATTTAAAGTATTTTCATCTATTTAGGTTCATACTCCGGCCATTGAGATTGAGTGTAACAACAAACATAAATATAACTATTCCAATCCAATCACGATGTTATGAGGAGCAGATCCCACTCTTAGAAAGCCTTCCAAATGTTGGATGAAATTATTTTCATTGCTTGTGAAATTTGATCCACTGACTGAAAAGTTACATAAGGACACAATCAAATAACTTTTTAGTACATAATTAAAATTAGCAGAGGAGAAATGCTGATACAATATGCATAGTAAATCTTACTCTTCAGCTAACAATATAATATGGCCCATCGCCTGTATGGTTAATGAGGCGTAATATTGATTTCGCTTTCTGAATCAATAAAGGAGCAGTTACATTTTCAGTTTTTGAGAGTTGTACCAACTTAGTTAACTCAACCTTAGAAAAATGTTAATGTCAGTGTCTACAATAATAGGATTCCCAGTCATTAGGATTTTACAAAATAGAACTGTATTCCAAGAATTAAAAAGTCATTATTGAAAGTCATCATTTATTACTCCATCCCCTTCTAATCCCAAGAACTCTCGAAAACCAGCGAGTACTAAAAAGTGTTTCCTTGCAAAACTACAAGAGATGAGTGGTATACTTTCGAGTATTAAAGGTGGAGCGTAACCTTCTCTATTATAAGATCGAAAAGGAAAATTAGTCTTTCAAAGCAAATTTTTGAGACCTTTCCAAATGAGCAGAGTGCAGATTTGTTCGAATTCGGTTCCCTAAAACTCCGCAGCAGTCCCTTCTTTCCCCTCGCTCGCCTAAAGTTCCACAACATATACCCCCACCACTGTTTACCTTCCTACCTGCAAATCAGGTATTACCAACAGGATTTTAAGTGCATTGTTTGGCCGCTAGAGCAGCGACAGAACTTGCCCACAGACTTTTGCAAATGACTGTACATTATTAATAGATCAAATAATTATTCATATGGGGTTGACTTTCTAATGTGATTTTTAAATCTTTTGAGGGCAGTTATTGCCATTAATGAGCTAGAAACAGAAATTGACAAATATATTTTTGAAATTGTTTCTACATTAGTAACATTCTGGAATTGCTTTACATATCAATGAAGTTCAAAAATAAAGAAATTAAATTTTAGTTATAGATTAAAAATTTGCCACTCCTGGTAAGTCTTTCCATTTCTGATAATGATAAATAGATTAGACTTTGACTTATTAGCACTTCCCTGTACCACAATAAGACTTCAACCACAATAAAAGTCATAAAATCAAGTCTTTTAATAGATTCTAACAAAAATTTTGCTTCCTTACTCTGTTCTCCTAAGATTTTTTTCCTTCTTTTCCCAAAGGAAAATGCTGCTGAATAAACATCTAAGCATCTCTTATTGGCTTTTACAGCAAATACTATCATGAATGAACTAGTCAGGTTTCCATGATAATGTTGAATGTGTAGGATGAAGGATGAATGTCTGGTACCTTAACTGTTTGATTACCCAGCCACCTGAAAACACCTGTTTCTGATTGTCTACTTCAGGCCAAAAAGCTCATACTACCCCTAAAATTCACATCCCAAACACTGAGGTCAGGTAGAATGACGTGATGTTTCTGGTAACAACATTACAGGGTGGTATCAGGTTCTTCAGTCCGTAGTGGACATTTGGAGACGGTGGTTTCAGGCAGTTGGGCTGGGAAATGGTTAAAGCTGGGACCAGAAAACTGAGGTAGGAAGCCTTGAATAAAAATCTTTTAGTTATTTTTGCAGCTCTACAGTGTATTTCCCATATAGAAATTTTACTAACTCAAATACTCAGCATAAAGCCTCAAAATAGAATTGGAAGTAATGGATGCTATTTTATGAGAAAAGGGAGAAACGGGATTAAGGGGTATATAACCGTTCTACCTTATAATTTTAATATGCAAATAAATTTAAATTCAGATGCGATTTCTAACGAAAATTAGTTGCACCAAAATTTCCAAGTTTTATACATATTTTTATTTTAACTAACCAATATGTACATAAATAATAAGGTCTTAGGTCTGCTATTATTTGCAAAACTACAAATACCAGGGCTTAGGTACAATAGATGTGATTACAAATAGTATTTATGCAAATAAAAGAATGGATTATCATTATTCTTTTACATCACACACATATATACATGTAGAAAGATTTTGGCACCGATTCCTTACAATTTAATAGACAATTTATCTTTCATAAATTACTTTAATAAATAGTTCTCTTATTCTCTTTTATGCAGAAGTAACAGGCAGCACTCAAAATATTTGTCACTTCCCAAGATTAGAATAACCAGCAGGAACATACTTGATGCTTATTTAAAATGTACAACTGGAATTAGAGCTGGACAGAATTTTCTAGATAACTATGACTCCTCATCAACAGAAAACAATGAGGTTGATTAAAAAATCACTTCTTTGTGTCTCCAATTTCACAATACTAGTAAAAACCACAATCACTAGTATTTTCTTTGAGATATTTTAGAAGTCCTTGGCCATAGAGGAATGGAGTTTTATCACCTGAGCAAAATGGCCTTCCTTAATTTTGTTGAACATACATTGGAGAAGTTGGAGGTGGAGGTGGCAGGACAGCCATTGCACCATTGCGTCTTCTTTTTAATTGCTTCCAGAAGCGACGATCCTATTAAAAAATAGTGTATCAAGATATAATAACCATTAAGGAGACTACTATTGCTGAGGTACACCAACTTGAAAAATTAAATACTCCAAATTCTACAGCAACAAACTATTTCCCCCCTTTTTTAGGCAAAATTTCTTACATAAAAATAAATTCATAATAACCAATACATAGTATTTTCTATTATTTTTGAAGGGAAAGAGGAAAAAAGGTGATGAATGCAGAAAAATGATGAAACTGGGAAATGAGGACTTAGCTTACATTATTATAAAAAACATAATGAGAGCTTCTTGTTGGCGTAGGCTGGATCAAGGAAAAAATACCCTAAGGACAGAAGGAGAGGAAGTAACATAGTATCAACCTAAAAAAATTACAGATGAAAGAAATTAAATATCCTTCAATAGAATATGGGAAAGTAACCTTAGGTGTTCTCAAAAAAATATGGTTATTGTGACCTTCATGGGATCTCAACAATTTCTCAGAAAGTAAGAGAAATTTCAAAACAATAGACTGGGAAAAATTTCTGGTTGAGGAAAAAAACTTCAAAACAATAGATCCAGGGTAGTGACAGTTCCATGAATGATGAATGCTGTATTATTAAACATTGCTCATTATGAGTTGTAGTCCAACCCATGAACTAAATGATGGATCTGGGGAAATTACAAATGCTGGAATGGTAGATCCAGCTACTGTGGGTATGTGAATGCACATAACAGTGGCATAGCCATATGTGATAGCGGCATAGGGGGGATTGATAGGGTCTGGACGCCCTCTTAGGTCTAGAACAAGGAATGAGTGGTGAGAAATTAGTGAATGGAGAGGTCATTTAATCTACTGAAAAATAATCTGGACCTCTCCCTTAAGGTATTTCTTGCTACAACCTGATATGTACATTTGATAGAAATAGGTATAACTATCTAATAAATTACTAGCATTACTAATTATTATTATTTTTTACTGCCCTATAGCAAAAATAAAGAATCAACTATTATAAAATACACATCCTGTTGCATGATTTCTCATTATTCACTGAAAGTGTATCACTACAATAGCAGTAAGTTGCAATGCAAAATGCATCATCCTCAGGTAGTCAGCAATTCACAAACAAGAAAAAGTATACATGTATTCTATATTATTCATTTTATAAGTACTAAAATTTGGATTTATTGTTAATATTTGATCCACAGGAAAATGGGTAAGGGTGACTTTGTGTAAGATGGTGCACACCCAGGAAAAATCCCAAGGAACTTGAATAAAGTCTGACAGGACCGGGAATCGAACCCGGGTCTCCCAATTGCTGGTCGGGTGCTCTGTCCGTTGAGCTATCCCAGCAGAACATTTCTTCAAGCCATTCGGGAGACTTGTTGGCAAGGACTTGCCCGAAAATGTTCTGCCAGGATAGCTCAACGGACAGAGCACCCAACCGGCCCGGGTTCGGTTCCTGGTCCCATCAAACTTTTTTCAAGTCCGTTCTTCTTGGGAATATTTGAACCAGAAAATCTTTAAAAGAAAGTATGGTAAGTATGCATGGTCTCATAAATGAGTTAACTTTAGGAATCCTGCAGCCATAGTAATTAGAGAGGAATATCATGTGAATGTAAATGCATAACATTGCTAATAATGAAATAGATTATATTAATGTCAGCGATAAATACTTAGCTCATTTAAAATATTAACAATGTGACATACTGATTGTCTTGTAATTATGTGAAACATACTACATATATATGTTTTATTCTACAATATATAAAGTAAATACTGAATGCAAGATAAGAAGGATGATAGCAGAGAAAGTTGACAAACATTCTCACTCCAAAACCATGTACAGATATTACAGTACAGGGGTAAAAACATGAAAATCAATAAAAGATTTAAAACAAGAAATATAGTCTTGATAATTATACCCAAGGAGATACGGACATGAAAAAAGTCACCTTTCATGTCCGTTTCTCCTTGGGAATTTTCCTAGATGCACGACTTATCATGCCAAGTCATCTTACCCATTTCCTTGTTTGATAATTATATTCATATCCTGAAGTAATTTTTCATATCTTAGATAAAAAATTAAGAGGACAATCATGTAGAAAAAAATCTCCTATTTGGAGAGCTAACATATCCATCTCTGATGTCTCTAATTCTCAAGAAACTGGAGAAGGGTGACAATTTGGAATTCCCCTTGAAGTTGAGCATACATTAAAATTACTGATCATCAAATCATATCTAACAACTCTCATTCTCACATCTTATGATTTTTGATTAAACTAAAGAATGTATCCTTAAATTTTACTTAGGTTTTCCATAATAAATGAAGTATTTGTATGAAGTTCATTGATTTATTATAAATTTATCTAAATAAAGGTACT
>KZ308363.1:815776-839627 GCA_000376725.2 Ladona fulva | reverse complement strand
AATCAAATAATCCATAATCATGAATTTTCATCTGAAAATATTCATCTAAAACATTAATTAACATATAATAAAAGGTATACTAAAATTACCCTAATAATACATAACTTTTGTAAGTTATATTCAATATATATGGAATAACAAGTGTGAAAAATGTGCGACATGTGTGTGACATGACTAGAACTCGACCCCATATTCAATATATTGTTATAATTTTTCTCTATTATCTTGCCACTAATTTTTAAAATAATCAACCCCAAAATCAGTAATATTTGGAATAGTGAGAGAAATGAAAATACATAAGGGCACAGCAATTTCTGTAAATAATGTAAAATTTTTATTGACGTGAGCATAAATATTTTATCGATTCTTCGATTTAGGTGAGGAATATTGCTCTATTGATTAGTGCCTCATCTGACAGGTTCACTGATCTTGCCTGATCTTCATGCCACTGATGTACTTGAACCAAAATTAATATTATATACACACATACACTAAATAATCATCTTTAATAACGAATAATAAACTTTCACTAAATCTTCCTCTTCATTGCAACTAAGTACTTTAATTACATTCAAAACAAACCTCAAATGTTCTTCATTCAAAGCTTAACTTGATATCATTAATAATTTTCTCATCTACTTCTTCTGGCAGAAGTTTTTGCTATGAAATTATTGAAGATAATTTTATTACCAACCTAATCTTTCAGATTTGTGAGAAGCTTATAAATAAACTCACTTATGACTAAACTATAGTACTATGGCATTGTAGACAGCTAAAAGATTTCTGACATAAAAAAATGGAGATTACAAACAGTTTTGTTACACTCTAGCTAAGAGAAAGAACCACTTTATAAGCAATATATATCCAAAAACTGGGCATTAGAACTTTCTTTTCAAATTTTTTCACATAAAATTTGTGTAAGTTGAAAATTGATAAAACATCTTCATTTAACAATATCACAAGCAATGAAAATCAGAAAATGTTTAACTAAAAGAAAAATGCTAAAAAGGATAGGATAAAAACATATTATTTCAATTTAAATAATAAGTTTCAAGTTTATCAAAATTGTTTAAAATACCTTACTATTTTAAAGACAAAGTATAAATATATGCATATGTATCTCATGGAATCCTCTTAACCCTTTAAACCTTATGGGCTAAATATTCAGCCACTAACCTTTTCCCTCAAGTGCTCAAATTCTTGCAAAGGGACTACTTTTTTCCTCATATGTTAGTTATTAACTTCACCTAGCAAACCCTTTCCATATTTCAGACAGTGATGGGACAATATTTACCAGTTCCAGTAAAATTCCCAATGCTACTCTAAGCTTCCATTTTTGATACAATTCCCAATTCAAATTCCAGCAATAAGTAAATTTATAATTTTTTTATTGCTGTTTTGGGATACAAATAAATTAATAAAAGTATATTTATCAATAAAAGACTTAATAATAAAATAATTAATACAGGAGTANTTTAAATTTCATTCTGTATTATTAATTTGTTCAATGCAGATTCATTAATAGAAAATAATGATTTATGCACTGCACTGCACTGCACATTTTATGCACTGTAGGCAAAATATCTACACAAAATCCTTCAGATAACCCAGAATGGCATTTATGGTGAGATCATCATTCTGTATTTTAAACTGCTTGAAAATTTCCATAAATTTAAAAGTAATTTTTTTAACAGCTAAGTATATATAATTAATTTTTTTGAGTTCACTAGTTCAAAGCTTATTCATGTAATGAATGTAAACTTATGTTTGTTTTCAAGATGAGAGATTTATAAATTCATAAAGATGACTTGCATAAGCAAGGACACAGTCTGATAGATCTTTGCTGGTTCCCTATATTTTGTCCTAACTGATTTCCACTACATGAGAAAGCTGTGTAA
Organism: Ladona fulva; assembly: GCA_000376725.2. Lineage (NCBI taxonomy): Eukaryota > Metazoa > Arthropoda > Insecta > Odonata > Libellulidae > Ladona > Ladona fulva. The sequence goes on along the minus strand of KZ308363.1, from coordinate 837,729 downwards.
ATCACCTTCCTCCAGAAACATTTCTATAGCTGCACCTGGTTCCCTGCTTTTTCAGATTTGTGGCTTCTACCTTTATAGAATTTAAATACATTGTCATTGCTATTTTGCTCATGAGTGTACATCTCTTGATCTAATTTTTTATGTTAGTGAGACATTAGATCTAATTCTATTTTCAATGCATTTGTAACTTGTAAACAGAGTAATCATCAATAAGAGTTAAGCATTACTTAAATCCTAATCAACAATGATCTTTATAGAAAATAAATCTAATTTTAATAGTGCCTTTGTTTTTGATTAAATTGTGAGAAATTGAATTTTTGTAACAGTAATAGTACCATAAAAATGTACTCTTTAGATAGTCAAGGACAAAACTTGAGGAGGCCATTGTTTCCCCCCTGAATTTTTTTACCCTCCCCACTGTCCACCCACATCTATTGAATTTACTCACATAAAATGTCTTAAAATTTAAATTCGGGAGATCTTTATTTTGCTTCTTTTCTTTTATGAAAATCCGTCCCTCTCCATTTACCTCCCAATATGCTTGTGTCATCGACTATTTAAGGGTAGTTTGTTATTTTTACTGATGAGCCAAATGCTCTGGCCCATGTGCTAAAAAGTCTGGTGTCCTTATCCTTGGTTATGCTGCTTGTCTATTGTGTCCCACAAGGTTAGATATTCCTCATATATCCAATTAATCCAACCTTATGGATAATCAATGGCCAATCATATGGATCCTACAGACCACTAAGCTCACAATTTTGAATCCAGCAGAGCACTAATATAGTATTTCATAAATGTACATTAATATATATTATAATCATGCCTTCATTGTTGTAACATGATATTTGTGGCTCAATTAACTTGTATTGGTGACATGTGGAGTGATTCAGAATTTAATGAGAAGGTATACTAAACAAAAAAATTCTAAATAATACTGAAAACTCGGTGGTTTCCAGACCAATGGTTAGTGACTGTTGATCTAAATGATGCAGACATTGAATCATTTGAACCAATTTTCACTTTATCAAAATGCTTAAAATAGGCTCAACATAATTAAAATAATTCATGTATAAAAAAAATGAATAAGAAGAAAAGCTGATGTCTAAGTATACTAACAGCCTTTGTGTCTTTCCTCGTAGGGACTGTGGTTGTCTGTTCTTTGGCCAGCCTCTCCTCCTTCCTAGTCGTATCTTCCGGATGGAGCCTCCATCTACACCCTCCAGTCTCCCCATCCGATGGCCCATACCAATGCTGGCACCTCCAATGTCATCATCATCCAGTATTGCTCTCCTGTTGCCTGAACGGAACACGTCATCTCCCTCGCAGCGAGCACATTCCCTTTGTGCAGCAGTTGTTCCCTTCACCCTTGCTGTAATTTCGCTGAGGCCCCCAAGTGAGGCTCCTCCCCTCCGTCTCCTCCTCCTCTCAGGCCTCTGGGCTGTTATGGCTGCAGATGCCGTTCCCTGACAGTTGTTGGTTGATGGTTGGGGTGGTTTCGTTGTCACCAGGAAGGTGATTAAGAAAAACACTCCAACATAAAAATCTTACTAATGTTAGAGACTGTAGATTACATTATTAAGCTCTGACTTATGTCATCTTACCATTGTCAGAAAGCCTTCAACAAGTTTCTAATTTAAAATAACACAATATAAGTTTCAATCAAATTAGTCAATTAGATTTTTAAAGAAATAAAAGTCTCCAATTATTTTCTCCACCTTATTCATCTAAAGGAATCAATACTGCTACTTTAAAATAAGTACAATGGAAATTAGTTAACATGAAAACAGTTAACACAGAATGTCAGTTAATACAAACTACAGCATCATTCCATTCTTCTCTTTTAAATTTCATTCTGTATTATTAATTTGTTCAATGCAGATTCATTAATAGAAAATAATGATTTATGCACTGCACTGCACTGCACATTTTATGCACTGTAGGCAAAATATCTACACAAAATCCTTCAGATAACCCAGAATGGCATTTATGGTGAGATCATCATTCTGTATTTTAAACTGCTTGAAAATTTCCATAAATTTAAAAGTAATTTTTTTAACAGCTAAGTATATATAATTAATTTTTTTGAGTTCACTAGTTCAAAGCTTATTCATGTAATGAATGTAAACTTATGTTTGTTTTCAAGATGAGAGATTTATAAATTCATAAAGATGACTTGCATAAGCAAGGACACAGTCTGATAGATCTTTGCTGGTTCCCTATATTTTGTCCTAACTGATTTCCACTACATGAGAAAGCTGTGTAAATCACCTTCCTCCAGAAACATTTCTATAGCTGCACCTGGTTCCCTGCTTTTTCAGATTTGTGGCTTCTACCTTTATAGAATTTAAATACATTGTCATTGCTATTTTGCTCATGAGTGTACATCTCTTGATCTAATTTTTTATGTTAGTGAGACATTAGATCTAATTCTATTTTCAATGCATTTGTAACTTGTAAACAGAGTAATCATCAATAAGAGTTAAGCATTACTTAAATCCTAATCAACAATGATCTTTATAGAAAATAAATCTAATTTTAATATCTACTACAGTAATAATTAGTATGCCATTTTCTGAAGATTATTGCAAATTTTAATGGTATTTAATTTTGAAGTTTTAAATGATTAAACAGGTAAACAGTTTTATCACACTTGCATACTACATGATACGGGTTACCTGGTTAGTGTTACCTGCCCTTAGTTATTTTTATTAAATAGAGATGTTCAAAGCAATTTTTTTTATTTTTAGCCAATTTCATTGAATTTTAATTTGACAAGGGAGTACCACCTCTGTGGTAAATGGATTTGCTTAAGGCTTTCAGGGTATGTTCCTTGCTCAAAAATAATAAACACGTGTCTGAATGAGAATCCATTTACCACAGAGGTGGCACTCCCCTTGTAAGAGAGATTTTCTCTGAACTATTAAATTATGGAATACTATGAGCTGAATACTAATGGCAGCATTTCAAGGAATACACAAGAGAGGTGCTTTCTTATAACTTTATTTGTTATAGCATTTAATTCCTGTTTAACTGACCTTGGGATACCAAAATTTAACTTAGATTTAACAAAATTTAACCATCCCTATTAGTTTTTTTCATTTACCAATTAAGGTGTAGGTTTTAAGCTCATGTAATGGTTAATTTAGCTCATGAAACGAATTAATTTAGTTAATTCTTTACAAAAGACTAGAAAATTATAAAAGGAAGCAGAGATGAATGGAGAAAAAGATATATGCTCACACCCCTGACTCACCTGATCACTGCTTGTTCCATTGGAATCAGTTGAATGTTTTCTAGGAGGAGCTTTTGGAGTAGCTGATTTTTCAACTGGAGGTTTAGGTGCAAGTTGTTTAGGTGCCTGTGGCAATGTTGGAGGTTCCTCCTCTTCAGGAAGAGGTTCAAGCCTTCTCCGAGGGAATATACCTCGAGGTGGTGCAATAACTGATAGCATAGAAGCTGAAACTCCATCTACTCCAACCAACTGTATAGAAATCGATCAAATTAATTGATTGGTAGTTAAAAATATACCTACCAAATAAATTATGCGATAGGAAGTCAATTTGTCTTATATTAGCGAGTAGCTGAATCGACTCTTGTTAAATAATTCAAATATAACTAAACTACATTGAATGATGCAGCAAATTCATACTAAACATTTAACTTTTAATCTAAACTGATTTGAACGGTGAGTAATCTGAAACATTAATTTCCTGACTGAATTTATTAATGAATGTTATCTTATAAGTCATTTTTCTTTTTTTTCCCTGGAATATTTGGAACTGATAAAAATATCTGACTTACACAAACATCATCTGCCAGCTCCACACCTTCTTCATCATCATCATTCACAAGATCATCATCACCATTGTCATCATCATCATCGTCATCATTATCATCTTCATCATCTCCATTCCCAGGTAGCCAGTGAGAAGATGAAGCCAATGCAGCCAAACTTTCACCTCCACCACCTCCAAAACCAGAAGAAATACCTCCACTGTGAACTGTAAGGCGGGAAACTTTGAAATTAGAGAAACCATTAATATCATTGTATTTCACTGGAGGCTGATTAACGAAAGTTATTCAATATAAAACCAAAACATGGTCGAATAAAGCTTGACTGTTATTATATAGCATTCAAAATTTATATATATGTATATAAATAAATATATACACACATATATATACACACACACATATATAGACGTCAATATATACACACATATATATACAATACAAATGCTGATGCTAAATGAAAAGCCTCACAGAGCCGGCAATTTTTTTCCATAAAATCCCCAAGTTTGACACTAAGGAAAAATGCACACCGATCCTAGATATCATGGGTTTGATCGTAGGAGGCCCCAAAAAATGTACTTTTCCCATTTAAAATACATAGAGCACACTTTCAAACAGGGTATTTTCAGTTAAGATAGAATGTTGAATTTCACAGTATCATTAGTAGTTGAAGATTTCTATCATATACCGTAAAGACTATTGCCCTACTGGCAAAAATTTCGATGCTAAGTCGCATCAAATTTTGTCCATAAGGGATATATAGGGTGTCTTTTTCATAATTTTTTTCGGGGCACTTGCTGTTAAGCATAATTGATAAAATTCGGCATATGAATAGTAATTGTGGCTGCATTTCATATCCAATCCAAACAACTCCTAAACTGATCCTTGGTTCAACGCCAGGGGGGATTAAATATTTCCCCATAAGAAATGTACGAAACTTAGGTAATAATTTGAGCTACTTCCAATATAATATTGCCTTGAATCTGAGTGATAGTTACTAGAGGAATTTTAAAACCGTAATATGAATGGAATTCAACTGATAGTATACTTGCTTTGATGCAAGGACGGGTCATATTTCTCCCATAAGGTTAACATAGGGTGGCTTTTTAAAATTTCTCTCTGGACCTAGTTGACCAGGCAAATTTTTTGCATAAAGACCCCTGAGCTTGTCATCAATGAAAAAATAGACACATCGACCCTAGGTGTTATGGGTTCAATCCTAGAGGGCTCAAAAAACTATTTTTCCCAAAAGGATGCATTACATGGCTTTTCCAAAATTTTTCAGAAAATTTTTTGAGTCACTTCTCGTTAAGGTAGGGAATTGAAATTTAACCTGCAGTTAGAGAAAGTGATTCTCTACTGTTTACTGAAGAGACATCTTCCAAAATGATCCTAGGTTTGACACTAGGCCCGTGAAAAGGATTCCAGGGATTTAAAAACAAATTTAAATGTCTTGATGCCTTATCTAAGGAGCACACATCTGTTACCCAAATGCTCCGAGAGAGTCTTCCTCTTGCCCATAGGCAATGGATGAAATGTAATTATCTTTTGATGTAAGGTGATTGTCAGTTTCTTCTTTGTTAGCAGTGGACAACATGTTGGCTTTGCTCATTTTTAATTTGATGCACATCTTGAAATGAATTACACTTGAAACTTTAGGAATAGTAAAAAGTGGAGGTAATAAAATGTTATAGACAACAATATCAAAAAATATGGCCATTGGTTCTAAGCCAGGCTGCTTCCTTTTCTCCGTGGGAATTACTATGAGGTGAATCACTTTTTTTTAAACAGTCCTCTCTTATACATAGGTGACTGCACTCAGGGTATGATACACCCCCTGACATACACCATTGGTGGTTTGAGGTGACTTACGAATCTAAATCTATCCCTTGGGTTTCAAGATAATATCATTTTGGAAAATACCATATAGGGTAGATTAGTTTAGGAATAAACATACCCCATGCCATACATCACTGGCAGTTTGTCTAAATACAATAGATATACACATATATATAGAANATCATGTATAACTGGGTTGACCAATGATTGTCAGAAACAAACAACCTGTCTATCATTAGTGGTTATTCAGTAGATCACAACTTGTCATCAACAAGATTCTTTATTTCCTATTCATTTTATTACTTCCTTTACTTTATTATGCCTTTATGCATAATTTAACAGGCTATAGAGATTCATAGGTTTAATAAATACAGAAGAAGAATAAAAAATACAACTATAAATAACTTTGGTTTCAGTAAAATGAAAAACTTGTTTCTCCAAGATGATCACAGTTGAATAATTAGTAATGAATTTGATCATAAGAGGTGGATAAGTTAAGGCCTGATGTATTAAATCTTCTGAATTCTTTCATCTTCCTTTCCTCTCAGGTATGTATAAGAATAAATATTGCCTTTAGTTCCTCATGACTTGGCAAAGCCTTAAAATTTGGGATAAGTTTGTATTTTTATGTTGTATAGTATTTCAGTGCTCTTCTTGTGTAGTATGTTCACAATTTTTTTGTTTACATTAAAGTGTTTTGTTTTAAATCCTTGTTTATTATTAATATGGACTATTGATGTGCCAAGGCAAAGTCCATTAATTGCATGAGATAGTCATTTTTGTAAAAAGGCTTGAAATTTTATAACTCCAGTTTTGCAAACAGTATTTTCATTAGATGATTACACTTTTAATCCATTCCCTCTTTTATTACTGCTTCATGCCTTATAATTTTGCACCTTTCAAACCAACCTAGACCAGCTCAAACATTGCCATAAGAAATACATGTTGAGTTAATTTTTATTCTTTGCAGGCATTATTTCTTTTACAAAATTAAATTAGAAAGAATAGTCATTATAAATTAATACAAGCTCTAAACAAAGGAAAAAACAATTAAAATTCTTACTTTGGCCATGGAATATTGTTAACAGTTTGCAACTCCTAGAAATTTGATGTAATAAATTCAACAACCAGCTCCCTTCAAGGCAATTGTTGAATCTGAGCTCATGCATTTTTCTATATGAATGCCATGGAAATTAAGGGCCATTTAGAAATCATTCAAAAACCATAAAAGTATTATAATAGAGTAGTAAAGTAATTTTGAAGTATATTAGTTTTGATGGAAGATATTTTTGAATAGGAGGCAATTTCTGAAATTTCAACTTTTGTAGTTAGATGAAAAATCACTGGATTAAACTTACAACTATTTTTATTATATATAAAATAAAATTTATCAGTGCTATATTTGGAAAGTTTGACAAATAATAGTGGACAGACTGGCAGCTATGTTAAAGGTTTGCTATGGCCATGCATTCACCATACTGCATCCCTAGTTTGCTGATGCTTCAAAAGAATGTGCTGAAAGTGGAGTTTCTGATGATGATGCTGCATACCTGAATTCTATAATTGCTGGTGAATTCACCATTATGACCCAAAAAGGTGGAGGTAATAAAGTTAAAAGATGGTTTCCTGTAAATCTTTCAGGAATGGCAGGCACATTGGGCCAACTGCAGAAACTCAATTTTGACTATTTTGAAAAAGAACAATCAATATGTACCCTGCCTCATATAATTTGTTAATGAAAATACCATCCTCAGCCTTTAATAACTAAGCTTTGAACACAGTATCCTCAATTGTTTACCTAACCCTGGAAAATAACGCTTAATGAAAAAACTTCCTTCATTACCTGTCTAAAAATGCAGTTGAACGCGCTTCTTCACTAAGTCTTTCAAATAGCTGCATTTTTTCTGCAACAAAAGAACCAGCTCTTGAGGTCCAGCCTCTAAGGGACTGCCTCACTGCCCCCACAGAGATGGCACCAGCCCCCTCTCCTGAGAGGGCTTCTTCCTTTTCTATTACATCAGCCTGAAGAGCTTTCTCCCCATTCCCTTCTTCTGCAGCAGTTTTACTTTTACCCTCACCTCCACTACCAGAAGATTCTGTTTCCTCCTCTTCTTCCTCAGCCCCCTCACCTCCTTCTTCTTCTTCTTCATCTTCATCCTCATCATCCGTTCCCACCCTTTCAAGACTGTTCAGAGTTCCATATTTCTTTAAACCGCTGGATAATGATTTATAAGGCAGCTCCCCCTCACTGACTGAGCCTCTCCTCTCCTCCCCATCCTCTTCTCCTTCTCCTTTAATTTCTCCTTTTGTGCCCCACTCTGAACCTCCTTCGATCACAGTTCGATTGGAGTCTGGTGTAGGAGGCTGAACCTCAATCACAGGCAGTGGTATGCATACCAAATTTGATCCACTGTTAGCATTGAGATGTTTTTCACTTCTACCATTGTCTATCACATTTTCTTCACTAGGAACCTCTTCAATAGAAATTTCTTTTGGAATCATTCTGGATTTAGAAGTAAGGGAATCCTTTGAATTCATTCCTTTTTCAGTCTTATTTGCTCCTTTTGAAGAGGGTGCTAGATCTTTACTGAAAGACTCTGTCTTTTCTTTTGACTTGGGGATAAAAGAATCTTTAGAACTACTTGGCAATGTTGGAACTAGAGATTTCCAGTCTTCTTCCTCCTCTTCATCCTCATCTCCAACTTCTCCCTCAACTGCAGCTGCCACAGCATTGATGGCTCTCTCTTCAGCAGTTAACTCCCGTTGAGCCTAAAAGTATCATCAATTATTTTAGCCATTGGAAATTAATTAGAATTAGAGGTATTTTTTTATTCTAACTAAATTCTAAAATGTATAGCAGCTAAGGGTTGCTCACTCAAAAGCTAATTTTAAAATTAAACTGACTCTGTATTTACTGCACAAAAATTCCTGTATGATTCGTTAGGTGAAGATGAAGACATGTTGTAAAGATAAAATATCATAAATTAAGACATTCTTTATTTAATTGTAATTTGCACAGCAAATTTAGTTTTTAATAGTTACATTTGATTAACTTGTTAGATTAAGACTCTAAAAAATACTAAATAAGGTAAGAACACTTAGTAACTTCCACAGATATATTTTATTTCACAGAGGCGACTAGTTTCGTCAAATCGACATCTTCAGACATCTTCATCGAAAAAGGAAGTACGTGAGTATATATGGAGAGGAGAGGAGAAAGGGGTGTTGAGTGTGGGAGGAGGGGGTGGTGATGGGAAAAACCAAAGAAAAATCACCACCCTCTCCTCCCACACTCAACACCCCTTTCTCCTCTCCATATATACTCACGTACTTCCTTTTTCGATGTGCCTGAAGATGTCGATTTGACGAAACTAGTCGCCTCTGTGAAATAAAATATATCTGTGGAAGTTACTAAGTGTTCTTACCTTATTTAGTATGGCTCCCTTCCACAAAGTTGAGCTTGATCATATCAGATTTAACTCTAATAAATTATGTTCTTTTCCAACTATCTAAATGTTGATGTGCCAGTGACTTGAACCCAGATCTTTTTCTGAAAAGATGCTCCAGCAAGTGAAGCTACTGGCAGAACATTCTCATTCCTTCTTCCAGGATGCTTTAATAGATTAAATAACTTTTTATTTTGTTTCTACATATAATAATTATTGTTCTTGGATATATCTTGGTGAAATATGAGATAGCTTCATAAAAAAAGACTTCAAATGCAGGAATTAACACGGATTCTACACCTTAATATGAGAGCAAAAAAAACACCTAAGGATTCAAGTTCTACCTCACGGCCAGATGCAGAAGGTATATCTCTGTATCCCTGTATATCTCACTCCCCTGTATATCTGCTACCAGTATGACTACACTGAAATAAATGGTAAGAAAACTCTGGCTTTACTTAAAAAAAAACACTTGTATGTCACCATGCTCCATTTCTAAGCACTTGTCCTTCTATAACATATTTGTACCTTTAGAACTAATACAGATGTATTTATTTTTCAAGCAGAATTTAGAATATGTACCTCATGTTTAATCTTGGCTGTTTCAATTTCTTTTTAAGTTCCTTTTTTTAGTCTAACCTTAAATGATTAAAAAAATATTAGTAAATCATGTATAACTGGGTTGACCAATGATTGTCAGAAACAAACAACCTGTCTATCATTAGTGGTTATTCAGTAGATCACAACTTGTCATCAACAAGATTCTTTATTTCCTATTCATTTTATTACTTCCTTTACTTTATTATGCCTTTATGCATAATTTAACAGGCTATAGAGATTCATAGGTTTAATAAATACAGAAGAAGAATAAAAAATACAACTATAAATAACTTTGGTTTCAGTAAAATGAAAAACTTGTTTCTCCAAGATGATCACAGTTGAATAATTAGTAATGAATTTGATCATAAGAGGTGGATAAGTTAAGGCCTGATGTATTAAATCTTCTGAATTCTTTCATCTTCCTTTCCTCTCAGGTATGTATAAGAATAAATATTGCCTTTAGTTCCTCATGACTTGGCAAAGCCTTAAAATTTGGGATAAGTTTGTATTTTTATGTTGTATAGTATTTCAGTGCTCTTCTTGTGTAGTATGTTCACAATTTTTTTGTTTACATTAAAGTGTTTTGTTTTAAATCCTTGTTTATTATTAATATGGACTATTGATGTGCCAAGGCAAAGTCCATTAATTGCATGAGATAGTCATTTTTGTAAAAAGGCTTGAAATTTTATAACTCCAGTTTTGCAAACAGTATTTTCATTAGATGATTACACTTTTAATCCATTCCCTCTTTTATTACTGCTTCATGCCTTATAATTTATTACTGTTGATGAATATTCATTGTTTATTATGCTACTATGCTATCATTTATACAACTTGATGCATGACTAAAGTAGTTATCCTCAGCTTTCAAGTAACTTGGGGGTAAACATTTCAGGATACAGTGAACTCTTGATTATCCATGGTTGGACTGTTTGGTGTGTGGATTATAAGTACATGCTCTGAAGTTTTGAAAAACATCAAACAAAAACACAAGCACATTAGTATTTTTGTGTTCTAATATAAGAAGGACTTACTTATGCAAGGCCTTCTCTATGGAGCAGTAGGAATACTTCTCTAATGACAATATTGCTTCCAGGGCCAAATATCTACTAAAGGGGGCCAGAGTGCAAATGTCTATTTTGCCCCCTTCTCTGAAGCAGTATTTTTATGTTTACTATAAAAGCTTAGGTGATTTTGCACTCATGGATCTCCACCAGGAATCAAACCTGGGGCTGTGTTCACCAAAGAGTGCACTACTTACTTGGCTATCCAAGAGCCACCTCATTCTCTGGTTCCTCTGACTATCTAATAATTAAATTTTAACAAATAGAGAAAACCTTGATGAGTCCATGAAACAATTAAAATAACAGACTATATGCATAAATAATAACAAATAGTTTATTTACCTAAATCATGAAAATTACAAGAAATTAAAGTGAAATTTTGGATTATCCATGTTTCCTGATTATTTGTGCATGCTCTCCAATTATTAGCCTGGATAATCGAGAGCTCACTGTACTTCAGCATTATACCTTCAAGAAAAAACATTATTAGAAACCAATAAATTGTACTTGTTAATAATGTGAGCCAATCTTCTCTGAAAAATTGTGCTAGGAATTCTGAAAATGTTATTCTTTGAAGCATCTACTCATTAACTGTTAAAAGCTACATTTAACAATTTTTATCATGCTCATGCTTGAAGTATCATCTAAAATTAAGTTACTAAGATTTAAACAGTGAAATAAAAGGGATGAGTTTTCTGCCACTATAATCTTCTAATTTTGATTGGTTTTGGTGTTATTTGACATAATCAGAAATGGGATATTCAATATTGGAACATCTTATGTTCGTAGAGGAAATGGTATAAGGAATAGGTTGGATATGGAAGGAAGACTAAGCAAACCAAATTGAGCTAAGGGCAGAAGGAGATATTGGAACTTCACTGTTTTCAGAAGAATGTTATATGGGTTTATGATGAGTATTTGCAGTGTTAATTTACTCTAGAAACTAATTAATGCAATTGCAAAAGGTGAAGAATGATATTTATAAAGATGAATAAGTTCCTCTATAGATTAAAGTTTCTTTTTTTTGATCCTTAGAAGGATTTAGAGGAGGCCAGAAGAGAGAAGATTAGATTCCACCTCTACCTAGAAATTATTAACAATGAGGGAGAATCTGTATTTTCTAAAAAGCAACTTCTGCTGCCTGTTTATAACATTTTTCCTGCTTTAGGCTATGTGATCAGTTTCACATTCATTAGCCTTAACTTAAAGGTCTTTTCAGAAAGATTCTGATAGGCTACTCTAGCCATGAAGTAAGCAATGTACATCTGAATCATAGTTGAAGAATTTCTGAAGAATCTTAGTTGAAGAAGGAAGGAATTTCATTGATGAAAGAAGAACAGATAAAGTTTACATTGGTGACAAATTAAGTCAGCAGTTCACTTGTGCCCCTCCACTGAAAAGTACTTGTACAATAACTTTAATTATACACTTGTACAATATCTTTTAATTGTAATATCCTGTTATATTCATCAAAATAGAGCAAAAAAATAAAAAGTAATTAATTAATTGTTGAATGAAATGAATATGAATAACTACCCACACCTCAGATTGGTTTGCCTTGTTCTCTTCTCCCATCTCCTCTTCTTTCCGATAAAATTTTTATCTCAACTCATAATAATTTCTCATGTACTAAGCCTCAGCATCTCAATCATGTAACACTTATAACAGAATAGTAACTCCCAAGGAAGAATGGACTTGAAAAAAGTCTGACGGGACTGGGAATCGAACCCGGGTCTCGTGAGTTACCATTGATTTAGTATGAAATCTCTTTCTATCTCACTATCTAAAATTCACTTTAAGTTTCTAATATTATTCAAATGCTATGATAACTCTTACGATGATTATCATAACTTTAATCATGTAATTATTTATTGTTGAATTAACTTCTGTTTCTAAAACTCACCAGTGTTTGCTCATCATTACCCTTTGTCACATTTGCACAAATATCTTTTTGTTGATGTGATAGGTGATGAGCACTTGAACTGCAAGGTCTATGGATACCATCTCCTTTTCTGTCACTATCACTTCCATTTCGGTTGTTGAGGCAAGTCTCATGACACTGACGACATACTGACACTGCTTTCTGACTTAAATCCTCTTTTGCTGTTGCATTACCAGAAGTAGATTTCACTGTAACCTACATTTACCCAAAATACTTATGATAAATGATGAAAATATTTACCCTAATAATAAAAGCAATGAAATATTTGGTTACAGAATTTTTCAAAGATTAAATTCAATCTCTCAAACAATTATATCAAAAGTTGAAAACGTAAAATGTACTTGATCATGTTGTATTTTTCTTGAATAATACATTTATACTAATGAAAGGACTAAACTTATCAGTTAAGTGATACTTTATATGAGAAAAATACCACTTTGGATTCAGACTTCAATTACTAAAGAAATATAGTTTTCTGACTGATTTTCCATTAGCATCCTGATATCTTGACACCAATTATCATGCATGAGATTTTAAATGTTTTATTATTTAATACACATTTGTGGTCTTACTTAAGCATGCAAGACACAAACAGGATCCAGCAAAACAACTTCATTAATTTGAAATATTTTCAGTATGGTTATGACTTTTTGTAAAAAAAGAGCTGTTAAAGACAATGGCAGAGAAAACTGGAAATATATTTGAAAAGAATAAATATAAAGCACAGAACACGAACAAACATGCGAAATCAAGGTGTTATGAATGAGGTTAATAAAATGATTTTTTCATCATAAAAAGAGTGCATTCAGTTTATATAATCATAATGATCCTACAAAGTAATCTAAATGAAAATTATTTCAATAAAAATTAAATTACTGTCAAACGACTTTAAAATATGCATGAATATATAATTACATATTACTTTTTCTCATTATTCATCATCATTATTGATGATGAATTTGTATTTTGAACAATTAGTAAGGAAATTAAAGGTAAACTATGGCATGATTTGAGGAGACTGATTAATGGTAATGAAAAGTTGTGTGTTCATAGTAAATGGCTGTGTGAATAATAAATTAAATCAATATTAGTGTTTTAGCAACTTTCAAAAACACTTTCTGAGGGCATTCCCATGATCATGCTTTAATAACTTAGAACAAATTTGATTTCATGACATTCAACCTGTGCTTACCTTCTCAGATAATTGTGTGTTTTTCAGGACCTGTAGGAGAGGGATTGAATAGCACCTTGGTATTATATTTACAGGGAAGTTCAGACATTTACCAAATAAATTTTTTGAATGTTGAGGAATACTTAAATCCTCAGCCATAAAATTTTTATATGCTTTTAACTCATTCTTCAGGACATTAAAAATCATAATTATAAATAAAACCTTTTTAAATAATAATTTCTCTCAACAATGATATGAATTTGTCATGAGAAATGATTAAATGATCCCCATTAATTTAGATAAAGCAATAAGTATACGTAATTTAAAAAGCCAAAATTAGAATCTTGAATAACTGCACTGTCTGCACAAATTTGTAAATTTTTTTTCTTTTTGATTCAATGTCAAATAGAGGAATAAGAACTAAAATTAAGAACAGACAATATGCTCTTCTCCAAACCAAAGTATATACATTAAAATAAATAAATAATAATAATAATAATGGAAATAATTAAGATTTCAAAAAGAAATATTGTATAGCTTAAATGATTTTTTGTTTTGCACAAATCCTGGTTGCTTTATTTTTAATTTAAGAAAGGCTTGGCTTTTACCTGACTGTCATCAGTGCTTCTTGATGGGCTCCCGTCAGTATCCGATAGTTCCACATCTTCACAACGACTATCACAATGTCTTCCAGGACTAATACCTCCATGCACAGCCATTGCATTAAGTCTTAATTCTTCACTACGCCTACGCAAAGTCTCAGGAGACCATACAACACCAAGATCATCTACATTCTCTACTTCCTCCATAGCTTTTGTCCCTCCAAGCTGTCCTCTGATCCATTGTTGAAGATGTATAGCACTTCCTCTGTTTGAACGAGATTTTCCTAGCAGGCGACACTTTTGATCAATGTAATCTTCAAGTATTCGCCGTCCAGGGGATGGTATGGACCCAGAAGGAGACTGTACAAGTTTGGTTCCTCCTGAATATCCACCATTATGGTACCTAAGCTACATTGCAAAAAGAGTTAAAAGGATAAACAGAGTATTATAACATATGGTTTTGGAAATTCATAAAACAACTATAAAAAATCAACACCTTTTTAATGAATATTATAAAATTTACTATTTATCTTCAATAAATAAATCAAAGTTTATTGGTCTAGTGATTTCAGATTTTTAGCAGACAACATCACATGACAACATTATGATCTGATCACCATCACATCATTAAATAAAATATTATTCCATATTGAACATTTTAAGGAAAATATTATGTATTTATATATTTTAATTCATATTCTTCAAACTTAATCAAAAGGCATCACACAAAATTAAGTTGAATATATAATCTTGCAAATAAATGGTTAATTATATTAAAATTACATACTGAAATTCTAATTAGTTAATTAAAAATTTCCATTGGCTGCATTCCATAAATTAAACTAGAAAGTAAAGATTATAACTATGAAAACTTCATAAAACCTGTAGTAGTTTGAACTGAAATCTAACAACTAGATAAAGTATGAAATTTTACGATGAATGTATGACAAAGCTTGATTTTATTAAAACATCAATTACTTCTACGTATATGTTATAGATTCAATATACAAATTAATTCAAGATATTTAACTAAAACTGTAAAAAGAATTATTTTGAAATACAAATCATGAAAAAATCATAAATTGAGTGGAATTAAGTTAACTAATACAAATACTTTGAAAAGATAGAATCATAAAAAATTCTGAAATATAATACAATTTAGAATGAAAACACTATATATTTCATGTCTTTAGGTCTAGGGCTCATATTAGAACAAATACATCCATTCTATGGCTATTATATAATATAGTTCACAATAGTTATGAAAAACTACTCATTGAATTCTAAAAACTATACAAAATGACATATTCACAGTGATTTTTAAGTACCTACATGCCTTAAAATAATTCTCAAACTTTTACATTATTGCACTGGATTGATTGCCTCCTTTGGCATAGAAATCAGTGTTCACACACATTTATCACAGAGTGTAGAAAGCAAAGTAGAAAACTTAGGGAACATTTATCTTAAATTGTCAAATTTCATTGATTCTAGAATGGCACAGAACAATTGATTACATTGAAAAATATGCATTCATCAATAAAAAAAGTCAAGGAATTTCAGTTAACATACATTTTACAGAGTGAGCATTATGGTTATTACCATAGGTCTCAGTTCTTTTGAAATAAAATAATTGAGACAAAAATTACTTAAGAAATTGCTCTATCGTCATATACAAGGTTTTATGTATTTCTTTATCTTTAAAATTTAGGACTGAGAATTTATTACCCTCAAGCTTGACATTAGAAATACAACCTTCCTAAGTTTACTAACATGATCTTTACTATATTTTCATGAACATGATTATTTTTGTGAAATTCACTTCTATCAAGAATATATTAAATGAAATTCAAAAGCTCTTGCTTCTTTTAATTAAAAATTTAACTTTATCCAATATGTTGATCTGAAAGCAATGAAATTTAGCAATTTTACTTGGGATAATCAAGTCTCATCATGTTAATTACTGAAATGTTGAATCTAAATTTCTGAAAAATGTAGGTAATGATGTGGAAGTTTATAATATTGTGATAATATTATTGTTGTAGGAATTTAATTTTAAATAACTTTAAATTATATTTATTTACTGATTTTTAACCAATTACTAAGCAGATTTAATTCAAAATATTTATTTGATTTTTATAGAGAAGTAAAAAACCTACAACTTCACATCATTCATTCTTTGTTTTTGTTTTATTATATAATATTATTATAATTTTGTCATTATTTCAGCCTTACTATCAGTGAAAATAGGCTACAAACTAGGATTCAGTCACATTAATCAAATCCATGCAAAATACATGTGTATATATAATTGATAAGAAGTTTATAATTCTGAGAATACAATTTTGAGAATACAATTTCTGAGATCATCAAGTAACCTTCATAATTGCAGAAATTATTACATTGCTATTTATCAAATCAAGAACCATGTAGTTCAACCAGGAAATTTTGTGCACAAAACTCTGTGGTATTCATGGACTAACTTATCCTAAAAATTATTTTATGTTTTCCCATTGATGCAATATGTATTAAATATGAAGATTGTTTACCTTAAAATCTATAAAAAATAAACTAAATTAGGTTAGTGAATAACTATGAGCAAGACCAATGACTTGGAATATCAAACTTATGGCTAACTGATCTATTATTTGTAAGGTTATTAGAATATATCTAAATCTACTTATCTGAAAAGTAAGACTAAACTCAAAGACAGGGTACCTACTGCTGTTTTAAAGAACTAATAAATCTGAGGGAGTAGACATTATTCCTCATTAGAATATTAAATGTATGCTCCATCAGATTTGACCTTTAAACTCTTATCTATTATCACAATATCAGTTATTAAAAATATGATACTTGGAGAGCATGCAAACATCCCATCTAACTGTTATTCAATAGCACAAACATCTCTTGATTATTATATACACACTGACATTCAACCATTACATAATTCCTCGGGTGAATGTTAAAGGAATCATACCTGCAAATTCCCTCTTGGGATGACAACTGTTTATCTTCTCTTCTCTTTCCATGATGAACAACACATGGCCTTTCAAAATATTCCAGTGAGTCAAATGCATGAGTCTATTACAAAGAAACTAATCCATCTATATTCATTTCCCATGTAGCTGATGAACCAGATGGCCAAAGGATGAAACTTGTGATTGTATATTTTAGAGTTTAGAGTACAAGTCTTAGCATGGATAATTATATTATTCAAATGAACAAAAGAATCACTGCATAAACATTTAAAGTCCAGGATAGAACATGAGCACATTTAAGTTTTTATATGAGCCATAAGTGAAATTTCTTGAAATAGATTGTAATTGATCATTGAAAATTTAACCATGTACTGATAATTCATGTGGTATGCCATCAATTTTTCATTTTATAATTATTTTTGATTTGATTTGCCATGTTAGTAGATTTTTTATTTGATAAATAAATTTTAAGGAAGAAATATCTATCAGTTCAACACAGATTAATTTTTATTTATCAACAATTTGTACATTGTAGATGAAATAATATTTGAATTACAAGTTACATATGGGGATGTTATAAAAGATTCTACAGGTTAATTTTTCATGAATTTTCATGGAAAGAAAGCCAATTTCTATACAGTACATTTTTTGATGAGAATGGAACACTGTCAGAGATTGCATGAAAATATTTCATGATTTTGCTATTAATTCACAGGCTGAATTTAATAACTTTCAGAGAAATAGATGGGGAAAATGGCCAAAATATAACATAAGCTTTGGGTGATAAATTTTCACACAAGTAGATATTTTCTTAAAATCTTAAAGTAGTAGAGATTAGAATTGTATGACAACATTTCTCCATTCTTATAATTAGTAAAACAAACATTTAATTAAGTCAATAAATTTTCTGAGAGCAGAGATTCAGTAATTCTTATCAACATACCTCAAATAAGAGCACTTGAGAATGTTCCCTGCATTAACAAATATGTCATGTTTCTGATCACAGATTTTTGCAGAGCTTCATAGTATCATAAATCAAATTTTTAATTATTCATGAAAGTTTGATTATAAATTATACATGTATAAACATATATGGTTATATGGATCCACTTTAAATGGACAAAATTGATTGGTAATCTGAGATTTGTACTAATAGTTTTGGTTTTTCAATTATTCTACCACATGCTTTAAGTTTTCAGATACTCTAAACTATGTTTTTAAAAATGCCAATTATTATGAATTTTTATTCATTTCTTTACTTCCTAAGAATTTTGTAAAACAAGAAAAGATCACACCTACTGCAATTAACATTACTTAGTTACTCATTCTGACTTATTAGCTGATTTTAGAATTATCCATTTTGCTTCAGCCTATCATTCTCAACTCATTTTCTGTTATGCAATTGTGAGAGGACATATGTATGTTATCTATGAAGGATATTCAAAATTAGGCAAGTATATAATAGTTTACCCAGCTATTAATACAGTTTTCAAGGACACCTCTAGAAATGAGACAGGTATTAATATTCACTATGCCTCAGGTTGACCAATTTATTCTGTAAGTCTAAGATGAACCACTAGGATAACTTTTTTCTCTATTCTAAAACCATGAATGAAGTTGTACACATTTAATCCAAACTAAAAGAATGATAATATGAATATGGTATGTCTGATCTACTGTGACTTCTTAAATAACTGTGAATGGATAATTAATATAATACATATTTATTAGATTAGTGATGATGTCTTCCTTAAAGCTATTAAACTCTGTAAATTAAGGACTTCACAATTTATTCATATGTCATGAAATACAGAGTATAATGATATTACAGTCAAAATCCAAAATTTATTGGTATGGAATATAAAATATATTAGGAAAAATTAATAGAATGATTTTAATGAAAATGTTGAATAACTTCAGAAAATGAAAAGTTTTATCTTGATCATTTATTACTTCTTACAGGATTCTCCAATGCACTAATGATAACTGTCATGGCCTACCTTTTAAGTAGTAGTACTTCAACCCTGAGCCCATAAAATTCATATTATAAAAAGTGGCATAGTTCAGTTGGTTACATAATGTCACTACTGATAGAAGTATATCAGTAAAATTCAGTCATTGTCTTGCTTACTTGAGATTGGTAGACTATTTTCAAATCAATAATACTACTATATAGTAGTATGGTTTAATTTGCATGGTAAATATTTTGGTCTGAAAGTTTTACTATGCATCATCATAACAGTTAAAAAATTGTTTATTCTGGAATCTGAAATACCAGAAAGTAAAATAACTTGGATGTAATAATACTGAGTTTACCAGTAAACCATGCATAGATTTTTTTATTAGCATAGACAATAATAACCAGAAATCAGTTTTTTTCATAATTGCATTGCAAATAAAGTGATAAAATCTAATTGAGTATTCTAACAAAGATAAAGTTTATCTCAAAGTAAAAGTATTATGAAGACAGAGGCATAAGCATGATTTTAACTTCTGTGGCTATTATTCATTTTAGTTTGATAAATTCTCCTCAAATAAAAGTTAAATCATGACCAACTATTTGACATTTATTTTTTTATTTATTTCTTTTAATACTGTTTGGGAGTGATTTGAATACTATTGCATAACAATTAAATGACGGAATTACACAGAAAAAAAAAGATATTTCAAGTCTGAACTGATTTATTTGGAAGTACTGCAAATATTCTTTTTAGCTTCTCCAAAATATTGCTTTAAATAAAAATTATATTAAACAATTTGTAATAATTCCTATCCTTTAGTCATCAAATCTTTCGCATTAAAATTATGCAGTATTTAGTGAAGAGAAACTAAGTATAATAAAATATGTACCTTGTGTATGACATTCACAGCGTCAGACCAAATAATTAAATCACTTGAAGCAAATTTAGAGAAGGAAGAACATAAAATTAGGAAAAGCTTTATGAATCCTTTTTCCTTATCTCCTGATAATTTGGTGTTAATTTCTAATGAGAGCCATTAACTTTCATGGCAACAGTATGGAATACTATGAGCATAATGTTCGTAAACACCCCTTTGATAGAAATGAAAAACTACATGATATGGTCCTCTAAGAAAGTATTTAAATAGTCATTAAATGAGATTAATCAATATAAAATGACCATTGACTTTGAAGGAAAACTTGAAGCTTGAATTTCAAGTATGAATCAAAAGTCTTTCAGAACGTTAAATATGTATAAATTCTATCTTCAAAGTGGTTTGAATTTGTATGGAGGACAATTGAGTTTGTATCATTGTTAATTAAGGTTTAGCCTTTTAAATGAAGAGACTGCATATCTCTGTCACTAAAGAAACTAATGATGCCTTTATTTTGTTTGCTTTCCAACCTTCAAATTTTTCATAGAATCAACAATTATAAAATTCCATATTATTTATTGTTGTAAAAATAGAATGGCTTATCTGAGAAATTAATAAGAGTTCTATAAATCATATTCTTAGAAAAGAAAATATTTATCACAAATTTAGATTTCAATCATAAGATTGAAATGATCTTTAGGTAATACAAAATAATAAAGACAAACATTCTTGGAATGTTTAGGTACTAGAAAGCAACTAATTCTAGAAAATAACATAATGGAAAAATTTATAACAGAATTAATAACTAAGGTAACTGTAACTCAAGGAATAACAGGTGTGCAAAATAGCAACATGACTGAGACTCGAACCCAGGTCTCCCACTTTCCAGGCACGTATTCTAACCTACTTGCTCAGAAAGTGGGAGACCTGGGTTAGAGTCCCGTTCATGTAATTATTTTTCACACCTGTTATTCCTTGGATTTAAGTTGCACGGCTCTTCCATGCTATGTCATTCACCTTTCCCTTAGGTAACTGTATTAAAGAATAAAGCAACTTGATAATATTTTCATGTTAATTTTGTCGCAGTATAATAGATAAGTGCTACTAGCTTCATTATTATTATTTTATAGCTAGCATTATTATTTTGGAATAGCAAAAAATTTGAAGAATCGATGCAATACCCTACAAATATAATTTATAATCATAGATTATAGTGATCCATAATAATTTTAGAATACATAGAGAGTAAAATAAAAATATTTCAATGTACAGCATATATGTGTTAATAAAAATAATAAAGCCAGGAGTATTATATCAATGCACGGGCTTCTTTAATGCATAACTCTGCTGAAAACTGTAAAATTTTAGTTCTGATGTAAAATTTGGATAAAATGTGGTCCCTTAGGTGTCATTAGCATTAAGATTATAATATACTGATTTAAATTGAAGCAGTAATTGATTATAACAGAAATCCACTATAATTTACTAAGTAGAACTTAACAGTAACAGATGAACATTTTTGTTCATAGGTATAATGTTTACTATACAAAGACTGATTCTGATTAATTTTTATACCAAAATTGACACCATCTATAATAAGAAATTAATTCTTATTAATCTTATTTTTAAAAATTATGGCCATATTAAAACAAACTTAATTCAACAACATAAGATGCATCAG
>KZ308363.1:558033-815713 GCA_000376725.2 Ladona fulva | reverse complement strand
TACTTTCTTCATTGTAGCCACGCACTTTCTTCTGAGGATTTTAGATTTTCTCTAAATATCAAAAGACCCTTCATATTTTGATTCTTGTTGGGATTTAAATACATTTTCCTAAGTGTCTTCAAATAAAGTTGCATAAATGAATTTCAATTTAAAAGGGATTGAATAATAATTTATAGGTATATTATAATTCATTAAAGAATTATATAAAAATAAGGATTTAAGAAGGTATATAACATTTTAAACTTGATCTCACAGAATATTCCTTGGCTATCTAAATTGCATTCTTTATTTTCAAACTCTTATATTTTACATCTATTATAATATGTAAAATTTAAGGCATTTTCAGGAAAATATGTACTTTTATAAAAAATTGCCTTTGGAACAATTGGAAAATGGTCAAATTGTAAAATGAAGCATTTAGTAATTCTATATTGAAGTACTGGTATAACACATAAGATAAAGCACCCATTTAATGCTTTTTATATAAAGTCCTTCATTAGGAATAAATTATAAACCTCATCTGAAAAGATATATTGGCCCCATCAAAGCAGCGGTTGTAGCAACATTCAATAAACAAAAAGTTAAGGAATATAAAATATCTATGCAGGAATGTAGAGATTCTATTTAATACTTTCTGTTTCTTTTTCACTGAATTCAAAGTGAGATTCTATTTCAAATTATAGGTTCTATTTCAACATTTTCTTACATTAAAAACTTATGAAAGTTAAGTATTTAGTAAAGTTACTAAACAACAAAAAATAACAAGATTATATGCAGATATCATTAAAAATGTAATAAGAAACACTAAAATGCATTTAATTAAAATAACATAATGATTTTGTATGAATGATTTTCAAATTTAACCTGATCTGATCACCATCTTCCAAAACCAATGGACATTTATCTGCCTAATTTACTGAGAAAATGAGATGCAGTATTGTTTTTTTTTAATCACATTACTTCCCAATTTTATTGTCTCATATCATAGACTGGCTAATCCCAGGAATAAAAAGGAATTGCCACACTGAAAGTAATACAAAAATCTTTTCCCACTATATTTAATTTAAACGAGTGAAGTAAATGCATATTTTCTAGAATAATAACTGATGAAAGTCCATTTGTTCATTGGGGTAATGAATATTGACTTCTTTTGGGTATAAAGTTAGACACTTGGCTGTAAATACACTGGGTAAGAACAGAGATTTGAAGATTATAAAAAACCTATTGTGGTATAGTGTAGAAGTGTTTTTCTATCTATCCTCATGATGGAGGACTACCACGAATTTGAGGCCAAGTTACTGGATTGGATTGTAAAAAATATTAAATTCGTTCTTTACATCAGAATACATCTATATCACCAGCTTAAAAATTGAAATAGAATTAAATAATATAAAAAACAATAGTAGGTTTTACTTAATCAGATTTAACAAAGGTACTTTATCTAAATTTAATATGCTCAGCATATAATTTCTCAATATTGAGATTATATCCACTAGGATTTAAAAAGATCTAAAATGGGAAGCATCTTTTTCTTTAGCTAACAAATATAATCCTTCTCTAAAAGAGAATATATTGTAGAAGTGGCATTTGAATAAAGAAAACATACATAATTGAATCCTAACTCTAATATAGAGAAGATGGAAGATACATATTTCATAGGCAGTTTAGATGCATTGGTGCATAATATTAAAGAGGTGATGAGATTTCCCTTTCAAACACTGTGTTGTATGTTTCATTAATCACATCACAACCTTAGTTGAAAATATCATGCAAAAATAAATGAGAAATAAACAAATATTAAATTCCAAATGATATCAAATTAGTAAATAAATAGCTGTAAGAATGTTCTATTAAATCTGCCAATATGTGCAATAGCCCATCTTTTATGTACTAAACTATATTTTATATCCAACGTCTTTGACCTAATTATGGAGTACCTGATTTCCATTTGTTCTGATGAAGTTATTACTTTAATTGGATCCATTTCTTTCTACTTTAGTGAGTGAGAAGCCAGCATAACTTTTATATGGAAGAAATGTATTCTCCTGTATTAGAAAAGTTTAAGTCCTTGGTATAGTTTATAGCAATTTCTTGGCTGGTGTTAATTAATTACATGAAGTCTAAAATAAGAAAATTCAACATTAATATTGTCTCAAAGTCATATTTGAAATGTTGCTTTATCTGCGCCATAATTCGTACATCTTTAAATTCATGTCATAAAGGTGTATTATATTTAAAAAATATCAACAACTCATTCTCTACTCATGTAATTTTTATGGCCATAAAGTTGATTCAAAACATTTGGAGCAAAGCTATAAAAAGGCATGATGATAACTGCTACATGGCTGGAATGACTACCTGCTGTAAATTCAACTAAAAAATGAGACTTATTTTTTTATTTGAGAACAATTTGCCAGCAAGAAGATAGATTTTTAGTGCTATAACATATTAAACTAAGATAAATTTCCTTAAACATGTATTCTTTCCAATTCCATTCAAATACCACTGTTTCCAATATAATTTCCTTCAAACATATTATTAAATATATCATAAATATTATTTCCATGAGCTATTTCCTCTAAAATAATGGTTATATATACACTATTTTTATAATTTTTTTCAATTATTAAATACATTGAATTATGGAAGTTAATAGCAAATAAATCATTAGGTTGAAATTCTGCGCTGAATCTTATTTATTAAAGGAATGGAAACCTTGACAGAATTATCATGTCTTATGACACTTATAACTCCTAGTAAGATGACAAAATGTAAAAACGATTAATAATTAACGATCAGTAATTAACTGTATTAAAATCACCAAAATACAGTAAATTCTTGATTCTCCTTGCATTTCTCTTCTCTCTACCCCTCATTGTTTTAATGATATTATTCCAATTGTAAAGATAAATAAATGCATTGAAATCTATTTGTAAATTCCACTGTAATTTGTTTCTTGAAATTTTTTTTATTTTTAAAAAGTTCCAAATGATAGTTAATGTTTCAATTTAAAGATTTTAGTATGTATACATACTTTATGGTGTCCTTCCAGAGTCCATTAGTTTCCACAATTCTACCCTCACTAAGATGAGCAAACAAATTATAATGTATTACAAACTGTCTGTTTTTTGTGCAGAAAATACAAGCAACAGGAATAAATATGCAAAAATAAATTACAATTTACATTGCATTATTTTCAGATGTACAATATGACATACCATATGGTAACTGCAATCCTTAATCAATTTTTGCCCTACACTAGGGAGCTTTTTTTCACCTTGCTACATCATTTGCTATGATGATTAGGTTACTGTACTATATAGTATTAGGAGGTCTGACTCATCTGACTTTATGTTCTGCTATAATTTGTATTCTTATATAACTGTAATTCTACCTTTGTAAAAATTACAAAAAAAGAGAAAACTGTGATTTCCATTGGTAAAATAATAAAATTGATGGACAAATAAAAAAAGAGAGTATCTAAATTGGTGAAAGAATATGATATGGGATTACAAAGTTTGTAATGTATATAAAAAAGAAAAGCGAGCTGACGAAATTTGCTGCAACTTCAGTATGGTTTTGGGCCCCATGATAAAGATGAATAAATGAAATATTTTTAATAGTAAGGCTCTCCACTGAAAATTGGCTGGATTACAAGGGGTGAAAAAAGCCAAAAAAAGAATGGCAATAAAAGAAAATACGAAGAAACTTTATAAACGTATTTCCTATTTCAGAGGCTCAAAGTAAGAGAATATTTTCTATGAGACTGATGACCACTTCTACGTTAGTCTAAACATTTACTTTAAATAGGCTTAAAGCATATTTTTAATTATTTATGTGATCAAGGAAGCATGCTTGATTTATTTTGTTAAAAACGGTTGGAGATACATTAATAAAACGTTTATAACTTCATAATATTCTAACTGCTTGAATTGTCTAATGCAAGAACAATTTGAATGCTGCTTATATGGGAACAAGTCTGTCAATGCAGTATAAAATCCATACCCAGTGGATTATTAACCATGAAATCCTTAAAATTGAGCATTCCCAAGAAATACTATGCATTTAATATGTGAAGGGTGCAGGAAAGCAAGCATTCAGATTAAAAGATATGGCACCTAGTATAAGAACCAAAAAGATGCAGCAAGGTTTTTGGGACTCTAGTCTTGATCTAGAATAAAAAAGAACATAGAAAATGTATGTACATAAGATGCATTATATTATTTAACCTATTGTTTCGTGGAAAAGTGCATCTTATATGTGGATATATAGGATAATAATACAACCACATTTTCCAAATTTTTTTGGTTATCTATGTTTTTCAATTATTTCTGACCCATCATGTATCCATTAGCATGGATCATCAAGAGTTTACTGTACATTGTTTTATAATATGCTGAGGAAAAGCCCTTATGTTACATAATGAAAGAATTTTACGGAAACAGTGGCCTTTGGAAACGTTACTTTGATTTTTTTAAAGAAATTAGTTATGGAAGAAAAAAATATTTTGTTGAAACTATGCTGTAATTTTGTCATGACTGTAAATGAAATAAAATGAGAGAAGAAAATTGGTTGTAGGGATATTTTTATGAAATTGCATAAATATAAACCATATTCAAGAAGTAATGAATCATCTTTATACAAGAATTACCTCTTTTTGGTAAAAAGTTCTAATAAAAAAAAGAAAGCTAAAAATTAAATCACAGGTAGGCATTTCTTTCCTGATAGGTATGTTAACAAATGTACCGTAGTTGACACTAAATATCATTTGCTACAAATCAATATGGTGATTCTTCTAAGACTAGAGAACTCATACTAATGATGAATTCAAACCTGCCATAAGTTGCCTCTGATACCTTACTGTCCTAATTATTGATAGCTATTCAATTATAAATAGACAGCCACCACAAAATATAGGGTAAAATGAAATTGTTCTAATATTTATGGTACTGTTTTGCATTTTTCTCATAATAAATTTTGTATCTATAAGATCTTATTTGCTAAAAGGAAACTGAAGGGTAAATGGATAAAAAAAAATACTGGAGAGATCAGAGCTATATGAACAATTGACATAACAGCCAAACTAACACATCAATTTTTATAAAATTAAGTTATCAAATATCAGTGATTTATGTTATGAACTGTTTCATCATTTTAACAGATATTTGAAAAAATACAAACAATCAGTTACTTAATTCTGAATGTCAGCCAAAAGTATGGACCGACAAAATTCATCATCAAAATGGATTCTATCAAAATTGTGTGATCTGATTTGAATTTGTGAAATGATTTCCTGAAGTATATTAGAATTTTTGATTATCAATATTTTCCACAAGTTCCCCTTATTATCTAAAAAATAATCATTAGTTTTTCCAGAGAACTTCTGGAAAGCAGAGGCATACCAACTCATAGGTATCAAGGTAGAGCTAGAGGCAGTTTAAACATAGGAAGGTAAATAAAGAGTTATTAAACCAATTTAGTGTATATCAATTTACAAATTATATCTTTTGCACAGCAGAAATATATTAAAATTATTGTAAACTATTGTAACTCAGAATTATGTTACCATTTGCAATAATTGTCTCAATGAAAAGCTGCAGAGACATAGATTTGCCAATGGAGCAAGAAACATAACTACTTTTCAAGTGAAGAATATACCTTCAATCCCAAAATTCAGCCTGCTGTGACCAAGATAGCTAATTGGCTTTTATGTTGGGACAGAAGGTTAGCACTCTAACTCCAATGCTGTCCAATCATAGCTGAATTTGACTGGAATTGGTACATCTTAATTCAGAAATACTCATATTCATCACAATGCTGGGTAAACTCTGATAAATTTGAGCCCCCGCTTGGAATATAACCTAGAATCATTTTCATCAATGGTAAACACATTATCTACAAGCCCTCATACCTTATTGTGCTCTTTATACCTTATTTTTATATCATTAAGTCTTATAAAAAATGTCATAAATTATGGGAAGTTGAAGACAGAGACTTAATTTGATAGTTTACTGAGTAAGAGCTTATACCAACCTTCAGCACTGGCTCAGTGATAAAGAAAAACATTCCATAAACATTTTATAAAAAAAGATCTCAAATGATACTTAATGAAAAGAAAACAATCACAAAACTAAGAAATGATGACTTAAGTGATTATTTTATTCTATATCAAAAGTCATTATCTTATTTAGTTATGAAAGACTCCATATAATATCAATTTATGGGCACCATTTGTGCTCTTCTAATGTTGGTACTAAGAATGGGTAACATTAGCAACTTATAAACACGGACTTAGGTATTCTAATTACCTAAGAGTAAAGAAATGTATGTTTTTTCCTACGAAAAATATTGAATATTAAACATATCTGTGTATTTCAGTGATACAAAGAAAAAGAAATTAGGTAAAGCATATTTAGTTCAAGCTTGAATTTTGTCAAAAATATCGATTATTAAGCAGTTATTGATAATAAATTGGAATGCAGTAAGAAGGAAGGGGAACTATCAAGAGGTTTCTCTATGGCTGAAATGACATAATTGATGAAAGTGCTCAGTAATAGTGTTCCATAATGAATACCTAAAGAATTATTAACTAAAGGGCTAATCTTGTGAATCGTGAGGTATGTAAGTGCCCAAAATTGTTAAATTTTAATTATTTTCTAAGAATTAATAAGCTAAAGGCTACAAGCTCCTTCAATTTAACAAACGTATTTCATCCATTACTCAAAAAATGTGTATTTTTTCTATATCTTTAAATGTAAAGGTTCAGTTGATGAAATTTTGCATATTATCATCAAATTCAATCTAAGAATAAAATTTAATTCCACTTCTTCAATTATACAAAACTAGTACATCCTTTACATCTAGCATTAAAGAGTCCAAATGAATAAAATGATAGAAATAATTGAAGGGGCATTTAAATTAAAAATTTAAATATTGCAATATTATAGACCAGTGAAACTATAGTTTGATTGTAAAGCTTATTGCCAATTCACATGTGCATTCAATCAATGATTGTATGTATTTGTAAAAAGAAAAATACATTCATCTGATTCTGCAACTTTATCTTCTGTGTTCTGAAACCCACTAATTTTATCCCACTTAAGTAGCATGAAGGTTATTATTTCCATCTTATTCATAAATTTTATGTACAAGGGTAAAAACAGACCTTATATAAGCATGTAACAATTTTTGCCAAAATTTCTCCAATAAAAATAATTTTAACAAAGTTTTATAGAAATAAGTTTCATTTTGTAGAAACACCAAAGCTAACTGTTTTGAGGGATTTTTATCATAGCCATATAGTAAATATAGCACATTGCCTTTTATGAATGTTTTTCATAGTACACAGATTTTCAAGTAAATGCTGCATTTTGTAGAAAATATTTCTACAAATTATTTGTGCAATCATCATGGTTCTGTGAACACAGTTGCTTAAAAAATCCCAATCCTCACATTAAAATACTCACTTTCAATTATCTTGCAATCATCATACTGATTCTGCAAACAATAGTCCAACTATTGAGGCCAGGTATAAGCTGGAACCAACCTGAAGGTCATCAGGAGAGGGTTTTGGTGTTTGACTGAGGAGCACAATCAGGGGATGACGGGGAATTGGCCCCATTCACTGGGATAGGGTCCATGCCCACACTGTCTGCACGCACCTTATCCTGATGCAGGTCTTTGGGTAAGTGAACATCCTCTTCTGCCTCCTCCTCCTCAGAGTGTCGGGCCAAGACATCTGTAGCTATTTCTGCTTGTCTCCTCTCTAGCTGCTGTTGAGGCAAATTAGCAGCACTTCCCAGGAGGGAAGGATGAGAGTAAGGATCTGGTGAATCAAGAGGACTACCAAAGGGTGTTCCACCACGTGCTGTGTTCAAAAATATGCTGGAAAGAAAGGAATGGAATTAAGTCTTCATTAAATAAAAAGTTACATCAATCTTATGTGAAAAAAGCAAGCTAGGCAATTCAAGTGTTTATAGTGTATGTTCCAGAATGCAACAGTTATGTATCAGGATTTCCTAATAATTTCCCCTTAGAATCATCATATGAGTCAGACCTTCAGGAGGCATCCTTAATCAACAAAGATTGGAAAAATAATGAAGGTGAATGGAAAGTGCATTGTGTAGAATATGCAAGCTGATACTCAAGATTAATGAGCTCTGTTACACAAGTCATGTGAATGTTGAAACAATAGAATGGTATCTTATTATTAATTACTATTTTTTAATTATAAGATTGTCTTCATTTGTTATTTGTGCCACTCATGAGTAATGTATATATAATTTTAACAAAGACTGTGTTTTTGATTTATAAGTTTAAAAGTCAAAAACATAAAAAATAAATATTGAAACTACTTATGCATTTTTTCACTTGGTTGAATAAAAACTTATTAATAAGAAATAACTGAATATTTCACATTGCAAACCATTTAGTTGAAAATTCTCAAAACATTACATTAATTGTCATTAATAACATTTCTGTATATTTTGGTTTTGTATCTACATAAAGCAGGGTTGATTTTGGGATGTTGAACTGAGAGATGATAGATTTGCACATGTGCAGAGATTTCAGATTTGATAGAAGTGTTTTGGTATTGATAAAATCCCTTGGGAGAGATTCGCTATAGGTGAGGAGATTAAAAACTCTCATTCTATAACAGAATTGCTCTATTTGAAAAAAATATCACAATAGAACTTTAAGATTCCATTTATCAATGAGTGAGAACTCTGTTATAACTCAATAAAGTGTTATTAGGAAATAACTGCTAAGATAGTTAATTCTGGTCATTTTTACACTGTGTGAAGTACTTATTAGGGATAGAGGTGTTAAAGCACCTCTAGCAATAAGAAGCAATTGGCTTGATATCCTTGAATGTAATTCGTAGTAGTAGCATTGTTAAAAGTGCTTCAACAGCTAAGGTCATTTCGCACGTAGGCCCCCAACAGGAATCGAACCCGGGACCGCTTTCACCAAAGTTGTAAATTATTAAACATTGCTAATCCAGAATAATGATTTTAATGCAGGGTTGGTATAATTGGCAGTTTTGTCAAAACACTTGTAACTCCAAGCAGAGTCTCATTTGGAAAGGATTCCTAAATTGCTGAATTATATAGAAGGCATATACCTAGGATTTATATCACTGACACATATATGTATATGTATTCAGCTGCATCATATCTGTATACAAACTTACATATTTATGATACAATTTATCCTTACATTTTCAGCCATTTTATTTCATTGATTCTAATACAGAGCAAATTTCAGTTTTACTGCACTTCTTAATTTCTTTTCTTGCATAGGAAAACCAAAATTAATAATTTCTTTATATCTCCATTGATTTAAAAAGTGAATTTAAATTAAATTTCATTGAATATAAGAATGTATGACTGATTTACTGATAGGGAGAGTTATTTATTGATAGGGAGAAACTTACATTTGTCTCTGCAGCAGATTAGTCCATACTGCCTTCAGTTCTGGTGTTGGTGCTCTAAGGATAACACTTCTACGTCTCCTTCCTTTATTACCTCCTCCAACCCCCATGCGCAACCCTGTTCGACCTCCCCCCAGAGCTCCAGGAGCATCCTGTTTAGGAGTTTAAGGAAAACTTGTTGTCAGAAAAGATTGTGAAGGGTTGACCTTGTAAGGGAAATTTTAGATATAATTTAACAATGTATACTCAATAGGTAGTTGTTAGGGTTTTAGCAGCATAAAAAAAGACAAATAATGTTGGAAATTCAGTTAGTGCAACTACATTCTTACCTCAATCTGTTACCCATTTCAATTGCATTATATCAATTTAAATCTTGAAATCCCATAAGCAAAATAAATCATGGATATTTGACCTTTGTGCTATAAGTAAGTTACTCTCTTAATGAATGAGCCCCTAATTTTGATCTATATCTTTCACAATATTTGAACATATGATTTTATTGATCTGCTAACTAACTCAATGTCCTTATAATATTTTCACTTTTGAAGTTATATTTACCTTAGTATGTAATTTGTATATATATAATTTTATACATGGTAAGACTCAGCCTTAAGTATCTTAATACCTTTAATTCACCTCAATGTTTTTTATGGAGAAATTGAACCAGCCTGGCATGAAACCCCTGGCCATCTTTATTATAAGGTAGTGCATATGAATGTTTACCTAAAACTTGAGAACCAACATTTGATAAATTTGCACATTATTATAAGTTGATGTCACACAGATGACTAACTCTTATTAACCCAGCAGTCCCCTGTTTGATAACAGATGAATCAAACATTCCTAAAAGAAATACACATAAACCTCATTTTATCAATTACAGGCTTTACATCTTTTGCAAAATTAAATTAGTAAGAATAGATGTACGAAATCGAGACAAGCGTCCAAAGAAGGGAAATGAATACAGATTTTTATCTTGGTCATTGATAATTGTTTTCTTTTCTGAATTGTGAGAATTTTAAATATAAATATGCTTATGTTAAATATGCATATCTTTTCTAAAATGATGTAACTGTAAGCAACTCTGATGGCCGATGCAATTTTTGAATTATCTCTTATGAGAATTTAGCTTCATCTAAAAGTTTTGGTAAGAATTAATGATAGACTATATGAAGAGGAGGCCATTTTATGAATTATAAGCATTTGTAGCTCTGAACCATCTGCTGTGACAAATTTCATGGTTAAGAAACATACAATCATTTATGATAAGAGTGTTTCTTCTTGATATCACCAACAGGATTTCAAAATAATAAAGACTCTAAATATGTTTTACCTTCAGAAATTCTACAGCTGAAACTAAATCCTGCAGTGTAGTACCTTTTCATGTGTTGAAAGGAGTGCATTTCATATCACATTTATTATGGTGGCTATCTATTGTTTCCAAGAGAGTTGAGTAAGTTGCAATTAGTATGGTACTTAAATCTTTTACTTCCCATTGGTAATCTATGATGGATGAGCTATTCTGTTATAATTTTGAGTGTGGGAGTGTATGTTCCCCAAAAAACACAAGATGCTGGACTTCAAACAGGTACATAAATTAATTTAGACACCCCATATAGAGCAGACTTCTTTTCTAAATTAAAATTCCTAGAGCCTTCCTAAGTTACCATCTTGAGAACAACTTAGCAAAGTTTGGCACATTATATGTCATCCATAGGTGTGGCTAATTTCAGCCTTTCCCCATGGCATTTCATAATTTGCTTAGTTTTCATACTGAACTTCATTTTTTCATTTTCTTGGTGTACTTGCCACTTCTTTAGCTGCTCTCTTCATGACCACCATATCTTAAGCTTTTAGTTATAAAGAGTAGTACTATTTTTGTACAAGAGTATAAGAGAGAGAGTTATAAGAGTAGTACTATCTTTGTATCATTCATGGTAGACTTTAAAGCTAGGAATGTTGGCAAAATACTAAGAAATAAACATGATCACATTTTATTTCATGCGTATACTATGCAATACATGATGCTTAAAGTAAAAATCCTCATTTTTACTTTACTGTTGCTGAAAATCTATTTGTCTCAAAAAGTCTTCCCCATTACCTAATTGTGATTTGAGAGAAGTTCAACTGAAAGCTAATCTCATTTTTTTTTAGTTTTACAAATAATAAAAATTCTTTAGATATTATGATACTTATGCTATAAATAGTTTTTTGAAGAGAGCTGAAAACATATTTGTAAAAGTAGATATACCAACCTGCAAAGGCAATGTGAATGATGATGAGCAATAAGAAGGGGCAGCTTGTATTGTTGAAGCTGTTGATGCAGCAGATGATGAAGAGTGAGGGACACCGGAAGAAGTTGTAGTCACAGATGCAGATGTTGATGCTAGGCCTCCAACAGATCCAGCAAAAGAGTTCTTACCTCCTCCAGAATCCAGAAGAAGTCTAAATTCGGTGTCTAATGATTTTTCCAGTGTTCCAAAAATCATGTAAAAATTTTATGAATCGTTTATCAATATTTTACTGGCATCAGCACTACTTAAAATTACTGAGTAAAAACATCTGTTTCCAGAGGCAGTATAATGGTGAGATAAGCTAGGAAAATTGTACTGGTGGTGCAATGACAATAGTGATGTTTTAATGTAGCAAACAATGGGTTTGTTGGCAAATAACTGATTTAGATCTGTCATTCACTTTGCTTGTGAATTACTATG
Organism: Ladona fulva; assembly: GCA_000376725.2. NCBI lineage: Eukaryota > Metazoa > Arthropoda > Insecta > Odonata > Libellulidae > Ladona > Ladona fulva. Next base: position 803,566 of record KZ308363.1, on the reverse strand, counting down.
AGTTATATTTATAATAGCATAAGTTCCACATTATATCTAATGATTATATTATGTGCCTTATTTTCTTTCTTATGCATAATTTAAATGAAATTTTATACGATGATTATTAAATTATTTACAATGATGCTACATAACCTAAGAATTCTTAAACTCTAATTCTACCTCTAATTCTGAATCTGTGACAGTTCAAACAACAAACCTTTTTTCCGGATGTTGAAGAAAGCTCTTGTAACATTGAGAAGTGGAATTGGTTCCTCAGTGATAAACAAGACCCTGTCTCTGCTGACCTTGGCCAATAGGAGGAGGTCAGTGAAGAGAAGTGCCCAATAAGGACGGACTGAGCGACCATCCACCCTGCTAAGGTCACCTCCAAATATCCATTGGCGACCACCAGAATTCAATATAAAGGGCTAAAACAGGATAAAATATAGAAATATTACCAAAAAGTTTACAACTTTTACAAGCTTACAACAAAAAATTACAACTAGAGAAAATTTCCAAAATAATTATTTGATAAATATTCATAAAATAAGTAATACTAGTCTTACTAAGCCAAAATAGTAATAGTATCAATTCACTCACATAAGAAATCTCATTTTAACAGATTATACTACTAATGCTACAGATGATAACAGAATTTGCATATCTATTTCGACATCAATCCAGAAAACAAGCATTTTTCAGTGTAGTTAAGGAGTGACTTTATTTACCCTTTTGGTATTAAATTAAGTCAAGATATTAAGGAAAAATTGGAGGATATTTAAATATATCATGAATATATACATAATCATCAATAAAGGATACATGAAAAATTAAAAGAGTGAAAACTTCTGAAAATTTGTTCTTCTTACTTTGCATCGTGTGAACACTAATCTACTCTCCAAGTCCTGTAAGGAGAGTAATGGTGGACGGCCTTCAACATCAGGTTCCATAATACCACCCCCAACTGTTATTTCTCTATATGTAGCCTAAATGAAAAAAAAGAGGGTCATATTCTTTAACAGAACTTGAACTTAATTGCCATGAAATGTATTAATAGGAGAGAATTTTGGAGTACTTGTACTTAACAAAATATTTTTACCCTTGGATATCAAAAAAGTAAATTAGAATTTCATTTTTTATTTTTCATACAATTCAAAGAATATTAATACAACAATATTATAGTTATAATAATGCAGAATATAAATGTAATCTCACAGAATGTCAACGGTCATAAAATACCCTGAATGTGGGAAAGAAATCATTTATGCTGCTTAGATAGTATTTTTTTCTGGTTTGACATATAAGCATTAGAAACCAAGATATCTAAACCTTTCTACCAATAATAAATATTATTGCATTAATTTTTATATACTTAAGGGTAGCACATTCTAATGCTAAGAAACTTGGACTTTTTAAATTCTGAAGATGGTAAAACTGGGAAGTTACCTTGAAACTTGACTGAGCTAATTCCAATTGCTTTAAAGACTTTCTAAGAGTATGCAGCATATGATGAAAATTTGCATTAATATGATTTCTATCAATAAAATACTTTTAGCTTAGATTATATTCTTTCTCCTTGTTTTTCCATGATTCCAGGACAACTGGAAATAATGACTGGAATGATGAATTACAAATGAGACAATCCCAGTCAAAACAGGAGGTATGGTAAGTCTAGATGTACGGCATATTCATAATGTAGTTTTTAATTAATAACCACATGAGTATGTGTTAATATGGGACAAAAAACAACCCATTTTGGAAACAGTTAAAGACCAATTCAAAGTTTCAAGGAATAGATTCAAAGCTTTGGTTATATTTTCTTTAATAAAACCAACTGATTGGAGTATGGTACAGGATTCTTTATAGTTATTTAATATTTATAACCAAGATTGTTTACTTATTTCAAACTACTTAAGTTTTACATTTTTGTAGTCTCTTTGAAAAGATTTATTCAGAATTATTCCCATTGATATCATTGCACCAATCAATCAATAAATGCTACAATTTGTAAAATTTAAACTCTAAATGAGAGGAAATATTAAAAACTTTTACCAATAAACACAAGAAAATATTTAGTGAAAGTATTTCATTAGTACAATGAATTATAATATGAATATCAGACAGTATTAAATACTAACCTGAAAATCTTGGACAACTTTGGAAAGTGCAGCATAGTCTTCATCATTTACTTTGGTGTGATTTAGGATAGTCTGCAGCAGTTTCAGAACTTCTCTGAAATGCTGTTAGGATAAAATTATTATCTTCGTCACAGCTGACAACATTGATATTCACACCTGTTATTTATTTGACTTTTCCAAATGTGATATTTGATGGGAAGATGAGAAAAATTACCAAGACTAGTAATGAATGCTAATGAAAGTTGTAACCCCTTAACTAAACCATTCTTTATCAATTTTGAGTGCATTTTGCATTGAAAGATAACCTGAAAATTATTCCCCTTAATTAATTGCTTTTTTCATGTTTCAGTCTATAAAAAATTGTTATCAGATGTAAGATTTAAACAATCCTAATTTTCCGACTGTTGGTACTATGAAGACATACATAGCAATGGAAACACCAAAACATTATTAAAAATACACAATAGTTAAATGGTTAAAATTTTTAGAAAGGAGGAAATCGTAGCCTTAAGAAAACATGGGAATCAGTATTTGCTTTGAAATAATATTTTTCAGCTTTTTTGTGAAATGATGCAGATTACCCTTGTTAACCATCCTGTTTGGGAAATATGTTTTTGAAACAGTAACTTTTGAAAACTACCAGATATTTTTGAGTTATCTTGGATGATGTTAACTATGAAGTGGAGTAATAAAAAAGCTAATATAAGCTATAATATAATATATACTATAATATAACAAAAAAAGCTAATTAAACCAAATAAATTTTCAAAATCAGAAATATAAATTTAAGGGATGTCTTGCATTCATTGCTCTTCAACAAGTCAACCATGGTGAGTTAAATTCAAGAAGAAAAGAGAATGCATTAAGAAACCATACTTTAAGAATTTGAAGAATAAAATTCAAAGAGTATAGCTTGATCAAAGTATTGTTGAATGGATTTCAGTAATTTTAAAATAAAATTCAGTAATTTTAAAATAAAATCTTTACCTGAAGAGGTTTGTGAATGAATGCGGTGAGATCTGGCCTTCTTCTAGGAAGAGCAGGTTCCATTACATGGCGAAGAAATTCCTGAGACCTTGTCTTCTGAGCAAGAAGACAGTCAGCCTGCTTTAATCCTGAACAGTAACGACCATAACAGGAACTTAATGATGCCACCTGTTGTAACACAGATTACATGTAAACATTCGAATTTCACTTCATGAGATGGAATGAAGATAATTAAAAGAAAGGGAATTAAACCCCACAGGAATAAATAAAGTTCAATGTAAGAAAAATTTCAATGGATTATTTTGAACATTTACTTCAACCATAGCTGAATAAATATAAATGTATACAAATAATCATTGGCATTAAATCTTTCATATGATGTTTTCATATAAAATACTACATAAAGCTAATCATTGTTAAAGAACAATTAGATAGGTTATAAATTATTTTGTGTGAGATACATAAATTAGAAAGAGGGTATTTAAGGAAAGAATAATTAATAAATATTAATTTCACATTAGTGGGAAAGGGAGGTAATAAGTTGCAGAATTAAAATACTCACTTTCTTTAAGTATACTCTTCCTATGCAATTCCCAAGAATCTCAGCATCATCCTGTACAAGTTGATCCAAGAGGTCCTCTGTTCTCGTTAGGAGCTAAAATATTGATAATATCATTTAATAATAATTTTTCAACAGACAGAGTTTTGTAGCTATTTCAAGAAACTGAAGATTAATTCTTTGACAAAAACATTTTATACGTGATTTACTTGTTATATATAGAGAAATACTTTGAAAAATAAAATTGCAAAGTAGTCAGATTTCTTCCGTGTCAGATATTAGACGCGAAGAGAATAAGATTAAAGTAAGGAAGCATTACTTTGGCTAAGATAAATACAAAGGTGCATTAAGGCTCTCGGGGACCCTGGGCCAAAAAAAGGTTCTCAACCCCTACCAACTATGTATAGAAACACAGTGGGATAATAATTTTGAATTCTATTCGCTATTTCTGGAATTACTGCAAACTTCTTGAGATAAATAGAAATGCCTTGGCAATTGAAAAACATAACCTTTCTCTCCAGTTTCAGCGATAAACCTGTGGATGGGTGGTGATGACAAGATGAAAACCAATTTTGGACTTGAATTTAAAAAGAAAAAATTTAATAGAGAAAGACTTAATTTTATGGAAAGAATACAAGGATATCCGTTCCTGAGGATATTCATGATAGAAATTCCAAAGATTAGTTCCAGCAGCTGCCATTAGAGTGTGCAGCGCTTGCAGTGTGCATAAGTTATTCATAACTATTCTATGAAATATAGTTACATGAATGTAAATTCTTTGACATTTAATTTTATTTTAAATACAACATTGCATATGTGCAATTAGTAGAGGCAGTAGTTTGGTGAAAAATGCTTTGACAGCTGCTAATATGGGTCCCCACTGGGACTCAAACCTAGGACCACTTCCACTATAGGTGGACATGCTGTCCACTTTGCTATCAGTGAGCCTGTTAAATTAGTTGTTACAGTTTTATGGCACTGGTGCTGATCAAACCTCAGCCACAGAAAATTAATGATGTAGTAATATTCTTCAAACATAATGCCATCTTGACCATTCAGCTGTACCATACAGAATGGGGAATAAAACATTTTCCTTTCATCCATACATAAAAACAAAGTATTGCTGTTGAGGGTTACCACTGTTGATCAAAATATCTGCAATTTTATGAATCTCTGCATAACAAAAACTTTTGCTTTTTCTATATTTTTTTAGGTGCATGCCATAAGGCTATTTACTACTTTATGGTGTAAAAGCTAACATAGTGTGCAGATCAGAAAACTGAGTGAAATAAAACGAATTCATTATTTGTTCTGGGTCAAAATTACTATGCCTTAGCAACTTAGAAGAATGACCATCTGCATGGGCAATCCCTCAGCTTTCAAGAATATTGTGCAAACTCTCATGGAAATATATGCTGTAATTTTGAAATGCTTCAAATTGGACCCACACAATCAAATCAAATTTGAATCTCACCATTCACTCAAAAACTAATTGAATCTTGAAGCTTTGCAGGTCTACAGTTGAATTGTAACTTATAAAATGTTGTTTTTCAACTTGTAATTTTGCTAGTAGACTTTTTAATCATTAGTAGGTTTTAATAATATTAGAGTAGGATTGAATAAAAGTTGTTACATTGTGTGTGTTTCAGCATACTTGCATTTATAAACAGACAAGATGAATATGATTACAAACATGTTATTAAGTCATTCAATGTGTCATACTTTTAATTTCATGATGAATGCGTCATGAGAACAACTTTTACATCATGTTGTCATTCTTTTTGATAATCAGTTCATCATTATGTACTTTACAGGGAGGTTAAATGTATTTCTTCTTTCAGAACTTCAAGGCATAAATTAATACTAAATTTATATAAAGACTCTAGGACAGAATTATCAATTTGCCTGACTCAGATACATGTATATCATAAAAAGTGATGAAAAAATTGAAAAAACATTTTTAAAAAGAACAATCCTGATTAATTTTGGATCTAAAAAAGGTACAAATTTTTCTTTATTGGGTATTTAGGTGATTTCAATGGCAGAGGTTTAAATTTTATTTATGTTTAAATATTTTTTCTTTTGTAACATATGATGGTAAAATATCAAAACCATGCCATAAAAAGAGACAGTATTACATTATTGGCTAAAAAATGAACATATTTGCAGTCTTTTGATTGCAAACTTTGAACGAAAGAGTAAAAGTTTGATGCAACCACAATCGCAGATCTTGCATTTGCCTTGTAAGTGCTTAGCCTTAGAGGACCATGTGTGTCTTCACGAGGAACTACAGAATGTATTTCAAATGAGATACAAGGATTCAATCAAAAGAAAATGCATTAGCTTCAAAGATTAATTGAAAATCTCATCTCTCAAAAGACTGAAATTCAAGATAATTGTGGCAAAGACTCACAATGGCTTTCAAGGATTTCATTAAAAATTTTACATTTACCCTTAAAATTTTTTGCTGCCTTATAAAATCTAAGTAACGTTTAAGCAGGCTAAAGCAAATAATGAAAGAATTTGATATTACATTCAGAACTGAAGGTGTTAATGGTAATTATTACAGGGCCACAAACACAAAATTGGTTGATATCTAGCCTATCTTTTCAAGTTTCAATGGAGTATTTCTAAGAAATTAGTTCTTTCCTTGCAATTTAAGAGATTTTCTAAGATTAGAATAGTTTCCTGTTTATATTTCTTACCTCTTCTGCATTTTGAAAAAGGACTTGGTGCTCTTGAGTAGTAATTAAGTCTCGTCTCTCTGAAAGAGGCCTGAGAAAGCGAGATACTCCAAAATGCATGGTAAGAGCAAAGGACTGTTCTCTTCCAACCAATTGTAAAGCAGCTCGCCTTCGGCCTTCCTCAGCTGACAGAGGCTGACCATCTGTAGCTATTAGGCCACGAAAACCCCCAGGACCTCCTCTTCCAGAAGACTGAGAATTACATGCATGTTTGATAAAAAATCAGGCGAGTAATCTCAAATTACCTTTGATTTAGCATCTTCAAGCTAGGCAGTTGGAATGGTCCATAAGATAAAACGTAAAAGTTATCAATATGGAACATTAATTCATCCAAACATAATATGTTCTCTCTATGATAATTTTCTATCCCCCACATTGCTATTTGTAATCAAGTTCCACTATTTTTTTGTAAAGTAAGAGAATTACAGTTTAAGTATTATCATTGAAATATTCTTTGGCAAAGAGAATGAATTGTCATATTTGAAAAATGTGGAATTAAATGATGCAATGACCATCATGACTGATCATCACATTTATCTCAAGCTATGTAAAATAATTATTTTATAGAGAGTTAATCTGTTCCATATTTGAGATAAGTAATACTTTCATAATTGGTAAAACTAATAAACTGGACTATAAGACTTTAGCAAACTTATTAAGGGAATAAAAATGTTCGACATAAACCCGCAAGATTCAGTTAAATCCAGTAAACCTGTATAATTCACTTCAGTCCAATCAGTACTTAAAACCTAATTTACAGTTTTTAAATTAATAAAAATCAACCTAATTGAATTCTGTATAGAAATGTATCTAAATATACAAAAGAAGTATCTGAAAAAAAGTTACTTTCATTAAACTATAGTAATATATACTGTTACCTATTTATCTCTTGTGGAATATATATATTTCTTAGTTTGACATTTCTTATTATTACTTCACGAATAAATATGAATCAATGACATCTGCTCATTTAGTCACCAGTATGAGGTTTTAATAATTTTAATGTGGGTTTCATAGCCATTTTAATCATTAAAGATGAGGAAGTTGTGTTATTACATTAAGCAAAAATCATAAGAGGATATCAACAAAGAAATATTACGTTTTTTATATAACCTCAGCTTCTATATACATTTCTCTAAGTGAATTAGTCTACAACAAGCTATCAACTAAAAACATTGTTCGCAAAATAATTAAACTACAAATTAATACTTAATGAGGATAATTAAGGCAGGGATAATAAAAATAAAAGAACACAAAAAGCAAACACTGAATACTGTCAAAACCAATTATCCATTTATTCACATAATTACAAAATATATTAAAAACAATCACTTGATCAAAGACTCCAAACTGGTTTACAAAATTACTACAAGCAACAAATAAAGAAAACAAAAACAAGCCATAATGTACAAGTTCTCAACACACAATCACTCAAATTCCTTGTAGCATATTTTCATAAAAAAAACTTAAAAATTCTTATTTAACATTATTTATACAATCTATGAAGTCATCTACATCAATATATTTAATAAATATGAAGTACATATGATTAAATATTAGTAGCAAAAACAATTAAGTTAGGACAAGAAAAATTTATTTACAAACTTAGAGGAACAGGGTTAAGAAGAGTTGTAAAAAAATCGCGATCAGAAATGACAATCGAGGAAACTAAGTAAAAATGTCTTTATCCTGTTTCTTCAATGGCTTTACCAATAATTAATGAAGCTTAAGGGAACAAAATATATTAATTTCAAATCAAGCTTAAGTTAATAATTTACAATATACACAAAAAATAACCTTAGTGAAACAGAGTATATGAAATATATTAGTTTAAATACTTGAAATGTTAATCATATAAAAAATAAAATAATATAATTGAAATTATCATATTTGAGCTACAATCCCATGATGGTGAGTAATGAAGCAAATGTAACAACTAGAAAATGTGATACTTTGCAGAGAAAAGGGTTTATATCATGATCTAGAAAAGAAGTATGGAATACTTAAATGAAACTTAATGAAAACTTCCGTAAAATATGCATTCCATTTTCAGCTAAAGAAAATCTTCCCACCATTTTGAGCAGTTTTGATTCTAATTCCAATAAACATGATAGTACTAGTTGCAATTCTTTCACAACCCCAAGAAGTTTTAGAATTCACTTTCTTAAGTTCTTAATATAATTTTGATAAGAATGACCTAGATTTCTTTACCCTGTTATATCATTAGGTGATAATGGGAATCAGCAGGTAGTGACAGGAGGTTCCTGTTAATACCTGTTGAGGTTTCACAGAAATGAAACCTAGGCAGGTTATGTTAAAAAAGTATACTATGGACTCAGCAAAGTGAGTTTACTTTCATTAAGCTCATTCTAATAGTTTCTCTATGTAATTTTAAATTTAATTCATCGTCATATGAAAGAGTTGTTATTTAGCAACATTTTACATCATGTTTATTATTCTTTTGAATAAAGTCTATTTTTAAAACCTCAATCGATACTCTTTGAAAAAAGCAAAATAGTAATTTTCTGTTTTTAAACACAAAAATTCACTGTAAATCTTCCTATGCTGAGAAATTTTAATAGAAAACAGTTTTGATGAATTTGATAAGTTTAAAAACCTTTAGCAAAGATAGTGTTGTTTTCTTTCTATCATTCACATACATTAACATAATTTTTGTGAATCTTGAAACAGAATTTCCCAAGTTTCACCTTGGCACACAGGAGACATATTTCACTTCATAGCTTAGGCAGCAAAGTGATTTGTTCCAGGTAAATTTTATTTCATTATTCTCTAGTTTCTTAGGCATGTTGAAAACATTCCATTATAGACCAGAGACATATTTTTCATATATGATATGATATCGGACTGGTATGTTATACACAGATTATGGTTTTCCTCAACCATTTAATGCATATTTAAGAATTTAATTTTTGTTTTTGGTTCCCATAACACAATTTTCTTCCAGTAAACATAATATTTTCATATTTTGTAAAGTTTGATTTACCACTGAAATATGATATTTGTTCTATTACTATATCTCTGAGAAGCTCTATGTTGTTGATTAATATGCTTACATATTCAGCAGCCCTCTGTTTCAAACAAGAATCCCACAACCCACCTCAGCATTGAAGGTGACTTGATGAGGCAGTTGCAGCCTTCGAGGTCGGCGTCTAGCACCATCCCCTCCAGCACCACTGCCACCAGAGATGTCACCATCGAATGCTGATTCTTCTCCTGTTTCTTGACCTTCTGAAACATGTCCTTCCCCAGGGAAAGACATAGGCCGTCTTGGTATTGGGGATCCTGCAGCTCTCATCCTATGGGTGGGTAACGTTGCTGAGGTTGATAACCTGCTTGTACTTCCAGCTCCCACAACTCCATTAGGTGTGATCCTTCGGTAAACTTCAAGTGTCAAGTGATCCCCACAGGACCTGAAATATTATAAAATTTATCATTGACTATACTGAACAGATTTTTACTTATGCACAATGAGTTTACCAATAAGAAAAAGTGATCCATTTCATGTAAGGTTTGAGAAATTACAACTTTTAGTTATTTAGATGGCAAAGATTGTTTAAATGAAGTTTCTCACATTTATTATCCTATTTTAACAAACTCATGGTATATCATAGGTATAGCAAACTGTTATTTCTGTCATTTTTCAAAACATTTACAGAGAGGAAGTTGATTTCAATTCCTTCTTATTCAGTTATAACTTTTTACAGATATGTTGTTGTTGTAAAGTGGGACAAAGATATTCATATGATAACCTTCAAATTCAAAATCATATAGAGAGAACTTAAGTTAGTGTTTAAGGTCATTCAAATCACCATCTTCAAAATCTAAATATGCACCCTTATCAATGTAATTAAATAGAATGGAAATAAAGAATCACTTCTGTGACCCGATTTTCACATTTAATTTTCTCCATGAATTTCTAAGCATGATTCAATTGAGTGAGTGAATTCTTACCTAATGAGAGACAGGATCTCATCCTCTGGGAGTGTGACCACATTTTTTTCTCCAACGAAGATGACCAAATCACCAGCTCGCAGACCAGCCTTGTCAGCTGACTGTCCACTCTCAACTCGCTCAATCCTGGAAAGAGGGAAAGAAGCGCTTAAATGTATTTATTTCTTAAAGCCTATGCTGTTTAGTGCATCTTTAGCGAATTTTTAAAACATAAATCAACAGTTTTCTTGAGAATGCCTTTTACCATGAAATGAAAGAAATGGCATGGGAAAGGAAATATTAAGGCACATAAAACTACCGAAAGGTAGAACACTTATGTGTGTAAATAAAAATCCCTTACGTAGGTCTCATTTATTCATAAAGTTTAGGGCGTCAAAGTAAAACGTCGGAACTGAAAGCAGGTTTGGTTTACGGCAAAGTGATATTCTGACAACCACTGAAGGTGGTTCATTTGTAACCCTTATTGCACACTAAATAATAATAATATAAAAATAATAATCACGATTGTTTGGGCTAATTTCGGTCTTACAAGATAACTCTTACGTACATACAAATCACAGCGTGATTATTTTAGTTATAAATTAAATTGGATTTTTTGCTTTATTTAAATCAAATTCAATGTTATATTTACCTCGGAGGCTGCGTCCATGCGACTGAGAATCCAAATCCTGACCCTCCGGGAGATTTAGTGAGTTTTCTCGTGGTCGTGAAAGGAGTTCGGCCCTTTGCCACAGGACCTTTCCGAGCCAATCTAACTCTGGCACCTTCCTCCTCATCGTCGTCTTCACCCTCTGCCTCAAGCTCGAGGTGTCGAAGGAAGCTATTATCCTCCAGGACAGCACTAGGTGCTGAAATAATAAGCAGATACGTTAGAGAGAATATGACCGAGAAATGAAATTGAATAAATTAAAGTTTAAATATGAAATGGAAATTTCTCTAAACAGTTTGGAAATGTTTCATAACGAGCAATTAAACTAACAGATATTTCGATAGTCACAGTTTCGATATTTTATGCAATCGATTATCTCTAATATTTTCGAATTAATTTTTGTGTGCACACTTAGTTTTAATTTATCACGATCGATATTTTGAATGATCAATTTTTAATAATGAGATAATCAAGGTGTAATATAAAATAGATAGGTCTTATTTGCTAAAACAATTGATCAATTCATTATCTCACAAAAATAAAAATATATTAAGTTATTAAAATATTCCAAATTTCCATGAAATCCATTATAACTACGTTTTGAGACATTCCGCTCTATTTGTGCCATTGGCATTAAAACGTTACAGAAATTACACTTCTTAGAAAAAAGAAAGGTTTTTCTTTTCTATAGATTCGAGACAGAATTGCAGAATTAAGGGTTTACCTGTACCCGACGTTGAGGCCAAAGCACCAACGTCCCGAGAAGTTGAAGCCCTTCCGATATCCATGGCTGCGAATAAAAGAGTGTTGATTAATTTTTGTGTCCTAGAAACTTCGATAATTTCAGATGATGTAAGTGCATACTTCTGATTCCGAGAAATATTTTTGGAAGATTAATCTTTTGGCAATTTTTTGTTATTTATTAATCATTTTGCATTTAATAAAACGTTACGAAAGTATCACGAGGAAAACAATTTACCTTTGGCTTTCAAAGACTTAGGGTAAGAGCCGTCTAACTTCCATAATTTAAATTGATCCAAGTAAATACATTGATAAATACTATTTGAACGATACAATGAATCTGAATTTGATGAGAGATGAAATTCTCCTAATTATAGAAGGGAAATATCAAAGAACTCACCATAACCATTTGTATCCTTGTTTTCTACTTTTTTGATTACTGACCCCCTTCTCGAGTCTTCTTCAACACTGAAGTTTAATTCGTCAGTGTCGTCATCGTCGCTGTCGGTATCCTCTGCCCTGTTACCAGTGGCCATGCTTGATGATGAACAAACTGCACAAGAAAGGTAAAGTTAGTGAAGTTATTCTTGTTTTCATCAGTGTTACATGAATTGATTAAAAATGAAAAGATCACAAACTTTTACGATCCAATACTTGTATATTTTGATTAAATTATGGTAAATACAACTATAATCGTATTACAAGATAATTTTGTTGATTTTCTTGCGTGTATTTTTATTGGGAGATCTAAACTAATGTAAATGATTATTTATACTACCAGAATTTTTATAACATACTTTATATAATAAAACCGGTTTAGAACGAGAGTAGTAAAAGTTATTTTAAAAGTGCTTCGACAGCTAAGGTAATGTCCACATGAGCTCCCACCGGGAATCTAACCCGGAACCGCTTTCACCGAAGTCGAACGCGTTACCCACGTGACCCATTATCCGGAGGCCCGAGGAATGAGATTATTTAATTTTATTCATTATGCAATTTTTAACGACGATAAAGATTACGTCTGCTATTGTAATTTATGACGCCTGAAAAATAAAACCTTATCAACAAATTCACAGGTTTAATGTATGAGCAGAAATGTCTCGGAGATCACACACATAGAGAAACTGCTACCTTATATATCTTAAATACGGTGACAAATGAGAAAAAACCGCCAAGAGAACGAAGTTTTAACGTCGAAGAGCAAAAATTTGCCCGTCATATATTTCCTCCTCTTATTAACGCCAACCAATTTATTAAGGCTGCCTCAAATTCTTCAGTACAATGATAAACTCCATCGAGTAACACCATAAAACCTACTCTCTTCCGCTACTTAAGAGATGCATTTTCCATCGCCGCAATCAACTTCCTCGTTTCCTCCACTGAACCTCAGAAGCTCGTTTAATTTCTGATTGTGGAGCAGCTAGCGTAGAGTTTTTTCTTTCACCTGTCTACGAGCTGGAAACGTGGGCGAAATGCGTGGCTGTGAATATCTTACCGCACTTCTGGAAGGTTTTCAACGCGGGAATTCCGAGGAGGGAGGCGTTCGATACTCTCCCGGAAGTTCGCTTCCCTTCTGTGAAAGTGCTGGGCGCGAGGGAAAGCGGCGGGGGAAATAAAGGGTGCGTAGCGGTTGAATATGGAACGACCCAGAGGAGGAAAAGAGACAAGACCTCAGATAAAAAGCATAGACCAATGCAAAATCCTTGAGGAGAATACAAGCAGCATCAGTACTTCGTGGTTCACAATTGTCGGAAGGGAGGATCGTAGGGAAAATATTCCGAGTTGAAGAGAGGCAAAGAGATACGGCTCGTCAAACGTAGCGCTGGGATCTTTCCGAGAAATATTTTGCAAATTATAATGGGTGGTAAATCGATTAAAAGATCGGACAGAATCAGAGATAATCCCGATTAGGTAGCAATAACACTGCAAATATACTCTTGGATCATATTTGTAGAGAGGTGGGTAAGACCCATATCGAAACTTATTGCATATTGAGAGGAAATTACTTATCGAAAAATGGTACCCTTGCGCTTGTCATGAAATATTGAGTCACAACTTCTCATATTCAAAACAATTGAAACTCAAGAAATAAAGTAAAATTGTGCATGTGATGTGTTTACCCATTATAGAAAGAGTCCCAGAAGTTTTTTTGCGTTCTCCACTTAGCACAAAGGTAACGTAAAAGGAGATTAAAAACGGTGAACTAACTGAACTTGACACTGAATCAATGAACTTTTAAGCACAAACTCGAACGAATTTCCAATCAAAATCTCAGACCGATTTCCGTGCCTACAATTTCGCCAATTTCACGTCCTATTCCAAGAATACGCGTTTCTTAAGTTCCAAGTGATAATGCCCACGACTCTGCAATTGCACTGAGCTCTTCGCCTTCGCTTTTCGAATACCCAAGATGCCTCTAGTAAGGGATATCAAAAAATAGTTTCCATTTACGGGTCGATGTCGCATCTGTTTGGCTTCCGGTGGCTTCCATTGGCTTCCGAGATAAGTAAGGTTTTCATTCGAAGCGCGATTAATGCATACCATTTACAGGCAGAGATGGAAATCGTGACATCAGATTCAAACTTAACCAAATATCAAGGAGTAATAAACTAAACGAGGCCGTAAAATTGGATGCTGCATAAAATGGGAACGAGTTTCATTTTTTTAAGGCAAGCCTCCTTAGAGCAAGAATCAAAACAGCGAGAAGAAACAGAAAAAGACTCATATGAGCATGTATTCAAGGAATAAAAGAGCAAGAACACAATACATTCCACAGTTTCCCGCCCAAAACCCAATCCAACCAAAAAAAGCTAAATGATGAATTAATTTGTAGTTTTAATAATTATGTATGTACAAGTAGATTAAACCACGGAAAAGCGTGGTTCAATATAACAGTACTATCAATTTCTTACTGTTTCGATACTAGCAATTTTGATGTTTGCTCATCACTTGCTGTATTTTACTTATTTAATACGTGTTCTTTGAATGTGTTCGAAATGGAAATACCATTATCACTTGTTCAATATATTCCACCAGCTCAAAAGTTAACGTTTGAGAAAAATTGAATTCCCTGTTTAGTAAATAATATTTTATTTCTGATATTTATAAGAAAGTCTCTAGAGTAATTTAACATTTTATTTTCTTCTCATATAATTTAGAATGCTATAGAATGCATATAAATATTTATGTATGAATATTAATAGATATTTTTGAGTACTTACATGCTGGCACGTTGTGTAGTCGCCCAGTACTTTGTGAGAGTAGGCGGAAGGCCCCGCGGATATCCTGTTAAAAGAAACGAGACGACTGTGGTTAGAACATATTGAGAAAAAAATGAGGCATTGAACACAAAACTCAGACTTTTAGATGTAGTCGGCAAAACGTACGTAAAAAGGAATTTCCATACGCTTCTTTTGATCTCCTGAGTACAAGTGAAAAAATAGGGAAATATTTCTCTCTTTAATCTACCAGCCGTTCCGACATCAAGGTGTTTATAAATAAAGGACTACATAGAGAATTTCACTGGAGAGCGTAGAATTTTTGATCGACAACTACAGAAGAGACGTCAGCTAAAGTTAGACAAAAAAGGATGTATTGTGATTGATGAAAATGTGTAAAAGTTTCAGAAGTACTCATCAAACAAGACGATGTTTTAGATCCTTGGTTGTTACTCCAAAATATATCTTGAACAAATAATGTGTTTAAGATAACCTCATAGAAATATAAAAATAATGAGAATTTTTGCTGTCAAAAATGAAAAGGCATTCATACAATATGCTTCGATAATCAGTGCGAGAAGAAGTAAACTAACTTAGGAAACAGTAAAAACTAACAGAACCCGTACAAAATTAGTAGAACGTATTTAAATGTAGTTGACTCAGTTGAATATTTCGGAATCACCCTTACAAATAACTTAAACTGGAGTACACCTATTCGAAAAATATGCGGTAAAGCAACTAAAAAGCTCGGTTTATAAAGCGCACTGTAGGTAGATGCGATGAAAAGGTTAGAGAGCGATGCTATTTCACGTTAGTTAGGCCCCATCTTGAATATGTGGCGAGTATATGGGACCCAGTGGATGAAACGAAAGCTCGCGAACTCGAAAAAGTGCAGCGCAAGGAGATACAATTTGTTAAAAAGTGCTACGATAGAAAAGCAAGCGTTACGAAAATGCTCTCAGACGTAGGTTGGGATCCCTTGAAAGAAGGAAGATTAGAATCTAGGCTGCAATTGCTTGATAAATTCAGAGAAAGTACATTTTCGAAAGACGTAATTGGTATTATGCGACCCCCTTCTGCTACTTCTACCAATCCGACAGTGAGCGTAAAATAAAAGAAATAGATGCGAGGACAAGTCGTTTTAGGGACTAATTTCGACAGCAATAAGCTAAAGAGGTCACTCGATCGCTTGGTTACACCCCCTGCCACACGCCGAAAGGCGGCTTGCAGGGTATTTATGTAGATGTAGATGAATAGTAGATGAAGGAAGACAAAAGGATTGATTGGGTAGTTATGATTTTTGTAGATGTAGATGAACGACATCGTCAATTCGTATTAGGAGTAGAAAATACGCAAATAAATAGTAATAGCCGTAGAAAACTGTCATTGAGTTGGAGAATGATATAAATGCAATGGAAAATAATTTGCAACAGGGCAACACCAGAATATGTGGTTTGAGTGATATCAAGATTATATCAAGAATTATGTGAGATTATATCAAGAATTGTCCTTCGACAATTGTCTTGAAAAATGGTTAAAAGAAATTTTGGGAAAAACAGAAGAATTGAACGATATTTGGATAAATAAAGTCAGAAATCGTAATTAAAATTTAGAAGATTAAAGCAGCTTCGCCAATAAATTTGGTCGCATAAAATCCTTTCTTTGCTGCAATGGCTGGAGAATAGAAACTTTCGTAAAAAAACTAGAAGATACGGCGAGAAGTCAAGGAAGAGCGTTTCTCCGAATCGTAAAAAGGTTGTCTGGGGCAATATCCAGCAAATTTCACTAAATGCTTTTAGTTAAATGCTGCAACCTAATACCGATTAAGTAATTGGTATATTTTATAAGATAGGTATGTTGTGTATTCTACAAATTTCAAGTTATTTTCCTTTAGGCAAACTAAATTACCGGATTCCATAGACAAAATTTCGAGAAATTTGTTCCTTCAATTCATTAATTTTCATTTCACGTGACACCAAACTCAGCCTCAAATTGTAGTCACTCGAGAGAGAAACTGAATTATCAAAAGCATCAAAGCGTGGAAAATTATTACACCTGCCGGACTATGACCGAAGATATGGTCATTCTCTCATGCTTGCGTAATACGATTAATATTTCAAATTAACTTGATGAGCGTGTCTGCAGAAGAGGACCCAAATCAATAGAACTTTAGTTTTCACCGACTTAGGCATAAAATCTATCTAAAAAGTCATCTTATCATAAAAGTCTCTTGCGCTCTGCCTCCACTTTTAAATGGCAATGAAAAATAACCCATTCTTGAGCCCTGAACTGTGAACTATTTACCTTAGCAACACGAAATCACGCACGTTCGGCGGTCGTCCATTCCAAAAGAGAAGAGAAATAGATGAGGCGGAAAAGGCGGTCGGAATATTAGACGATTTGCTCAGTTACACGACAGAGCGCACAATTTTAGCTGAGATAACAGTGCACCTATTTTAAAAGACGACCCTTTTTGAAAGTAAAATATTCCGGAACATCGGCATAAATGCCGGAATATCGGAGTTTTCTTTGTGATGCCACAACTTTTTTGAGAAAATCTCAGTATTACATGGAACAATTTATCATGAATTCCCTTCAAAAGCTGTTGCAGCGTTCTTTCTGAAGAGTTTATAAGATTACGGAAAAAATGTCTATGTAAATTCAACAGAAAACCTGAATCGAATATTTAAAAGAGTTAAACATGCGTTTCCGGGTGCGAGTATCATGGATTTTAGACTTTTAGGTCTAAATGTGAAATGTAAGCAAAGTAAATTTTAAATGAAGGGGTTTAAGATAAATCAATTCGAATTCTAAACGAAGAGGCAAAACGATGCCTTGCTAAAAGAGATAAACTTCTTTTCGGGAGGAAAAATGAGTTGCTCGAATCTTTTACAAGAAAAGTAGTTTTCTGAATCAAATATGACTGTCGGAAGCGCAGGCCCTGTCGAATATTAGGGCGAAGGTCTTCAGATTTCGGTGTTCCTTCTGAATTCTGAATGGGATATCGAACGAGCTTAAGCATATATGAGTGTTTGGAGGTATAGAGCAGATGTTTGATAGATTCTTCAGCTACACTTCCCTCAATATATTTTTGGATATTGAGGCCTCCATTTTGGGGATCGAACCCAAAACAGTCGAACCGTCGAACCAAAATGCGGGAGCCATTCTGCTTGCATAGCTGAGAGCGTCAATAATGTCGAACGTTAACGACCGTTCAATAAGTATTTACCGAAATTTTATCAACGGAAATTTATAGGCCTTCATTAATTATAGGCCGATACTAAAGATTTGAATGCATAAAAATGAATGAATGAAAACCGTTAATATATGAGAACAAATGCATCGAATATTAACGTGAAACTGAATTTTTAAACTAAATGTAAAGAAATTAGGAGCCAAAGGAATATTAAATGCTCGTTTACATGTATTTATTTCAAAGAAATTGATGTTTTACAACTATTATAATTTTGGTTTAAGTTTACGTCCAGTTTTGATGCGGAAGACACAGATTCTCCTTCAATACACAGTTTGGTCTCCAATTTGTAACATATTACAAATGTTTCATGGTTTTTAACTCTCTTATTTTAGCAAGCTTCCTTCGGTATGATGATAATCCATAGAAAAATGTTTTCAACTCGTGTTTTGACTTGTATTATTCACTTCAAAAATAAGAATCCAAACAGAAACAAACTTACACGTAATTTATTCAATTGAAGAAGTATAAACCGAATGCCTTGGAGGGGAGGAACGTTGAGTTTCACAGAGAAATACACTTACGCGAACCAAATGTATGGGTAAGTGCAAGATCGATAAAATTCCAAAGTGTCGTCGCTCGATGATATCTATTGAGTAATATACCCATATTGAGAATTTTGTTAAATGAACCGTGAGAAAACTGATTTCTCTGATGTCTGCGGATACTTTTTCCAACGTCTTGACATTTATTCACTACTTATAATGCATGTTTCCGGAATGTTATCAAGTAAAATACCGACACAAAAAAATGTACAATTAATCTACCTCTCGACGTAACTTGACTCAGCATTTTCTAAAAATCTCGCAATAATGTTTACGATTTCAAAATATTATCATAGGAGCAATGCCTTTGATATGACAATGGTGATTATAATGATTATTTAACGATACATAATGATAATTATATCAAGAATGAATTGAATATGACATGTGTAGTAATAAAAGTGCCTGTGACAATGATAAATAAACAGAAGAATTTTCAGAATCAGCCTTGGATAAATCAACCAATACGAGGTCCATCTCGTGGAAAGAAAGCCCAGACCTCGTAAAAAGTGAAAAATACAGCGATTATTCCATTCAGATCGACTCGCAATTGTCTCGAGGATGCACTCGGGAACGTGCTTTGACTAAATCTAAGTAAGCTGCACCGAAAATCAATATCGCCGTCTGGGTGAAAGCGCTGAAAGAGCGGTACTTAATGGGGAAACATAAGAACGCATCAAAGAAACGAATCGGACACACGCTCGAACCAAACTTCGTTTTATTTACTCTTTGATTCGAATGGAAGGTCGGTCCTTTGGTCTATCTTACGTCCTTTGAGGACATGCGAGGGAAATGTTTCGGAAATTCACCGTGAAAGGTGATATTAATGCAGAAATTATTATCTAGTTTCACATTTCTGAAACAAATATCCTTTCATAAGCCTTTTCGCAATGTTTTTTGGGGTTCGCTATGGGCAGTGCTTCTGAATTGATTGCATATTTTGAAAGGAAGATTAAATAAATGATTCCTCAGAGCGAGTCCTAATTTGGAGGAACTGAGAAGATAGGAGAATCCAACAAATAAATTATTCTACAGCATAAAAGGCACCGACGGAAGAAGAAGAAGAAGATTAAATAAATCACCCCGAGCGAGTCCACCTGGAGCAACGGGGAAGAATAAGGATGGACACGACAACTAAGGAAACGCAGCGAACGTGTGTGATTAAATAAATGCCACACTCGGGCAGAAGTTAGATGTCTATTTACGCGGGCATAGGCCTTAAAGTTAATAATGGGACATGTATTCCCTCGATATACTGTCGCGCAGCGAGAAGGCTCTTCGGTGACAAGAGCAGGAGGCGAATGTATGCGACCCGCAAACACTGGAGTGTGCAACGGGTGGTCTAAACTGCTGCGGAGATGAGATTAAGTTGGAAATGAAAAGGGAGGATCGGAAGAGGAGTAAAAGGGAGATAGACAAGAAAGTAGAAGAGAAAAAGAAGAGGAAACGGTGAAAGAGGATGGAAAGAGACGGAAAAGGAGAGAGGGTTGCTATGGTAACCACTGAAGGCGGGAATCGTTAAAGGAACAGATGTATCTAATCACGGGGCCGACATTTCCAAAGTCGATATTTGCATTAATATCTCTTCTAAAGAGACCTCATTCGAATATCGATCCAAAGTATATCCAGGAAAGGATATTGCTATCACTATCCAGGAGTAGCACCCGGAAGATCCGGGTTCGAATCCGGAAAGCACAATCAGTTCAAATGTCCGTCCGGAAAGTGGAAGATCCGGGTTCTAGTCGCAGTTTCTCGCCATGCTTTCCTTCCTCCGGCGTTTACTTATTAGGGTTTTCAAGCAAATTTCTACTCCCTTCATAAAAATTGTATTTGTTCGAATCGCTTTAGTTTACAAATATTGCCAGTGTAAGAGATGATGAGTAAACGGTTTTAATCTAAGGATAGTAACGGAATGCACAAGGAAAGTGGTAAAGGTGGCTTTGCAGGTAAAGGCGTGCACCAAGGGGGAATCCCAGAAAGAACGGATATGAAAAAGGTCTGACCAGAACTAGAACCTGAAATATTCCACTTTCCGGGAGGACGCTTTAACCAATTAAGCTATCGAGCCAGAAAATTCCTTCATGTTATTCTGGGAAAGTTAAACGGTATGAGAAAATGTTTTGGCTCTACAGCTTTATTGGTTAAAGCATGCTCTCGGATACGTGGAAGATCCCAGGTTCGAGCCCTGGTCTTGTAAGACTATTTTACATCCTTTATTCCTTGGGAAAGTGGTTGAATTCTCACACAAATTTTAGTCTTCAGAATCCGAGTGATTTCGTCAAGAAATCCTAAAATTATGTCGTTTCGAAAGAGATTATGCAGATGGCGATGATAATTTCGGAATCTCTATTTATGACCATAGCATTTCAAACCTTCAAGTCGACAAAATTGAAATAAATATCTTCAATCTAAATCAGCTTCATTTTAAAAGGTGAAATAATTATTATAAAATAGCAAGTAGTAGTATATGAAGTGAGGTATCATATTTCAAATGATAACAAGAAAAAGTCTTTTATTTTTCGTGAACTAAAATGTAAGCTGCAAACACAGGAAGATTGAGCGCAATTTATCATAAAACAGCAAGCGTGACGGAAAAGCTCTCTGATGTCAGTAATCGTCGGAAGAAAGGAGAAAAGAAGCTAGGTTGTGATTGATGATGAAATTCAGAGAAAGGACGTTTATAGAAGAGTTGATAGGAATTGATCAAAACTCTCTACATTCCGATCCGACTATGAGCGCAATATAAGAGAGATAGACCCGAATGAGGATCGTTTCAACACTAATTCGGCAATATTCGTTCGTCCCAAGAACGATCTACAATAGTAATAAACGAAAATAATTGTTCGATCGCTCTGTGTTCAAATCCGTAGCCAAATGCAGATTGGTAGTTTTCAGATTACTACTGTAGATATAGACAAGCCCAATTCCGAAAGGTGCCCTTAAAGAGTGCACTAAAAGACGAAAATATAAATTTATAAAATTCCTAAAATTTTAATTTGTGAAGGTAATCAACATGAGGAGAGTACTAATAAGGCGCGTTAATTCAACTCAGGATAAATAATTTGCAGTAGAAGCATGGCAATAGGTGGAAGAACTCTATTTAATTAACATTATTATGAAAATCTATTTCTGCAGATAAAGTTATTTAAAGGAGTTTGATTGACGTGATGAGGTTTGGAGGTTTGCAAAGACATAAGGTAAAATTAAAATTGCTGAACCTAAGCAGGTTTTTCGATTATGACCTTGACCTAAAAGGAACTATTAATAGAGCATGAAGAAACTACGTGACTCGGGGCACGTTACGATCATTTCCCTGAAAACGGAGTCAGAGATGACTTTCGTCAACAGTTGAAAGCCCCGTCTTATAAAATCCGCTTGATATTAAGATTGCATCTCCAACTGTCTCACACTCGAGTCTCTATCTCAGTGCTCCTTCCACACTCAAACGTCACCTCCCATTATCTGTGAGGTCGGGAAAAGCGGAAAGGAGATTCAAGGGATGAAAATGGCCTGAGCTTAAGTAATCTGGGATGCTTGGAAAGTCTTTCAGACAGATTACTCTTTCTTAGAGAAATTAAAGACTGGATTTGGAAGCGAGGAAAAACTCTTTCTACGAAAATTACGAAATCCGCCTTGCATTTACTTCGTAATCTTAGCGTTTATCAGAGAAGGAGCTCGATATACTTTTAGGTTCCATGCATTTCAGCTGCATGGATAATTTTAACATGATATACATAAAAACGGACTACTCACGGACTTCAGATTTCCTTATACAATAAGAAGAATACACCTGCACGTTGATAGCAGTCATTGCATACCTTAGACGAGACGAAGTTATGCGAGAAACAAAAAACATCTGTTACGATTTGGTTTGATTGATGAGGGATAAATTTGGTATACATTTGCCCATAATAAAATGTACGAAGGACTATTTTTTCAATTGTCATTATGGAGTCAAATCCTTTGTATGCCTCCACTTTCAGCCATACAATTTGTATATATAACATCCTGTACGGCCCTATTTCAGCCCCTGCGACTTGCATATTGTACTTTGCATATGCTGCAATCTCAGAAAAATGCTTACTATTAAAAAAATGTCATTAGTTCCTACCGTTAACTCTATACAAACTTATATACCCGTGTATTTATATGGGATAATGTATGAGGTCGAATTCAACAATCGCCGTGATCGCCAAGCGGATGGGTTATTTATCACAGCAAAATTTTACAAATTCTCAGTCATTTTTATCAAAATTCTCGTCATTTCGAATCTATATCAATATTTCACGACTAAAATAAGAGCCTACAATCATTTTCCTTTCTTTTGGCACTTGTCTAGATTTCATAGGACTATTTCTAATTTAATTTTGCAAAATAAACACAGTGTGCAAGTCATGAAAACGAACTTTACATATATTTCTTATGGAAACATATTATGAATTCCTGGGTTAGAACTTTCTGAGAGATGTGAATAGTTTTCGTAGGCCTTATAAATCGTGTAAAACGATTTTTAGCTGTAATATCTCTCAATGAAAATTATATTATTATGAATTGATCGATATCTTAAATAAATTATTGCAAAGAAATTTAGTCCCTGTTAGCTACTGTCAATAAGGCTGAAAATTTTGAAAGGAAGATTAAATAAATGATTCCTCAGAGCGAGTCCTAATTTGGAGGAGCTGAGAAGATAGGAGAATCCAACAAATAAATTATTCTACAGCATAAAAGGCACCGACGGAAGAAGAAGAAGAAGAAGGTNTAACATCTTTATGTTGAAAATAAGAGATAATTAGATATGCTTGATATACCACTTTTCATGCGGTCAATAAATTTGATCAATATTGAATATCGACATCACCGCTATATTCTGTATTTTAATTACCTACTATTACAACAGATGTTATTTAGAAAATATCTTAAATAAATTATTGCAAAGAAATTTAGTCCCTGTTAGCTACTGTCAATAAGGCTGAAAAACTTTCATAGTTATTATTATGATACTTAAATACCCATGGATAAATTTTCTTTTCTATAATCTCCTATATTAAGCAACAAAGAAATCAATTATAATTATTAGTGTACCCAGTTTCTGTAATTAGTTTTACTTAATTGCGGTCAAGAATCGATTTATGAATTAATCGAGATGAGAGTAATAA
Organism: Ladona fulva; assembly: GCA_000376725.2. Taxonomy (NCBI): domain Eukaryota; kingdom Metazoa; phylum Arthropoda; class Insecta; order Odonata; family Libellulidae; genus Ladona; species Ladona fulva. The sequence continues at coordinate 779,622 of KZ308363.1, read as the reverse complement.
TTCTGGGGTTATGACAATAAAAAATGGGCTAAATCTCGCTTGAAGCGTTATTGTGTTGGAATTCGAATACACTGAGTTAGTTAAACGATATAGGAGTTTACAAAGTTATTAACCAAAAGATAAGACTTCGGAACTTAGTTACAACTTAGCGTGAAAACAAGTTCAAATTTAAACAGGACAGATCCCGACAGACTGCTTGTATTGACTTATTATATGTATAACTAATAAAATCTCGCGGTAAAATTTTTGTGAAAGATTTTGAATCTTTAGTTGTCAAAACGCCTTCATCCGAAAATTCTTTCCCCAAAAGCAACCCAAATAAAGGATACTTCTAGGAATTACGGAGAGCAATGTGACGAAAGCCATGCTAATTTTTTGAGGATCATGAAATCCTTCCCTCAGTCAGCCGACATTTTGCGGTGAGATATTCCAGCAGGGTGCGCTCCCTGTGGGGCGACGTGAACGAGGCAAAAGTGACAGGAATACGAGGGGTGGGGAAGAATGAATAGCGAAACGGTTTTAACGGATATGCTGGTCGAGGGGAATAAATCCCAAGTTCATCGGATACTCGCAGAGCGGCGCTGATACGCGGATGAGTCTACTCGAACAAACATGCCCGTTGCCATGCGTTCCGATTCCGCTTGGGTACACGTGCTAACATTTTTTTATCTCTGCGTTTTTCTGGATGCCTGGGGATTGAGATGGTGACTACACCATGGCTAATTCGCAGTGTTGTTATTGCTTGTTGTCGTAACTTGTTGCCGGGATGACAAATATCTCATCGTTTCTCCGTTAAAGTCAAATGATTTGTCTCAGTGGAACGAACAGATAAATGCAGCAGAGAAAAGAATTCAGAATCCTCTTGATAACGAAGAAGCAATTTACGCACTTAACGGCGCTTTCGCATCTTTTCATTAATTAGAGAGTGATAGAAAGGCTGCTTCTTATTGCTATAAAATTCAAGATCTAACTTTTCATGGTAAAACGACCGATTGTTATAGATTGCTCTTGTAAATGTCTGCTAATGCATTATAGTTATTGACATTATTGCAGCGCATCATCTGTTGATCTTTCTTCCTGATCGAGATTATATCTAGTTGGAAAATAGTTTCAAAACGGTACAACTAGAAAACGCTCTGGTTGAATAACCGTCTAAATGCATATTCAAATAGTTTTAACCTACATGGACAGCGTAATGGCTTCATCTTTTTATACGGTCATTTAAATTAAACATATTAAAACATAGGTTAAGTAAATTATCAGAGGGACAAAATTACTGAAAAGTGCCGAAAAGCTCGTAGTTCCTTTCCTAAACATTGATTGAGAGGCCACTTAACGGCGCCACAATTCCAGTGCTCAATTCCTCTAAAAGGATAAGAATGAAGCTATCAAATCAAGTTAACTACGACCTTATTTAAACTCATCTTCCAACTGTTTTTCAGATTCATAGTCAGGAAGTCACGCGTAAAAGTGGAAATAAAAAGCCAAAGCCAACTGGGTAGGTGGTAGCTTAGGAGAGACTTGGAAGTGATAGAAGTGATCTTCATGATTTAATGATAAAAGAATAAGTGATAAAATAATTGAATTCTTCGGCTTTTAATATCCCCAATAAAATTATTAATGACCACTTTAGTGTAATTCTAACCTGCTGTTAGAAATTCATTTGAAGGATTATCTATGAGAACTATCTTTAAAATATAAAAATACTTCTAAAGCCGTTTGGCAGGGGCACGAGAGTTTACACTGAATCAGTTCAGAGAATCCACCAAGGATTTAGCGAAAGGAACTCGATGTGAATTTCAATAGCCAAGCTCTCGTTATTAGGGTTAGAAGAATGATTAAAGCATTCGCTGGGTTCTCTGAACTGATCCAATTGGTTGAGGGCACACAATATTATTAACTTTCGAATACAGGGAGGTATTGCAAAAGGAAAAATTATTTATCACCGTGATAAACGTTTGTCACGTGTAGAATCACTGTATTTGGCATAATTTGGTCAGTAGAACAAAGGGATAGTGACTGTTTATGAGATCAATGCTTATCCTGCCGATACATTTTGGTGTGTAGAAAAAGGAGAGGAAGGCCCTCTGCACTGGGAAAGGAGTGATTTCCGAGGAGAAAGCAGTGGTTTAAAAAGAACATAAGCGTCCTTGCGCCACTCAATTCAAGGACGAAGAGGAGACGAAACCCATCAAGGTGTTCCGAACTCAAATGAACCCGTCTAAGTTTTTCCTCGTCTTAAATTGTTCTCCTTTCCCAAGGCAAGAAGTATGTCCGCGTTTTGAATAATTCCTTCGCATAATCAATAATTAATACTGCTACTGCCCCTATTTAATAAAATGAGATGCTATATCGAGAAATCTAATGGGAAACTGTGCAAAGCTACTTCGAGAATGACTGCATTCGTCTTTCTAATTCATGCCTTGTACGCAATCATTTAGTGATCCAGAAATTCAAATATTTATTAATTATTAAGAGTTACCTCAGGGATTCAATTTCTTCGTGATTCTCACAATTTACATTATCAAGAATCTAACATCTTTATGTTGAAAATAAGAGATAATTAGATATGCTTGATATACCACTTTTCATGCGGTCAATAAATTTGATCAATATTGAATATCGACATCACCGCTATATTCTGTATTTTAATTACCTACTATTACAACAGATGTTATTTAGAAATAACTAAAATTTCATTATGAATTACTGATTCAATTTGATGAGACGATCTCATTGGCATTTCTAAATTTAATTTCGGGGTGATATAAATATATTTTCAAGATAAATTTCTAATCTAAGGAAGAGACAGCTAAGAACTTATTGAGTAATTCAAGGATCTACAAAATCCCCAGGATCTATTTCAATCAATCGGTACACAAGGAATAAGGTCTTGGGAATTGAAATTATCTGTGAATAAATTCAGTTAGGCGAAGAAGACCAAGTGATTCTAGTTTATTTAACTTTAATGAACACGTAAAAGATTACCTCACCAATGAAACATTGAGTTAACATACATATTTTCAGCTATTACTAAAAAGTATACCTCAGACGTGGGAAGGAGAGAAAAGGAGAGCAATATAGAACATTTTGAGAGAAACAATAGAGATCTGACTGTTAAGTGTTTGTAAACAAGTTAATTTGACAAAATATAAAAGCTAAAGAGATAGTGCGAAATATAATGAATTTAGAGAAAACTAAGAACATAGTTCTGGTCTAATCTACATCTAGATAATATACTGAAAGCCGCCTTTCGGCGTGTGGCAAAGGATTTAAGTAGTAATCTAGCGTCAGAGGCATCTCTATTTCAATCAAATTGCAATCAAAAGGAATCAATTGCCCTTTCTTATGGGCCGCCAGAAATGTCGAACACGAGTATTGACTCCGTCGCTAGTTCCATCGGTTAAATACGGTCGTTAAAACCATTAGATTAGAGTGGAGGACATCGGCACCCATAGTAATGTCTCCTCTTTCTTGGTCGAAACCAAAGGGTTGTTCGGACTGAACGTGTTCAAGATTTTGAATACGAGAGCCTCAAGGCGACCGAGATCGTGCCAAGGAATTCCAACGGCGTTGTCATACAAATTGATGAAAGGGATGCGTTTTCCGCCTAAATGGTCGTACATTTTTAACTCATTGTACAGGCTTTTCAACTCGCGAATAATACTTAGCTATTAATGCTTACTTCTACACAAACAAATAGCATACATTTGATGACATAGAAAGAAATGTGTCATTTATTTGCAAAACAGTAAAAATTTTAACCAATGACATTTCGGGTTACATACACGGAAATTTTTTTATTCTTTCAGTAAAAATACTTCAATACTTCAAAAATACTTAATGCCCAATATTATGATTATCTCAGAATCCACTCCTTATTATGAAAAAATTAAGTAATTCTCAAGATAATTCGGAAATCTTCTGCATTAACCATTTCTTCAACTGGTAAAATTAAATCCACTGTTTGATTCCAGGATCAAAAATGATAATATCCGCACACAATCCGCAATTGCAATGGCTTAAACAGAGAAATATGGAGATTTTAGAGAAAATCAAGCGCATAAGGCCGTAGAATACAAACCCATCCAATAAGAACGAATTTTTAGAATGTTATTATCTATGTTATCCACCTCTGCAAAACCATGCACCCATGAAAAAATTCCAAAAGCTGAGAATTCTTGCTAAAAAACATTACCAGGAATTCTTATTCAAAATTCACGTGTATGTACATACATAACAAAACACAATAACTACATCTTCACTAAAGAACCAGCAAACTAACGAAGATCAACAAACTTATACGGAAGATCTGCCCTAAGAGCATCTGCTCGAAAGCTAGACAAATCCTAAAACAACCATTAGCTACAAAATGCTTGTGAGAGGGAATGAGGCGACTAGATAAGATGAGGAATGAGTTAGCTTGCCGCTGATCATCTCTCTCAGCCAGAATGCTTTCAGCGTAACAAGTCTGCGTGAGCATCGCTCAGTACGGAACGATGACCATATTAATAACAGTTTTCATTGATTTCAATTCGGGGTGACGAAGATTAATGACATAACTCAGCATCACTCTAACCTCAGTAGCTTCATCATTATTTATTTTATCGTAGTTATGAATAAGACTGAAAAAAGTTAACGAAATGCACATTTTCCTCTATTCCGTACAAAAAGACATTGCAGAGATTTCGCATGAAAAATAGAAAATATAAGAAAAACTAAGAATTAAATGTTTCTCCAACGACCATTGAAAAATTTAGGGTTTCGCAATTTTAGAATTTTGTTTATACCAATTTTAAGATAGCAACGGATGAAAACATACTGTGGAAATATAGAACAGGGGAGGAGTCGGTAAGATTTTAGTTTGTATGAATCTCTCTGGCTCAACTAGCAGCGGAATTTTCTGGGAAAGCATATACGAGCTGCTGTTCAACATTTTCCAAAAAATCCGACAGATGTCTTGTTAAAGGCATTAGAGATGGCGTTGAGGTAGAAGGGCCGTAGAGAAATGAAACCCGGCGAACAAAAGAGAGATCAGGGATTCTAATTACTCTCGCCACTTCCCATGCGCGATTACCCTGACGGAGATTACCTTCGCCTAAGCCTTCTTTGCCGGAAAACAAAGAAGCTGATCGTAATAATAACAGGAGTGGGGGAGCGAAATGAGCCAATGTTGAATGACGGGTGTTCAGAATGATGTCCCAAATGATGCCAAGAGACTAGATCGGAGGTGAGATGCTGTATTTTTCTCGCCCAGTTTTCGAATGGACGCTCGAATGACGCGTCGCGGGGAGCAGAAATGCGATGTATTTCGGGAGAAATAAAGGAATTGTTTGCGCGTTCACTAAAAGGAAATCACGGGTGGAGAATTTTTCGTATTCGACAGAGATGCCTGTGCTTTTCTGACTGAACTTTAAAAATGATATTGCCGAGGAAAAACGGACATGAAAAAAGTCGGACAGGACCGGGACGAGAAACCCGGGTATTCAGCTTTCGGGGCGATTGCTCCAGCCATTAAGTTACCTTGCCAGCATATTTATTCATGCCGTTTTGGAAACTTTACAGATAAAACGTTTTGGAGGCAAAACACATCATTGCTCTAGTGAGATAGCTAAATGGCTAGAGCAATCCCCCGGAAAGATCCCCATACTTATGCTCCCTTCTTTCAAATCCTATAGCTCCAAACTTAGTCACATGTTAGAATCAGCATTTTTATTTCGTGAGTTTTCATTACAACTTTTCTTTCCTCTTACCCTTAAATTAGGTGGAAAAAGATACTTCAAGTTACGTACGATTTACTGAGGATACGTAAAAGTGAAAGGAAGTTTTCCACTGTTCTTCTCGAAAGTTTCTTAATCAAATTAAGTCGTTTTCGAAGTGATTTATACAATAACTAGCAAGTAAAAGTTTATATGAATCATCCTCCGAAGAGATGAACCGTAGGCTCTCGATTTAAATGATTTATTTAAAGTTCAGCCAACAAAATATCTTCAATATCATAACTTCTATTTTTCTCTTATCGAATCTTTTCTTCTGTCAAAACTTTGCTGGAAACCTTGATTTGGCCAATTTTTTATTATTTAGAAACGTTTTTTTTTCGAAAATACGGGCAAATACGGATTAAAGGGAAGTTTTTGCGTTGCTTTCCCATGTTACCAAAGGTCGGACGGCCCCAATTATCACCATTCAATCAGATGATTGAAATATAGACAGAAAGAATCAGAATTTTCTTCTTTATTCTAAAATTTTACAGATATTTGTTTGTACTTCACCTAAAGATTCTACATTCTAGGGAATTTTTTGGCTTGCAAAGATATTTTCCATTATTTTTTGAACTTGGCTAACTACCTTTTTAAGAGATTTACACTCACGTTTGCAACAAAATGAAGTAATGATAAAAGGAAGTGGTCTCATTCTTATATGCTAACATTATATGTTTTGATAGAGTAGTCCTATATTTTTATAAAACAACAGATGTTATTTTGATAGTTTTTACACGAATGATTACTTTAAGGTCAAGTTGTTTAGTAGCAACTTAAGGGATGTTGTAGTACATACGTACTTTGGGTAACAATATGAATCCGGAATGAATGAATTTCATCAGGCAAGATATAAATGTATAATATAAATTTTCATGAGTTCGGAAGAATGGGTTTTCCCCTTTCACGAGCGAATTTCCGTAAAATTCTATTGTCCGTAAATGCTGTTCCGGAGAAAGGATTATCATCCGATTTCAATAGCCAAACGCCAATATTTTTGCTGAGCATCGGTCGAGTTCGCATAATTTACAGTTGGCATCATCGCTGCTATATGCGACGAAAAAATTTATTATTTCGGCGGAAATTCAATAAAAGCCCTCGAAGCTTAAATTATTTTCCCGAGTGGATCATCCGACTGTCTCTCGTCTTTCTCTGCCTCGATTTCTCTTCGATCGTTCCTTGCATTTTAATATTTATCCGTAATTTTCGCATTTGACATCAATTTCATGCTACGCGGAATGCAATCTATCATCAGGGCGGTGGAACTAAAGAGACTATCGAATATGAATGTCCGTGTGTTTCACTCACCCCACAAACATCTCCCTTTTAATTTGGAGAGGAGCGTTGGGATTTTCGTCCCCGAAAAATTCGAACCGATTTTTCCCCCAGTGACATACATCGCTCTTTCCTCCCCCAACCCATTTCCTCATTCCCCCCTTCGCACGTTACGTCATTTGTTTCCACTCTCTCGCCGCTAGGTGGGGGGTTCAGCATGGGCTGGTCGATACACGCTCTCCCAGGGTTTCCCGTCTTTTAGCTCTCCGATCTTTTCCTTTACATCCCCGTTTCCCGTGTTCCTTTACCCTTCTTCGGCCAATTTTTCCTCTCATTATAAACCGTTCTCGTTCTACGCTCTAAACTTCTTCACCCTCCCCGGCTCCTTCGTGAATTTTCCCCCGAATCATTTCTCTCCAGAGGATTCCTCGGAATATCCCTTTCTATTTCGACTTTTCTCGTCTCTTATTATTTACTTCGAAGGAGAAGATGGGCAGGTCAGGGCTTTTGGGAGCACTATCTTTTGTACTCAAAGAGGTACGTACAGCACATCCAACTTAGAAACCCCAGAGCTGCCGCAAAATGCATCTTCGAGGTATCCCCGTGCGGAAGTATATTGTTCTGATATCTCACTTATTGCACTAGTTTACGGCAACGAAAAAAATCTCTCTCTCTATGTATTTCTTTCTAGAGAGCTAAACTTTCTTTTACCTTTTGCTTCCAGAGATCTCGCGGGCGAAGCGAACCATTAAGGGAATTTAATCGGGTAAAAACGACGATTGAGAAGGAGAGAAATGATGGAAAAGGAGCACAAGTTTAAATAAATGAAATACAAATCAAACGCTCTCTAACTGCGATTTCATTCTAATAACGAAAGAATTGTTTTTACGAGACCGAACATTAAATAACATCCAAAAGAAACAGATTTTCCTGAAAGATTACATTCCATAGAAGCGTGACACGCATCTTTTGCTGCAGCTGCAATTTTGCTGCAAGCAATTTAGCGATAGTATTTGTTTCTTCGCAAAATTTAACTACAGAGTGTAGAGGTTAAGTAATATACGTCGAGTGGAATGAGAGATATTAAGCAAATTGAAGGCTCTCTCGAGGAAAAATTTATGAAAATTAAGCGTATATAAGATGACTAAATATGCTCGAACAGTCTCTCACTCAGAAAATTTCCTTATTTTAACACAACTAAAAAGCTTCTCTGGCTTCTTTCTATTGTTCAAGGAAACGGGAAACAAGGAAACCAAACTTTATCTACATATTAAAATCTTATTTCTTATAAGGAAAATTTCTCCTATAGAAAGACTTACAATTTATCAGACACCAACATAAAATAAAGTACACGTTCCACCACGTTTCATTCACGAATAGATGTTTAAGGGAATCAAACATTTTGTTCGTGATTGGATCGCTATCCTGAAATTTTATATGAGGTATAACAAAAATGTTAGAAACATCAACGCATTCCTTTTTAAGTGAGTTGATTTGATTCAGTGTCGCGAAATTAAGTTAGATAAATTACATACGATCAAGAGTAAAAATTACGTTCATTACGAACTCCGTTGTTTCACCGTAAATTTGGGTTATATCCTCAACTTTCATTTATCGAATTCGGCCAATTATCGATCCACATTATTTCTATAATGGAAAATCACTGTGACATGGAATCCAAACTATAGCGTTAAATAAAAGTGGAATAGATAAATTCCCTGAAAATACTGAAGGCACAAGAGTAATTAGACGAGAAGGTGGGATGTACTCCGTCGTGGTTTCTTCCCCGTGAGCCAAATATTCTACCAAGGTTCTGACCTCGCTAAATAGGCTGAGTTCCTCAGGGAACGTCATCCCTCGGATGAACCAAGCGCATGCTTTCACAACCCGCGCCACGATCGGATTCCTCGTCGCTTTGTAGCACTTGCAGCGGTTTAATGTCTCGAGCCTCTCTTTTTTCTAATGAGAGACACGTTAGGTGACACCTCAAGAGAGGAGTTGCCTTCTCCAGCGAGCGATTCTCCGCTTTTGCGACGCGACAAAGACGTCGGAGTCCACGCTTTTCTTGAAGACGCTACGTGGGATTCTCGGATTTAATGCTTCACATTCTGAGAATGGACATTATACGAACAGAATGGGTTTTCCAAGTTGACCTTAAAGGAAGTTGATATGAATCGTATGAGATAAGATAATAAACGTATGAACCGGAAAAAAGGCAGAAGCCTCGCATTCTTATGAGAGATTTCTATATTTTATCTGCTCCATAATATACGATACATACAATCAAGAGAGTAATCTAAATTGACAAGGAATAATATAGTTTAATAAATGATAATCAAATAATGTGTATATGTACATAAAATAAAACCTGTTTTAAACGCTCCCGCTTAATAAAGGGTTTTTCTTTCGGTTCCAATCCCTTTCATAGGAGTCCCATGGTAAAATAACCGCTTGATGTTTATGTGTGTCTTAAGATGTATACATCCAAGTATAACACATATAGAAAATGATCTTCCAGCCATTATAAGACGCACTTTTCTGCTAACGAATCCAAAGGGGAAGGAAGCAGAAGAAAAGCACTAAGGGATCGTATAAGTAATACAGCTCTAGAACGTATCATTCCATGTTGTTGTTAATATCAGAGGTTTATTTTTGCAATAGAATGTCTTCTCCAAACTTAATTAACGTATTACCCCTTGCCTTATATTTTTTCTTAATTTCCATATTTTAATACTAATTAAAATTTGACCCAGATTAGAAATGAATTTCGTTCACAAAAAACCAAAATAACAATTGGGTGTTTACTTTCCCGTGAATAATCAGTAGTCAATCGTTGCCTTCATTGTAATTTAATTAGGGTAACCGTTTTGACTTGGAGCATTCCTAAGGCGAAGCCACAATCAATTTCACCTCTTCTCCTGAGGAAAGGACAAACTCCGAAATAGTGAACATCTAAGAACAAAAGAAAATCTTTCGAAGCTAAAATGAAATGGCTCCGTGACGCTGCACACACGCTAAAGACTCAATATCTCTAATCATCGGGATGTGATACACTAACTACTGCTCGAAAATTTACGGAAATGTTGATAATTATCAATATTACCGTAAACGCAATGTTACCGTTTGAGCTCTTACAAAAGTAAGAAAGATTTAAAGTTGAAACTTTTAAAATGTACTCATACTTATTGTAATTATCTCTTATTTAGAAGGAATAAGAAAAATTTTGCAGCATCCACAAGATGTTTATTACACGACCGGTTTCGGCTACACAGCCATCAAAGGCAAGAATTTATCTCATATGTATTCAGATAACAACAGCTCAGAGAACTCAGAGGAATGTATCTCTACATCCCATTGTAAATCTTTGTCCTGAATTTTGATGAAGGTACAAAAAAACTTCCATTTTCAGCCGTAGTCGTTACTTAAATTGATGCTTTTGCGACAACGAACAGTTTCGAAAGTCTGCAGAATTTGTGTCAGCCTCGAAATGCAATGTGCGGGTCATCTCGCGGAACTCTTTCCAGAGTTCAATAAAATCTCCTGAATTGGAGTAACTTCAAGTCCTTTTGAAAGTGGAGCTCCCATTCCTCGCTAATAAGAGGACGGCGGATAGGCCTTGTTTTAACATGGAGATGGATTCGCTAGAGAATTCAGCGAATTCAATCTCGGAATAACAACTATCGCGGACCCAGTAATTTCAAAATGGCTCTTCAAACTAGATCTCGGCGTAATTGGATGACATTTCGATCGAATTTTGAGCGCTTTCACGTGTCGACCGTATTTGAAGTATCGTTTGGAGGACAAATGATCCAGATACACCTTTCATTTGCGATCGCCTGCTATGAACGAGGTGCAAAAAAAATATTAAAAAATCTTGGCTTCCAACATGAAAAGATTCAGAAAGAAGGTCATTCGTCGCAAACGCCGAATTTTCCCTTCGGAAGGACAAGCTATGCAAAGCAATCAGTTTACAGTAAAGCATAAATCCCGACTTAGCGGACTCACGAGAAAAATTGATTAACAATGTAACAAGCGAGACACGGAAATGATTAAATGACTACTCTACAAAATCGCACATTTAGTTGTTTCAAATATTTGAGCTCACGTAAACGGGCTAACGTTCATTCCTGAACTTGAATTTATATCACAATACACAATTCAAGAAAGACAAAACGTCGCATATAAACTGCCGTTAATTCCTTGTAGAACTACTTTCTTATGTACGTTACTTAATCTGAGGAAGCAAAAAACTTGACTTTGACTATGGTCTTTGTCGCTACACGATGTCGCTTGGCAGTGAAGGGAAAATAATATTTCTGTATATTTGATCACAGTTTACGTTACTTGGACAATACATCCACATTCGGCGATAAATATAAAAAATTCATCCAATATCCCTAATTTGAAGATTTTTTTCGATTTCCTATAACTATTTAACTACTTAAAATTTTTGTAATAGAAATAAAGCCTAAAAACGATAAAAATGAGCATTTTGTGCATATGTTACGGAAGCCTTCATTCGGGTCAAACGGAGAATATTAGATACATGAAGTAGCCTTTCATCTGAGAGGTCTTTTCTATCAGCTATATGCCGAATTTTAAGGTTTTGTTACTTCTAGTTCTCGAGTCAAACATACATAAACACCCAACTTAATAGTAGAAAGAAATATTGAAAATCATAAAATTGAAAATAATTTCTCATCAAAATCCAGAAGAAACATTTATCTGAAAGTCTTTTCAACGATCCTAAAGTTTTCAGCTTCAGTCATAATTTACGTTACTCTAAGCCAGTATTTTTATAAGTCGCGAGAAGCCTAACAAGCGCGAGGCCCTAGGCGGTCGCCTATTTCCCTTGGCCCTAAATACGTATCTGGCATGTGAAATGCCTAATGTATTTTCAGGCAAAATTCGGTCAGCAAGTCATATTCTGGGAAACTTCTTCCCTTCCGCCAATATTCATTAGCGCAATCGCTCCAAAAAGCGCCTGAGAGACGCGGTCTACCGAAGCCATCGACAAAATTACCGCAAATTACAGCTTCAGCCGCACAGTATATTAGAAAAATAATTCCTCGAGATGAAGGAAAAGGGAATGAGTAAGAAAACTTTCTAGAGGAGTATCTTTGGTATTAGAACGTTCCACAAAAAATTAAAAGGTAGAATTGCATGTCATATCCACGCAAATGCATGACAAATTTAAAGCAGTACGGAAATTTTCCCTGGAGCCATGACCTAGATAGCTGCGTGTTCGAGAGTCGAAGAACTGGTAAAATAGGAAAAGGAGATTCAAGGAGGAATGTCCAGGAACTCGAAGGAAGTAAAAAGAACCGCGAGGGCATCCGCGTGAAAGAATAGGGACTGATTTGAGTGGACTCTGTAATGGAGAGATTTCCTCAGTTGATGGGAGACTTAGGAAAGAGGGAGTGAAAGAAACGGGTGGAGTATGCTGCCTGTCGCGAAGAAATGAAAAGTAAATGGTCGGGTGCAATGAACTCGGGCCATTTAACTGGAGTTCAATTTAAAAATTGACGGAAAACAACGAGCCGTGCCTCGCAGACCGAGAGAGAGACGAAAAAGCACGAGGACCTCACTTGTACTTGAATGGTTAATCTTTCGAAGGAACGACAAGAACTTCGAAGCTCGAATAATATGAAAGTCTGTCTCGAATAACAAAAGTTCGACTGTAGTTCGCCGCGCCACCACCGAAACAAAAGGAGGTAGAGTGGATAGCTGTGTATATTGACTGAAAAAATGTCCGACAAGAGGGCACGAACGAAGAAAACAAACGCAAAATAAGAAAAGAAGATCAAGGAAAGAAAGGGAAAGAGATCAAATGTAAACGGAAAGGGAAAGGCCATAGACAAAGGGAGGGGATCAGTGGGAGATACAAAAGAACGCAACGAGCCTCAGGGAAGACTTTTCTTCCTGTAGCCACTCGGAATCCTATTTTTCCCAAATATTTCTACTCACAATGGCTGAAGACGTAAGAATCGCTCAGAATTTAAATAGGATTAGCCTATAATAGCGATGAAGTTGGTAGAAGTTAACTGTGTTATAAATTAAGATGGGTGAAAAGTTTAAAAATTAACCAGCGCTCACTGAAGGGATTGAAATAACGGAATAAGTCATAAGGTTAGAACAATACAGATTATTAAGAATTGGAACTTTTGTATTACGGTATGAAAGAAGCACACTTCTTAATTTCTTTCATGCAATGGCTTTTCTCAAAGGTACGCCTACATCAACTTGGTATGTATTAGTGTTGAACGACTCTGAATAAATCTCGGCTTAATTATCAATCGCAGATCAATCGTACTCACAAATGTTTTCTGTGGGGGAGAAAAAGATATGAGGAAAATAAATGTAAAATTATAGGGTAGATTACATTTGTGGTTTTGACGAAAATAATTCAACGGTGAAAAGTTAATGTTATCGAAGTTTTTGCTGAGTTAATTTTTCCATCAATTCGGAGGTTCTCCTTCCAGGAATAAGGAGGGAATATTAGGGGGTTCTGCTGGAGTGATCTCTCGATGTACACTATTCGTGGAGAAGAATTAACAGAAAGTTTCCTCGCATTGCTTTTATCATGGGGAGCTTTAAATCCACTTCTAATCAGAGCTTCAGCTCTGCTTTCTCCACTGATTAATACCGCTTTCATTAATTATCACTATGCAAATATCTGTACACCGACGTAATCCGGTGCATTTTGAAACAATCTATCGGCCGTGATTTCATTCCAGTCGACTGAGCTTCATTGTTTCCTCACCCAATGGTATTAAAATCCTCATCAAAAGCTATAGGTGAGAGGCCTATTTATTCCTTCTCAAATTAATGATAAAGTTGATGAGTCGGTCGAAATTAAAGACGTACCATGAACGAGTTTATCGATGGCACTCGGATCGCTAACTCTCTTTCAATAATCGCTTAAATTATAACATTCATTTAAATTTTTAAATTATCAAAGCTACGATTTGTAGTCAACAAATACCGTGAAAATGTACTTACTTTTTCGGAGAAAGGCTTGAAAATCTACCTTATTATCGAGAAAGCATAGTGACCACTAAGAAAAAGGGAAATTGTCTAATATGAGGAAAGAATAATTCCTCTCTATGATCTCAAAAGAAGATAAGAATCCTAGAATACTGCACTGTAAATCCTTTTGATGAATTTCCAAATATATACTTTATTCCGATTTAAGCTTCTGCTCATTTAATTGATGCCCCAAAAATATAGATTCTTTCCATTATGGATTACCACAACCCCTCGCCTGATTCAGTGAAATATAGATTCTGTAATCCCAGTTTCTTTTATAACTCCCAACGTCGACAGGTATGATTGCAATTTCCCACAAAAAGAGGACTTTCCTCTCAAAAACATCAAATTTCCTACATACGATATTATTCTTCTACTACCCAGCAGTACCAATTTTCTTTGACGCTAGCTTCTTATTAGTAGCTCTTTACTGAAACTACAACTATTTACACTTTGGGTTTACTTGGGTGGAATTTGCTTACCCTTTAGTCATCCGGTTACAGGTAATTCTAACTACTTCACTTCTTAATTAGTTTTAAATCGGTTTCCCAATTGGTCTGATTGCGATAGGGCTAGGAGTAAACAACCTTGGTTCTAATATCAAAACCCACAATTTAGGTAACCTTACAAGCATTCACTAATCTCGGGGTTTAACGTTCAACTCGTAACGTTGAGGTTCAAATTCCCACCAGGAGAAATATTTGCTAGAGAAAGGGGTGTAATTCAGTAAGAATCAATTAGTGTAATTGAGTATATCTCATTTCTGTCACAGACGAAATTGTTTACTCAGCCTATGCAATAACGCGAGGATTTCCATTGTTCGGGGAGAAAAGTTGTGGCTAGAAACTCGTCCTAGTACGCTATTATCGGAACTATGGGAACAACCCGATTCCTGAAATCGATATTCGAAGGCGTGACTTCGTGGAGAAACATTGCAGAATGAAACAACTGCACTTTTCCACAGTGGCTTTAATTAGCGACCGGTTTCGGTAGCCTATTTACATCTTGAGCATAAAGCGTACTTACATCTTCAGGCTGAAGATGTAAGTACGCTTACAAAACTGGTCGCGAATTAAAATCCCTGTGAAAAAGCACGAAGTTTTTTCATCATCCAACCTGATTCCTAGTTATCATTCTGATTTTCACCAACTCTGCAAGAGGTACTTTCGAAGCAGAAGCGGACTATATCTACTATACATTGGATCATTCAGAATGCTCTCTCCATAGCCCAGTTTCCAGCACACTCATCGGTTGAGAGGCTGCTTAATGATCACCATGCGACCGGGGGAAATAGAAAAACGAGAACGAGTTAAATTCATCCACAGCCATTGGCTCAGGACGCATTCGCGTGCGTGTGTTATATCGGAATGGGCCCTCGATCTTTTCAATTCCCGGGGAAAAATCGTAAGAGCTTATCCCATCATCCTCTCCGCTTTCATTCGATGCAGAGGCCTACGCACTTCTCCAGCGTGGCTGAAACCCTCCGGTGGAATGCGCAACTCAATCAATCTCTACCCTTTCTCCGTTCTCCGGTTCATCAATCTCGCAAACCGAGCTCACAAATATCTTACCGTCAAATCTTTCTGCATTCCCATCGAATCCTCCATTGAAAGCGCTAGATGAGCGTTCGTGAGAGGGGAATCACAAAAGCGAGAGGAATAGTTGTTTCATAAGAAGAAGGGGGAAATACGATAGACAACCGAAAGGGCTGGAAATAATATTCCCCGGATAAAGATTGCTATTCCGGGATTCCGCATCCCTGCATACAGCTTAAAGTGTCAATCACAAATTTCTAGGATTTTGGCCTGAATAATTAACAATATCTCACAATTAATTATGGTTCACTGATTAAGGAAAGGTGTAAATACTTTGCACGATGAAGTCGTGCGGCTGAATCCCAAGGAATAACAAGTGTGAAAAATAGCGACATGACTGGGTCTCGAACCCAGATCTCCCACTTTCCGGGCAGGTATTCTAATAATCCTTGTGATTTCCTTTGGGGGGGGGGGGGCGAGTTGTCTTAAAGCTCTCTATATAATAGAGTATATAGAGTATATAGATAGCTTTAAGTTGTCTGCCTCAGTGAGGACCTCTGGCGGCAGTTCGTGCCACTAAATGTGGAGACTGCTCGCCTTGCTGACACAGCATTCCCTTAACAGTGTGGAAAAGATGCGGGATGGTGGTTCAGTGGTTTAATTAAAATACCTGCCCGGAAAGTGGGAGACCTGGGTTCGAGTCCCAGTCATGTCGCATTTTTCACACTTGTAATTCCTATGGTTCAATTCCTGTCAGTCTTTTTTCATGTTCGTTTCTCCTCGGGAATGTTCTCTTGGGCGGCTATGAAACAATGGAGATTTGATACTTAAAGAGCAGCGGTCGCCAACCTTCCGAACTTCACGGAAGACCATAAAATGGAAAAGTTCTAACATATGCAAAATATATATGCTACCATTAAAACAAAAATCGACTTGAGTAATAGATATAATTGTTCAAACCACAGAAAATGGCAAACAGCGCGACCCGGGTTAGTCAATTGGCTCGTTGTTGCAATGGAATACCACCAAGAAAAGGTCCACACAATCGATATTATTTTGAACGCTATCATTGTTGTAATGCGATTGTTGTCGTTTTTTATCATGTGTTTGTGACGGGGAGGTAATGCAGAAAATAATAAAATGGTATAATACACATAAGAATTGCAAAGGAAACCAAAATTTCTTCGCGTACAAGCTTCTCACGGACCATACCACTGCTATAGAAGAATGATGAAAAGAAAATGGACACACCGGGTGGATCATGAAGTCCTTCGAAGATCAAATTAAGAGAGAAGTCTCTGGAAGAAATTGATTGGAGAGGAAACTTAAGAGGGCTCAAACTAAGGAAGAATGGTCTCATTGGAAGGAGAGGTGGAAAGGAGGAATTGAAGGAGAGGACGTGGGTTGGATTGTGCGAGGTAGCTAATGGTTGGTGTTAAGGCGGGGAATTATGAGGGGATGAAGCGATTGGCTGAGAGGGGAGGGATGATTCGATGGATGCAGTAACCAATCGTCGGATCGTTAATACACGAAGATTATGAATTAATAATTTCGTAACGGAGGGAGCTGAAGATCAAGTTGCAAATAATATTTAAAATTTATATAATATGTATATATATTAAAAGACTCCTTTAATCCAAGTTCATAGTAGGTTATCATTCGCTAAAAATTAATAAAAGAATATCATGGAAAAAGATGTTTATATACTTTTATCCCTCTTGCTGTATTTACAATGAAATAGTAAAGCAATTGAAGGTTGGAACCAAGAAAGATGGGGAAAAAATAGGCAGTACTGTTTCCGAGAAGTTCTTTTCTGAGGCCTTTTCTGACAAAATTTGCGAATAGTTCTTGAGTGAGGAAACCGTTTGTCAGTTATCATTTCTGTGAATTTTCGATACTATTTAATGAAACATAAGACACGTTAAAGCTTATATAGACATCGGCTACCCTTCGAACGAGTTATCTGAAGTCTTCATAAATAAATACAGGAAATATGTGTGCGGGGGAGGAAGGAATGTAGAGACTATACAAGTGTTAGAAGAAAGGACTCCTACGTGGAGGAATATAAAAGGAGACGTGTGCAGCCATCTTTTTCATGGCTTGTGTGAATTTGTTCCTGATCGCAGCGAAATTTCCCTAAGGGTGTGATTTGCGTATGCTGCGATACGTCTTTGTTTCTCGTCCCCAAAATAGATAGAAGAGATAACAAAAACGCTCCTTTGAAACCACCACGCTGCTTGCTACCAGGCTATTCGGATTCGGATACACGCATATGCGTCCCGAACGTTTATCTTTGAAGAAAGTTAGTAAATATGTGTATATTCAAGAGATAATTGTCCATTCGTTCTTACCCTTTTTCCAACATAGAAAATGTAAAATTTTACAACAGTAAACAGCTTGTTTTACAAAAATAAATACTGCCGGAATCGCTATAAAATTCGTTTTCCATTGTGAGGGCAAGGAAAGTATATTTATATGTTTTGGAAATATTTAATTCTACTCCTTTGATTTTCTAGCCAAAACTCTTTTTACATTTGGATCGCATGCTATGTTTATTTTCTTGTACTATTCTAAATAGATATATGGTTTTATAGGGCACAGCACTTACGCTACGGTACACTCCAAATGAATTCAATTAAAGCATTAGTTCTGTTAAAATATGCATTCTATAGACGATTCCGAATTGCGTTCTGTTTAAGTTGTGCATAGTGTAATTATGCATGCCTTCTAACTTTTCCATAATTATTGTTGTATTTAAGAGTTTATAGAAAATATGATAAATATATCTTCAGCTAAGCTGTTTAGTTAACCGACAGCAGTTTCTACAAAATTACGTTAAAATGTATTGTTCCGATATTCACAACGTAAAAGTTTTTTCAAACAAAAATATACAACTGGAAGGGAGATAAATAGATTAACAGGCTGATTTAAGGTGAAAAGGAGATTGCAGTCTATTATAAAAAGTACAGCTAAATAAAGCATTTTGACATTCGTCTTTGCTAATCAAGGTGAAGGTAGCGGTTTTCTATCATGCCAGACCAGATCAAAGCGGCTTCATTTCTAGCGTGATACAATTACTCAGACTAATTAATTGCTCTCCTCCTATTCTAAAAATACCAATAAAATATTGAAATTTTTATATTTTTACCAAAGATGTTATTTAGTGGGTTATTAGAGGGTCAGTATTTATAACGCAGAAGTTAAGCCCTCAGCAGAAACACACCCACGAAGAGAAGGGGGGTGTGGAAAACTGCGAAAGTTCCTGCATAGAAAAAGGAGAGTCAACATTTGGGAAAGCATTAAAAGAGCTGCACAGATGATTAAAATATTCCCCAATGGAAGCGACTAAAAGAAAACTTACCTTTTTGACTGCATTTTTAACAGCAAACGATGAACAGCCCAGGAAATGACTCCGCCTGAAAAATATACAAAATTCAAAGTAGTAAGAGAATCAGAAATGGCGTCCAACATACCTTCGATAGAAAGCAGATTAAAGAACCAATTATTTCTCAGCTAAAAAGGGAGGGAGTTAAGTCTACTCCACGTGAAAAAGAAACCGGATCAAATAATCTACGGAATACCTCTCCAATTACGACTCCTTTTGGTGAGAAAAACTACCAATCTTCACCTCGAGCGCTTTTATCCCAAAGGGTGTAATGGCACCGAAGGAAGAAAAGAAGGTCAAAATGAGTGACAAAATCATCTCGTCTTGTCGAGGGGCGATAAAACCTTTAGTCCTAAGTTTCGCGGAAGCTGACATTTATTTTCGAGGAAATGACAAGTATTTGGGGGATTTCGCAGAGAACTACACAGATAAGGAAAAAGGTGAAGGAAAGAGAAAAAAGAAAGAGGTGTGTAGAGGTGAAAGGGAGAGAGAAATGAGGGAGGAGGAATGTGAGGAAAAAAGGGCTTCCTTTCAGCCGCCTCATCCCAACGCATTTACGGCTTCATCTGTTTCTCCATTTCGGCATCACGACCACAGTCTAAATTTATGAAAGGAACTCCGTTATCTTCGTCGATTTCCGGAATTACGAACGCTATCAATGATTTCTAGATATTAGAATGATAAACTGAGCTCACAATGGTCAGAGCGTCATTTTGTGAATATAAGCTTCATTATCACTGCATCATAGGAGTAAGTGTTGTTTTGTTGCAGATCCTTTTTGTCAATACCGAAAAGCACATTTCATACGGAAATAAAGGGATAGAATGAGACGGTTTACCTCTAAGTAATTCCTAATTTAGTACTTATTCTGAAATTAACAACAAGAGAAGAAGATAGAAATACTTGGATTGTAACACAAAATAGCAAATTTATATTGACGAACGTTTTGCTGGAACTGTAAATTCAAGTAGTATACCACAGAAACGT
Organism: Ladona fulva; assembly: GCA_000376725.2. Classification (NCBI taxonomy): domain Eukaryota; kingdom Metazoa; phylum Arthropoda; class Insecta; order Odonata; family Libellulidae; genus Ladona; species Ladona fulva. Next base: position 759,652 of record KZ308363.1, on the reverse strand, counting down.
AACTTTGGGAGCAATTTTCATACACTGATAAGAACCTATTATTTTAAGAAAGAGTAATTCAATTACAGACCTTCTCGTGGGCTTCACGTAATGTTCTCATACAGAGTAAGCACCATTTCGATGAGTCAATCAACTATCTCGCTAAAAAAATCAAGCAATGAAATATATTCAATTCCTTATTCAGTTGCACTAACAGCATAAGATGAATGCTGATGAATGAATTGCTGATTCCTGTATACACATAGATATCGTTTATTGAACACCAATCTCTTATTCCAATACATAGCTATGATTTGTAAGTAAATGGAGAAACTACCACTAATGGAAACTACTACTTCCTCACGTTGATATCTATATACTCAATTATTTTGAATTGGGAAATTTGAAGGCATAAGAAGTGGATTCTGACATAGCATACGAAGAGGAATGCATTTTTGAAAAGTACTCGTATATTTAAAAATAAGTTATCCCCGATTTAGTTTTTCTGCACAACCATAAACGATAACTACACAAGGAGATAACCGACATCTAATATCGATATAATTGCAGTAACGACTGATTCAGATTTCTCTGTCAGGGTCAACTGTAGTATATAAGGTAATGAGTTTTGTTCCAATCCGATATTCACAGCAATCGAGCATACCTTAGTTTCTCACTATATCACACATTTTCATAAAAAGCTACGCTAGTCAAAGACACGAAAGTAATTCGAAGACCTCAATTTTCACCATCTCTCCCCATCCGTGACTTAAATTACTAATTAATGGCCTCGTCTAATACAAGGCGTTCGACCTATTTTCCAAGTCGACTCCAGGCTCTTATGCGCAGCAACACTCGAGCAGCTTTATCGATAATTAAAAGCTTGCCCTCGTCCGCGGCCACACTGCATCTGTTGTCGACGTATTTAAAAGGCCCCTTTGGCTGATCGACTGGATGATTAGATTAGAGAGCGATGGTTGGCAATGGGTTGCGAAGGAGCCGCGGAACGGGGATATTGGAAGGAAACGAAGCGCCATTTGTGAATTGTTTAGTGACGAAGTGGTTGCTCGCAAGGTGTCGCTCGCACTCCAAGTTACGCTCGGAGAAAAGGTCACGAAAGGGCACGAAAGCACAAATCCGCTCACACGGAATGTGCAAAAGTTTTTTCTCTCGGTTCCCAAAGCCTCGTAATTTTATCTTACGAAGTCTCGCGCTGTTCTCCCTTTGATATACTTCGAAGGAAGAGCATTTCTTTCTCTTGTATTTCGCTCGGATTGAAAAGTTTCTGTCTGGGAGGTAAAAGAAAAAAACAGTCCATTTTCTTGTGAGCTATCGAGCTAATGGTACCTATCGCCTTGAGTTTAACAAAAATTTATGATAGAAAATTCTTATTTGGTCGTAAAGATGATTTATACACATAACTAGAAGGTAAAGAAATGAGTCTATTCATCATTTATAATAAAAAATGGATTAAAACAAAGTTCTTACAGACTGATGAGTACATCCTACACTACGATACTTTCATGTCTCCTTTGATAATTGTGAGTTCTGATTAAAAGAGATAGGCTTACTGTTTTTAAAACTGATTAGAGCTTATTTGAGCAATCAAGAAGTTAAATATAATAATGTGACCGATGCATAAATATGTATCAATCGAAAATTTATTTATTAGTAATGTCTCGTTTCATACAACTTGGTATTTCATTCGATTCACTAATTCATTTTATGTAACTTTTAGAGGAATAACAAAATTGCAAGAGAAAAAAATTCGCGAACCTCTTAGATTGTAGATAAAACAAGAATTTCCTACGGTTTTACTTGATAGTTTTTACAATAAATATTTACTCTTTGCATTTTCCACGATGTCGTTTTTGTTTTGGTCTCTCTGATTTCTTCAGAGACATTTCACAGATTACGGAGAAAAATGTGATGTGGTAGAATAAAAATTAACGAAAGAGCAACGTATGAATAATACAAATGAATAGTCTTAAAAATATTAAACTAATTAAAGTTAATTTGCTATAAAATTTCTCAAAGAAGAAACTAAATTTTAAGGAAATAACGCATAAAATGAAACGCAAACATTTCTAATAATAGAGATACCCATGTCTCACCGTTGCTCCGCTCAATATAGTCATAGAAAATGGGCGATTACCTAACTTATCTCTTCTCATCATGGGTAAAATTTACCTCAATCGAACTAATTGCGCTAAATTCCCTTCTTGACGCCAATGGGGAAATGGGGAATGACGATCGGTAAGTGTTTTGGTGGCAGTCAGAGAAGAGGCAATTGAACCAGAGATTCCAAGACAAGAACTCCTTCACGTAACTCCTTTGACATTTTAAAAGTAAAATCCGCAATAATAGTGATAAGCTTTCACATCGCCTTGAAGCAACTAGGTGACAGATTTCCAATTAGAAATTTACAAAAGATGTTATCCTTCCCAAATACAAAGACCTTTGTATAAACACGGTTTCGAGGTATGTTTGGGGTTTGAGGAAAAAACCATTTTCTCACTTATTTTACTGTACTCTGTCGGATAATTACACAGAGAACTATCTATTAAAGACTGTCTCATTACATGGAGTTTAATTCTAAATTTTCGGGAAATTCGGGATTCATACGATATTGTCTAATAAGTATATTTCTGTTCACACCACATTAATTAACATTCCATTTTATTACCTCGATGACCTAAATACGTACGTTACATATATCTAGATGATCAACAAATTTTATTAATGAATGAAGAATTATCCTTTCAACATTCACAATTCTAAGCGTTAGTATGATTGTAGGAATATTTCTAGGGTTTCCTAGAGTTTAGAGACGTATTCGTTCAATTAACCCGGTTGGAAACCCGAGAAATATTCCTTCATCATATACTCCGGGAAAACACTAGATCTTTTTTGTTAGTATGATTATTCAGCATCGTTCAGTAATCATCTTAGGATTAAAATTTGTTTATAACAGTATCAATTACTTATTATATACTGCCGTCATAACTTTCACTTACATCCCCATTACATTTTCGGCACTCATGAGACGCAAACTCGTTCGCATAAAAATTAAGAAAACGAGAACCGGAACTTATAAGATGATGCTATGTTGATACATTTTATTTAATTTACTTTTTATCTAATAAATGTCGATTCCCATATAAATGGCATAACAGACATCTAAATAAAATTGCTCTTTGTCCCTTCTTTTCTTTTTTTATCGATTCCCGCTTTTCTGCATATTCCCAGTTCACATTCCCTTGTCTTTTATCTCTTTCCCCCTACAATCTTCCCCATTGTGAAATAATGAATTCCATTTGACTTCCGCATTAGAATCACCGCTTCAACATTTCTGTAATCTTTCGGGATAACAAAGGAGGGGAAAGCGATAGTATCGCTGCCAAAGGGGAAAAAATGAACAGAACTTCCTCGGAATTAGAAACTATGAGCTATAATTGTGACTTTTAATATCTGTCATTCCATAACCATACCAAGTTTGACTTCAGAGGTTAGGTGTAAGAGAGGCCCACATGGGCTTAACTTCGCCGAATAAATAGTTTTATAATACAATAATAATTGTAATAAAGTTTCTAAATCATCAATGAAATCGTTCCATGGAAAATCTAGCAGGAAAAGAAGACGGCGCTAAATTAAGAGTTCATTGAAGCTTCATTAGCCATTATTTCTAAATCGATAAGATTTCTACCAAAGTGAAAGGGATAAGTAAGTATTAGGATAACCCAATAAAATAACCATATCAGGCATAATACAATTAATGGACACATAATGAATTTCCAAGAATATATTTCATTTATGACATTAAATCTTTTTCGATTCCTAGTGTATGATAACTCATTTATTTTTACGGATAAATTTTCTATTTGCCCTCTCAGGTGATGTCAATATCTCGGAAATTAATGCAGCAGCTTAAAAATTTCAAGAGATAGAGAGTGAGATAACACTAACTGAATGGATTTAAGAGCCACCCCTTCAAGGTATTGAAGCGCTTTCTCGTAACGTTGGCACATCCAGTGTTGGACTCTAATTAATTTCTCTCGGCATCAAACACCCTCCCTTCCGGTCAGATATCGCTCATCAATTATGAAAGACGGAGATGCATAAGCGTTGACGATTATCAGTTGCTTACGAACGAGAGAAGATAAAAATATTGGGGTAATATAAATTTCCGTGTACACTTGCTATGAATCACACGCGACACTATTATTTCCGAAAGCTACGGATATTTTATTCAAATTTACCCAGTTCTGTACCTCCATCTCCGAATGGAACTCACCACATTAGGCGAATTAATGAATGCGTAAATAATTTAGGCAGCCTTTTCAGTGATCTATCAACATTCCTAGGCTTCTCAGCGCATGTCGTCCGAAATTCCCGACTTGTGTTTCTTATAACGAATAACAAGCCTAGGCACTCGTTTTTCCTCGCGAGAAAAAAAATAAATCAGCCTCCCGATAATACATTTAGAGAACACAAGAAGACTTTTTGAGAAGGATCCTAATTACGTCCCGCGGGCATAAATCATGAAGTTCACTTCGTTATCGCAGTCCGCGAGCTGTGCTCTTTTCGCAGCGAAATGTAGGAGTGCCGCAAGGCTCCGTGTGAGGACCTCTTCGCTTTCCAATCATTCCCTCCGCGCACATAAACACACGCGTACGAAAGCGCCTGAGGAAAAAAATGGCGCTCCCTGGAGGGAGAAAAAGCATGCCGCATGGGAGAAAGATAGTTATCGTTTAGAGCGGGAAAGAACGAGATGGAAGGAGATGTGGGCAAAAGAGAAGCTTGGAGGAAGAAATAAGGGTGGAAAAAGAGAGAAGAATGAGTGGGAATGGGGAGGAAAGACTGACTGGAGGGTTCGCGTGAAAGAGAGGGGAGCGAGAAAAAGGGAATAAAGGAAAATGTAACGGTCTAGGAAGCGAGCAAGCGGCCTACTGTCGGCAAAGCAAAAATTGTGAGAAGGGAGGAAAAAATAAACTTGTTTGGGGCCGGTGGGTGCATTCATGGGGTTGCCATGGGAAAAGTGGGGGTGGTTTAATCTGGACGTGTTCCAAATTCTATCGATTCCACGAAGCAAGCGACGGATAGGAGGGAGCGAGTTCTCTAGGGAATCTCCCTCACAACACTCTCGTTTCCTCTCACTCTTTATTTCCATCCCTCTCCCATGCATACTCTTCTTCTTTCTTCCGCTCTCTGCCATTCCCTTCTCTCTTTCTGACTTTCACTTCTCCAATTTTCATTTTCCACGATGTCGTTTTTGTTTTGGTCTCTCTTCTTCTATCGTTCACTTACTCCTGCTTTAATCTGTTTTTTCTGCACCATTTTCTACTTTCTGGCGCTTGTTTGCTTCTCTCTGTTTTTCCTCCCTCCTTTTACACGAAAGTTTCATCTTCTTTACTTATCTTTCTCTACCATTGACCAAGATAACTTAATCTGATATCAGTGCACGCGATCTGTTTAAAAATACCACAGATCCATTCAAAATTTTCAAATAATTTCTTTTGAATTAAAACCTACGTTAGACAGCAGATGCTTCTTTATCTCCAGAAATAAAAATATAGAGAGATGAGCTTGGAAAGATTAAAACAGCACTCAAGATACAGTAGTAAATTGAATTCGTGAAAATTGTGCACAAAATTTTACGAAACTTATAACGCATTATTTTTATATGTAATTCACCTTTGCGAGAAATTTTTAAAGATTTATAGTTTTCCTTATCTACTTCATAAATGTATAGGTTAATATAGCACTACATTTCACCTTAACTTCCCATTCTTCCCTCTCTTTCGTTCTCCCGTCCATCAATCACCTCATTCTTCATCTCTTAATTCATGCTCTTTCGGTCCTTACTTTATTCATATTTAAATGCAAACAGCGCAATATTCTCCTCCGACATTCGCTTCTCTCATTCCCAGTTCTAAAAGCGTTTTGCCCTTTTTTTGCGGAAAATTCGTACTCTCCCATCTCCCGCAATTTTCTTTTTACTCCCTCCATGGGCATCTATTACTTTTACTTTCCTGATCGGAATTCCACGTCGGGGCTCTTTCGCAATTCCTCATCCCCTCTCTATCACGGAGCTATGTGAGACGACAGGAGCTCGATTCTTTCGCAACGTAACTGAGTTCACGCAAAAAAATCTCCCCTTCGAACGAAAAATAATATGTCTTTCGGAAATTGCTCCATATGTGGCTTATCGATCGTTGAGATGGACATACGCAACCCATTATTTCGTCGCTGTGTTTTGTGTGTGTGCCGTTGTATTTGCATATACAATGAATGCGCAAGGGTCGATGAAAGCCTCGAGAATGAAGACGAACGCTTCGCTTAAATCTTTGGAGACCTTCTCTTAAACGAAACATCACTCTGTGATCGTACCCTCAACCGCCTCTTCGACCACTCCTGCTTTCGAATCGTGCCTTTCATTTCCGCAGTGGGTTTTTTTCCTTCGACTGACTATTTTTATGAGATTTCTGTTGAAATTGCAGCTTTCTTTACTTTATTGCATCGCATCATTGATAGTTATGTTTTCATCAATCTTCCTAACTTCCATTCACTTTACCATCGTGAATTCATTGAATTTTACCATCGTGCATTTAAAAATGAGAGCAAGTTCCGTGGGAATGAGGTCGATGCGGCCACATAAAGGTTTTGATATCCTGGAAAAAGTCGCTCTTAATTCTTCAATCTTGATTACAAGATCTATCTATTTTCAGAATATATACATTGTTAAAAGAAATAAACGTACGAAAATACATTTTTCTAGAAAATATCAAAATTTAGGTAATTAAACTACGCAATTTAACCGAGTAAAATAAGCTGGAACTAAGTTAATTAAACTACGTGATATTTTATTTGTGAAATAACTTTATTAGATAGCGATATTAAAATGTACCTATTTTGGATCAGACTGTACTCTAAAATATTTCAATTAAAAAATCGCAATGTAAGAATTGGTAATTTTATATTCTCCGAGGTTGCTTTATTTAAATAATGTTGATGACGGAGAATTAGAATTTCAAAATGTTCCGTTCTTCCTAAAATGAGGTTTAAGAGAGAGATATATGAGTTTTCGGTCTTTGATATCCAAATGAGTTCACTCTTTGGCACACATGTTAGGGTGTTTGTTTGTGTTGAGAGAAAGTTACCGACGGGAAGAGGAGTAGAGAATTCATAAATAAAACCCGTTCAGGTCCAAAATTATTTAGCAGAAGTAACGTGAGAAGGAAATTAGTTTTCATTAACTAAATTGTACATCAACGTCGATAATTCCCCCATCATGAATGTAAAGAGTGATTCCTTTTACATGAACTTCCTCGATAGATATTTTTGATGGCCAGATATTTTTCCGTTACACTCGACGGTTACGAAAGCCTTTGTTAGGCGAGTGATTGAAGCGAAGTTTCCCCGAAAAATGGTCTTAGTGAAGTCACACAGCCCCTCAACATATGTAGAATCACGATCGAAACTTTCCCTCTGAATCCAACAACGCGTATCCCATCTCTGCTGCTCCCGTCATGTCCATCATCCATATCTGTCTCTCTCCCACGACTCCCTACTTCGTCACCAACCCTCGGAATAACCCCTTACGCAGAAGGTATCATTTCTCTTCGCCAACCTCTTAGCTCTCCAAGAAGACAGTACCAGCCTCTTAATGGCGGCTCATTTAACACTCCTTCGATCTCAGATCCCAAAAAGGAATTCTCGCGATAGCATTGTCATTGCCTTCGCCTCATCTTTCTCAGATCACAGATCGCTTTTGAATATGCATCCATGCGTCAACCGAAGATGATACGATCACCTGCTCCTTCGAAGCTGAAATCACTGACGGATCAAATTGAGCTGCTCCGATTAGACTCATGACATGAATAAGACTGTTGAAGGGCTTGTGAGCATACTACTCACGATCAAAATAAGAATAAGTAGATAAGCTATCATGGAACGCAAACAACGTTCCGTGCAAACACTATAAAATACCAAAGCAATCTGGAAAAGCCTTCAATAAGTGAAAAGACTACTACCACTTAGACTGGAAAAAATGTGATCCATAATTCGCATCATTCCAGTGAAATTAAGCTAAGAATCATATCTCGCCGAAAAGTGATACGATTTACCTAAATACCTCAAATAAATAGGATGCGTCGAGCCCTTAATAGAAGGCAAAATGCAAAGTAAGTTTGTTTTCCGGGTTGCGTCTTTTCGGAAATAAGCACAGCTGGTTGCCAATGTTGCAGGAACCGAGCGTAAGATTTGATGAATTATCCGAAATTACAGGAACTTTTTTGGAGTAAATCTGTACATTTCATCCAGATAAGTCTTTGAACTTGATAGCACAATGATGTATTGATATTTGGTGGTTTTAATGGAGAAAACAAAGGAAAAGTCGCGAGACCAAAATAAGTCCTTTCACATTGAACTCCCACCAACGGAATACATCTATCGGCAATTGGCTTTGACTGTAGAAAACTTCACTCGCTGACTTCGAAATTAAATTAATATACCATGTTTGCACCTGCAACCATAAAACATGAACAAATATCGTGGATTCGTGATGGTCAAGCCTTATTTAAAAAAGACGCTTTGTTATTATTGGAATACCTCCACTTTGAAAAGAATGTACGTTCAATGAATGCCAAAGAACAATTGGTAATCCTTAACACCTTTGCCACCCTCAATTCAAAAATTGTGAGCAACCATCTCTCACTATGTCGTCATCCAATCCTTTCCTCCGTTGTCGCATTGCTCTCCTCCCAAAACTCCTCCACTTAACCCTTCCTAAACTTCCCCCCTTTCTGTTTTTGGCATATTTTTGAAACATTTTCTGTAGTCCTCGCTTGATGATGACGCAAAGCGACGAAACCATGGACGCTTAATAAACTATTGCGTGGTACGAGTAAAAGTACCATCTTTTCATTCTTTACGTTATGGTGACCTACCACATAGCCATGCCAGTAAGAATTGATTTCTTTGTTACTTTCCTTCTCGGCACTGCTGAATCATTACGGATATTTAATACCAAGTACTCCCAGAGACAATTATTTCGGTTATTAAAATAGTTATTTACATTCCAAAATTTAAAAATTTTCTGACAATATGGCATGCTGAAACAGCCGATAGAAACTGCCTTTAGAATTTTTTTGAATATGTTACTGTATAAAATTAAAGTATATAGACTACTGAAGAGTTGCTTTGGGATTATATCGGTGGTTGATAACACTATAGGTACTATTTCAACTTTTTTCATACCTTAGAATATCGTTTTCTGGGACATTATCATTATCAAAATCCTGATATTTTATATAAGAATTTTGCCTTCTATTAGCTAAGTAAAATGTTTAATAAAAACATAAAATTGGTAATCACCCTCCAATCGCATCTCTGTATAAAGGCCCTCTTTCCTTATTATTAACAATACTATTCCCAAAAGGATACACGATTTCCATTTTATTCATGGCCGAAATATCAGTGAGTGGTGCAGATGCTACGGTATGAATACAAACAAGCGATCGCTAAACCTCGCGGAAGATGCAGGTGTAGGGGGATGTCGCCTCCTGATATTCATTTTTTGTTGTCTTCTCGCTCCTTTTGGCTCTAAAACAACCGTCGGGCGCCGCTGTGATATACTGTGGAATCGAAGTGGGGACGAATAGCCGAGAGGTGTCCTTTGCACAAATCAAAATAACTCACCAGGGAAGCCTTCATCTGCCTGCAAGCTCTACTATTCCAATTTCTCCCTGACTACTGGCTGTCACGATACGGAGCTGGCACCATTGTTTATCGCTGTGGAATGTCATTTACTTGCCATCCCACGCAAGTGTTTGCAGGCGACGAAAACTTTCTGTCGATAGCAATTGTGGAAATGGACGTTTCCTTCGCCGCTGTATCGGAGCGTTTCTATCCGTCGATTGATATAAATCATCTAAAGTGCTGCGTCATCTATTTTCGGTACCGATATTCATGGAAGATAAACGGCTTGAGGGAAGACAGATGAGTTTATATACAGATTTATACCTTCTAATCTCAACGAAAGTGGACATTTTCCACGCTATTGCTACTTGAAACACTTCACATCTCCCCATAGTTAAACCGCGAGTGTAACTAAGTAAGTAGGGTTAAGCATTTTTAAAAGTAACCGTATGAGATATATTGAGAAAAGTATTGAAATTCAGCCAAATTGAAAAGACTACGAAAATTTCAAAATACTCTTTATCTCGTAAGTATAATTTAATTGAGGCATAAAAGTAAAAGTTATTTTCTTAACATAGATTTGCATATTGAGATATCAAGGCAGGAAAAGAAAAGCAGGACTTCTAACCCAAGAAATCGAACAAAATTCAATGAAATTAAATTATTATCACAAACCCGTGATCATTAAGTTTATTTAATCGCTATTGTTAATAAACCACAATAGTGCAAATACATACTATTTGAAGCATGAATTTTAAAATGACAATTTTTTCTGCAATAAAAAATCGTTTGAAGATTGTATCATTAACGTGAAACATGATTCAGAAGATTTTCATTGAGTTCAGGCGCGTCCAATGCGCGGCCCTCAAAACCCATTCCTGCGTCGCCTCCATTATCAAATAAAAATATATCTAACTCGAATAAAATAAAAGGCGGGAGGATTTGTTTCTCTGAGCTTAAAACTTCTGCTTCCCGAGCTTAAAATAACTGCTCAAAACACGATTATTAATTTACGACGGAAGTTTTTCGATTTCATCTCACTCTTGAGCGTAGGATTAACTCTTCCCGGCCACTGTCACCGCAAATCACAAACTCGAATGCCGGTCTCGGATGGATTACAGACTCTGTTTCAATATTAAAAATTTTTACCTCTTTTGTTTGAAATATAATCGCCGCTTTATTGTGTTAGTTTGTTATTTGCTCTGCCTTAAATAGTATGTATTGGTTGCCTTAAATATTATGTTTTCCTCAAAGCCGCAGGAAAAGAACAGAAGTTTAATTTGTTCTCTTCAGTATTTCGCAGATTAAATTGATGGGCTACGGCAGCCCACTCGCTGATAAAGAACTTAAAACGTAACACCAACACCATAGGGATGTTATTGCTCTTGCTCGAGCATTAAAGACAAGATTTCTCCATAATAAACCCATAATTTAGATGAAACCCTCAAATTCAAGAGTTAAAAAATCTACAATGCAATGTTTTTAAGATGAAATTAAACTTTGCTGTATGATGATTGGTCATGTATTAATTCCAACGAAAAACAAAGAATTGAAAATAATGTATTTTTCCTCCAACTTTCCTTTCGCAAATCAAAAGAAAGATTAGAAAACTTATCGCTCCTGATTTTTGTAGAAATGGTGAAAATAAACTTCGAAGTTCGCAGCAGTGTCACGCAAAGAATGCTTTTATTAGAAAGTAGAAGCACTCGAGGCCTTCTTCTATTAATGCATAAGGAGAGTAAGTGAGGGAAAACCTTTTAATATCGGAGAATAAAGGAATTTCGAATCAGACTTTATATAAAGGAGGAGAGAGGCACGGTGAGTAGGGTTTTGAAAGAGTGATCCTTCCTATTATGAAAACAGAGAGGCGAAGGGCGGACGAGGAGGGAGGGGAAAGAAATGCAAAGTGCAAATGTGAGAGAGAAATTGAGGGAAATAATGAAGTGGAAAAAATGAGAAATGGAAAGAAAGGCTCAAAACATATAGGCGTTGAGGAGAAAAAGAAAGAAGATGAAGCAGAGGAACAAATGAGGGAAAATGAAAAATGAGTTTGAAGGATACATTGAAGTTCAAAGCTAGAGAAATGAAGAGGGCTGAATGGAGATTCACAGACAAAATTGTAGTCGATGTGTATATGCGTGTATGGTAAATGTGTAGACGGAATCACAAGAGAAGAAAGGAGAAAGAAATCATATGTAAAGGACCAGAAATATAAGTACTGAGGAAAACGAAACGGACAACAGAAAAAGATGCAGATAAAGAAAGGAGCTGATGCCAGAAAATACCGTAATGTACGCCGTAGTCAGTTTAATTTCGGGCGTTAATGGCAAAGCGTAAGAAGAACTAAAATCGATCGTCAAACGAGACGAAAAATATTTTAGGTGCCTAACGGACAAATTAAGGGAATCTGCATATTTTAACGCATGGGCATCACGGTTGTTTTTCTTATGAACAAAATATAAGCCCCACAAGAACGGATAATAGAATGCACGGAAAAGAAGACGAGAATTAAAAGTAAGAGTGGGTCTCTTGAGCGCATGTGAAAGACAAGAGGAGGCGACTCTTCCAAACTGTCTCGAAATTTCGCCACTCAGCAGTTTCGCTCATAGCCGTGGTTAACCTCTCCAAGAGCCGTTCTACTTCCAGTTTCTCGTGAATATGCATAAAAAAAGGATACTGAGAAAAAATTCATTTTATTAACTTTTTAAAGCATTCTCGCGAAAACTGGAGCAAAAAGGTGCCGAGAAAAAGTGACTCCGAGAGCGAAATTCTCTGAACAGAATGTTTCTTTATTTATAAGAGGGCATCTTGTGAAGAATTGTAGATTCCTCCGTGATACATGTGAAATTCATGAAGGAAACTCTGAAACATGAAAGGAATATATTTTTTCGCTTTAAATTATCCTCTGATAAAGAGCTTTGAGGAAAGCTTTCCAGTTATTACTGATTTCGATTTTGAAAGTTATTACTGATTAGTTATTTTGAAAGTTATTACTGATTAGTTATTACTGACTTCAAACAATAGAGAGTGATAAAGACATATAGAAACTTCCAACTAAGATCTACTTGAACTGTTTTAAAATTCGATTTTGAAATTAAAATAGAAAGTATACTTCAACTCTTCCTCACAAAGGAACGGAGAAAATACTCTTGAGTGCTATAAAATGTATAGGTTCCTCGTAGTTATTCTGATCTTACATACATTCATCTCATCACTTGAATATGAAATTAAAGTTCGGTTCAATTATTTTAAGAAGCGAAATTCGGTCGATCTTAGGGCTTTCATTAATTAAGAGAAACGGTTACAGAATGGGAAAAGAGCTCTTATTTTTCAAGAAAGGTTCTTCATTACGACTACGTATGAGAGGAATTTGTAGTAAAGGAAAGAGTGAAATCATTATACACGAAAATTTTAATGGACTCGAATAAAAATTACAAAATTTTGTTAGAGTTCCATAAAAAATCTTCGAGCATTTCGGTTAAATTTCTACTAAATATTTTTTCTAATATAAAATACAAATTTCTCCGTCTCCTTGGCTCTACGTTTTTATGTATCTCTGAATAATATCAACATCTGAGATTAACGCAATTTCAGTTAATATAATGCAAAAATTAAGGTAGTTATTCCTAAAACAGCTAATATAATGTTCAGTTAATATAATGCAAAAATTAAGGTAGTTATTCCTAAATCAGCTTAGCGCTGAGATTTCTGAGCACGCATTGCTGTGTCTACGAAAATATATACAACGCAATATAGTTAAAATTAAATATAAATCGCCCTCCTTATTATTCATGAAGCCGCAAAACTTGCCTTATACGTTAAAAATTCATACTCAGTGAGAATGCACCGCCGTCTCGGAAATAAATTAGACGGTGGTCATAACGAGAGAAAAGCGACCTGATACTCTGCAAAATATGTAAGACTCTTTACGCAAATCGGCGAATAATTACGTGAATATGCTCAACAGCTGTTCCACCCATTGCCGGAAAAACAGACGAGCGAAGCTGCCTTACACATTCTCTTTTCAACTGTAACCGCACAATTTTCATATTCCGTTTCCTTTCTTTCGCAGTCTCCTTTGTCCATTTTTACCTTTCATTTCTTTTGATTCAAAGCGCTTTCATCCTTTCCGAGTCACTCTGGATTCTCCGCGAAGTATCCGTTGACAAAAAGGAGAGGAAAAGAAGCAGAGAAAGGGAGAGAAAGATGAGAGTGACGAGAGGGAGGCTCAAGGAAATGGAGGAGAGGGACCTTTTTCGACGTTTTCTTGACCACATTTTGTTTCCATCTCACTTTCTTGCATACGGCGAGGACATAGGGCGGAAAGATTTACTTAATGGACCGATACATTCTATTTAAACGGAAAATTTCCTTTCTTCTGACTCACAGTGCAACTTTTGAGGTATTTTTCGCGTTGTGTTTGAATGAGAATGTGACATCACCTGCAGGCAATTTAAATCACACCTGATTTACGAGTTTTAACACTTTGGTGGAAAATCCGCAGTTTCTGGACATTTAGTGTCCTTTCAAGTGTTCTGTGCGGCATTTCCTTCACATCCTGACCTAAATTTGCGCATTTAAATAATATTTCCGTCTCTTTCCCCTATTCAAGTGCAAGTACAATGGAATATATTCTTCTTAGGTTTCCATGGTGATTTAACTTTTATTCTTACACAATTCAGATTTGAACTACTTGAACTTATCCCATACGTAAGCAAAGAGCGCCCTGTCGGTTTAATGCGCGGCAAAACGTTACGTATGGCTTTCCCAAGACAACTGGTTCCTCAGCGCATGATTACATCAAGAAACGCGCGAAAACTGTATTGAAAAATCTTGTTTTATGCACACAATTGCATGGCTATAATTTCTTGATTTTCCAAATTCTAACAATTAACACGTTATTGATTCCGAGGTTAGCGATGTCTAATTCAAAAAGAGCTACAATCTGATCTATAGTACGAACATTTCATTATAATCCCATTCTTAGAAAATATTTTCGTAAGTAATTCATCAATATAAATCATGCGAGGTTCTTCTTGGTATAAACAGACATAATCACAAGATTTGATATCCAGGGAGGTTCCCGTTGACGATGTTCTACCGTAAAGTTGTACTATCTGGGTCATTAGAAATGAAGATAATTCGGCACATCTCTCCGCCCCTCTCGGTCGATTGGTTCCCTTATCTTCGTTCCTCCGTCGTCATCATCATCAACCCTTTGCAATTTGACGCGATGACGAAACCGCTCTCCTCTCGCGAGAAGAGGCGGAGCAGATGAAGTCTCTTTGAGGAGTGGAGGTGAGAGATGCTCACATAATCTTTTTGTTTTTTCAACCTTGTTCCTTCCGACCGTTTCGCAAAGCTGTGCATTTTATTTGTCTGGATGGCGCAATGAATTTTATCTTTGGAAGGAGACGTCCGAGCGGAAAAATGTCGGCCGAAGGGGTAGAACTGTTGCGAAACTTTCGATCGATCAGATTAGAAGAACCTGAAAGGAATCTCTTTATGACACCGATCTGAGGGGCAGAAATGGAAATTTTCCATCTGTTAACCTTTCTTAAAGTTCTTCCTCATGGACTCATCTTCCGACATCTTTAAAATTATTCATCCAAAATCAAAAATTACGACAGGTAATTTTTTTCGCGGTCACTGACAAACGGATAAAAATTTTTACAAAAGTCGACAGACAAGTATAGCTATCAATGGAACTGGAATCGTTATAGGATGAGAAATATTTTTAAATGCAAAAGTATTTGTAATCAAAACTAACTTACTGCCATGCACCATTCCAATGAATTAAGACGAAAAGAAAAATCTGCTCTACGGGAAACTTTGCGCAACATATTTTTAAATATTTCAGGGAAATAATTTAATAGCTATCTATGGAAACACCGTTGACGATGTTCTACCGTAAAGTTGTACTATCTGGGTCATTAGAAATGAAGATAATTCGGCACATCTCTCCGCCCCTCTTGAGATGATCGTTACAGGATGAGAAATATTTTTAGATGGAAAGGTATTCAGAACTAACTTATTGCCATCTTAATTACCGGTGCCGTTTTCTAACAGATTCAACCAAATTAACTAATTGCTCTAATAGGACATGCATTAGTTTCAATAAAAGTGCGCTGCTGTAACTTCATAACGTCGGCTCGATCGATGAGACAAAGATAAATTGCATCGTATAATGCGTACCGCTTATAAAGTATCTCCGCTTCTAGACAATAAACCTATTGTCTATGGGTTAGCTCTGCTACGAATTTAAAAGAAGGTTTTCTGGAACGTAATCGTCATTATGTACATCTTCACGTTCGTTAGTGCCTCGGACACTCAATATTCACGTGCCGCAGGTTAGAACGTTATTGTGGGACTTCAAAATCAAACGTATCTTCAACGAACCGCAGCATTAAAGCTCAATAATCAGGCACAATGTTCCGTCTCTTTGATAGGCCGAAGCGACTGCACTATACAAATCTGTCACTTAACATACAAACACGCTGAGCGCGTAAGCCGTCCCTATTTCAAGCAAAAGAAGCAAGGAGGAGGAAGCGAGCGGTATGGAAGCAAGGAGGAGGAAGCGAGCGGTATGGAAGCAAGGAGGAGGAAGCGAGCGGTATGGAAGCAAGGAGGAGGAAGCGAGCGGTATGGAAGCATTGGGGTCGACACGAGGATATGGAAGACGACGCCATTTCGGAAGCGATGGAGAACTCGCATCCAATTTGCATTCGCCATCGGTCGCGCATCGTCTCTTGCCATCCTCTCTCAATTGGGCCGTTTAATTAACCCGCAAGACCCTCGCTATGTGACCCAACTGACCTTCCTCTAAAGCGCCGTCTTCTCTCTCTGGCTGCCACATTTAACTGGACGGTCAAAGGAAGCGGCGCGTAGATGCAAACTTTAAAAACCCTTGAGGGATAGGGCACCGCGGTATGAGGTGCACGCTTAGACAAAGGCATGTGTAGAGGCATTCATTCTGGAGGCTACCATCCGCCAACAGGTTGGCCAAAGGCAATTGCGAAGTAAAGTATAACATGTGAAAGCGTAGATGGGATGACAAATGACGAAAGAGGCAAAGGAATCTTCTCAGGGAAAATAAGGTCGTGGTTTTGACGAAATGCGAGGAAAAAGATGGAAAGATGCTGGAAAGTTTTTCTTTGTAGTTTTCTTCAAATCCTCACTTCGCTGAGATTGCATCGTGAGAGGGAATTCTGAGGAAAGAAATGACGGGACTGTTGAGGATGCACATTTGAGATTTACACACGAGGGCGGGGAAATCCGTGGCGGTAATGGAAGGCGTTCGGGAAACCAATTTCACCAGGGAATCGCATTTACCTTTTCTATAAGAAACATTTTTTCGATGGTGGATCGCAACCCAAAGTTAAATCCAATCAAGATATTGAATCGTGAAAACACAGTGTTAAATGTCAAACAAATATATAATGATACGATGGTCGATCAGAAAGTAATGCCTCGCATTTTTTTCTTATGAACTATTCATTCTACGAAAATTAAATTTACACATACAAAGGAATGCTGTTTTATCTGCTCAATCTATTTTTCTAGGGCATCATCTAGGGCATGTCGATACCAGTCCTCGCTCTGGTTAAGGAGCAAGGTTTTCACTCACAACTGCATTCACTCACCCTCCATTCCAAGAAACCAACTGTAATCCTATCGACTGCAGATGTTCCATAGGTTTTGCACAAACGTTTATGAATATTCCCTACCATTCCTTTCACTACGCACAGAAGTTTAATCTTAGCACGATGTCTGTATCAGTGGATAAAGGGGAAGGAGTAGTCTTCCTAACTTACAAAAATGTGCCGTACCGACGATGATAACTATCGATGTACCTATTTCGGCGAATTCAAGCGAGGTTTGATTTGAGTTTACTCTGCCATCAGTGGTCGTTCTCGTCTCTTTAACCCGTCTTCAACTCTTCAAAGGTTTAATTTACATTCATTATTATAGCATAATACATAATATTTATACAAATATTTGAAACCCCATGAGATAAATGTATATTTTTTAAATCTACCCCTGAATAGAAGTTGCTATTCAAATTTCAAATCACCACCACTATCGCCAAATTTCAGTGACTTGAAGCCGTAAACTATGTTCAAGGCATGATTCTGTCCTAAAAGTTACGGCTGCCACCGCTTTGCAAAGTTATTGCACAATTTAGGGATCAATATCTGTAGTGAACGATAAAATGTTCGCATATATTATGTACATTTAAGAGCCTTCAATTGCCCGGAAAATTAATGTTTAGAGAATGCACGAACAACTAGAGAAACGGATAATCCAAAATTTCACTTTTGTTCCTTATAGTTTACATAATTTTCGTGAATAAACAATTAATTGTCATTTGCGCATATAGTCCGTTCTTTTCGATAGTTTCATGTTAAGAGATTTCTTTACCTGAAAGCGGATCCATTTAGCGGTGATGGTATCATTTTAGTGGCATTTCTACTGCTCCATAGAAAAGGTTTTACGTAAGTTTTGCTTGTATTAGAACGCGAAAAGTCTTGTGTTTAAAGAATTTTAAATGGGCTGCGGAAAATATCGACGAAGAGTAAAAGGAATAATACACCGATAGTCGGAAACCGGATGTACCACCAAAGGATAATCGGTCTTCTGTATCTCCTAAACATCCTCATCATCTGATGGTCCATAGCTTCCTTTACAAGAAAACAAATCAAACTTATATTAGCCATCCACGTTTCAAGATATATTATTAAAGCTTATTTAATCATATATCGGGGGGTACTTCATATTATTTTTTAAAAAACACGCTTCGAAAATCTTGGTGAGCTCCAAATATTCATCCTAATATAAAATCTCTTCCAAAATCCGCCATTACAAATTCTTCCGCCGTTGGTGACATTTAAAAATAAACGAAAGTAACGCTGTGACCAACAGGTCTTCCATAACGACCGTGAGTGAGAAAGAGAGGCTAGCAAGCGAAATTCTCGCATTACGGCTTGAGCTCTAACGAGAGGAGTAAAAGATAGGACGGTCATTACTACAAGATTGAATAGATGAGGCGAGCAACAGAACTTCTTTTTCTCTCTGACTTCAGCGAGATGGAAAATGTACGCGTGACTTGTTACAATCTAGCCATCATAAACCGCCATATGAATGCAGACATTTTAACTCAAAGAACTGCCGGAAGAATTTAACCATCTCGTGGTTAAAAACTTCGAATTGCAAGGACTGAGGTTCCGACACCGGTACTTTTAGAATACTTAGATAAGAATGTGATATTATGTCATTGAGATTGTTTCAAACATTTTCTGAATGTAATATAAAATTTTAAGAGTGGACAAACGATAAAGATTTTCTTGAGGCTAGCGAATAAATTGTAACAATTGGCTATCTAGAATTGCGGTGGTTACTTCGAACTAAAGATATGTTAGAGAAAATGTTGGGGTAGGAAATCCTACAGCTTCAAAATTTTCATTTTATTCAAGGAAAAGTTTAGCAACGAAGGAGCATGGATAATTATTTACGATATTTCCCTTGATTCGTTCTTAGATATCTTTGGTCAAAATACCGCCAAAATAACGGTTCCGGGTTCGATTCCCGGTGTGGGCCTATGTGCAAAATGATCTTAGCTGTCGGAGCACTTTTAAGAAAATCACCAATCAAATACTGAAAAAAACATATTCAAATAAACTTCTGATTGATTATACATTTAGATATTCGGATGGATTCACTATATTTCTTTGTGATTGTTTATCCTTTACGTAGGGGTTCGGATGCATTGTATGGATAATAAGCCTCCTAAAAACGGACGGACTAACAGAATGATGCACAAGTAGACAGAAGTATTCATTATTTCTCCAAAGAAACGAAACCAACCAGGAAAGTTCGATGCCAAAGAACGAGAAGAAGGAAGAGTTGTATCCCTCACAGCATTCCCTTTCCGTGGTAATTGGGACGAAAAATAAAGATTTAGTGATTTTTAACGGAAATTCGTTAAAAATTTCCGTTACATGTTTTCACGAAATATCGAGTTTCGCGTTTCAAAAGACTTCTCCAGCCTCGTGCGAAGAGTTCGGGTATCGCCAGAGTTTTGAGGGAGCAATTAGACTTAAAGAGCCGTGGGAAAATTAACACTGCTAAAAAATAAAAACATGTTTCGCTGGCTCTCGTCGTTGAAAGAGGTCGCGGGAAATTTTCGTCTCGAGGGATAATTATACAGCGGCACAATTTTCCTCTCCTAGACGCGATAGTTTTCCGGAGAGGGATTTTGGAATTCAAGTAGATTCTGTGCAACATTATGCTCTACGAAGGCGTTCGTACTAATTTATTAAATTTTGGATCAAAATAGAATTACTTTAGCCTTGACTTCGCGGAAGTACTCTGTAACGAGAAAGAAAAGTTAACCTCTCCTCGGTTCTATTGGAAATCTTTAATGCGGCATTGAATCTACGTTAATTGATCTTCGAAAAATTTTTGGGTTCTAAGTCCTCTGATTCTTCCTAAATAAATTATTTATTTCTCAATCGTTTCATAATTAATTTACTTATATGGTTATCATTTGGACTTTATTGTTTCAGTTGATCATGGTTCTCCATTCTAATAACATTCCACATTTCCTGATAACATTCGACGATATTCTTAATTAAATTTGTGTAACAAGTGAACTAAATGATTATTTTAGATGGCGTTAGATGAATAATTCGGTTTCTTAGGTATCATGTTATTGAAGTGGTAAAATACCGAAGGAGAATACATTCAAATGCAGTTCACGGTTTAACAATTTCGTAAAATTTCACTCACGATCGTTACCGTTGTTAAATTAATTGATTGGATAAGATTTATTATTAATACGGAAAAATCCCTGAATTTCATTAATTGGAAGAGGGGAAGAGATCGGTAGAACTCGAAAATAAAAGCAATATGGCGTTAAATCACGAGAAGGATGTTTTGTTACGTTTGCCCTATACATTAGTAACTACAGCGTGTGTAACCATTAACATGGCCCATGCTCCGACAGTTATCCGTCATACAGTCATAGTTTTTGACGTGTAATGGCAGCCACAGAGAATCTGCCAAAATCTGAGGGCAACACCACAGAGGCACATACATTATCATCATCTATTTGCGATACATAAACAGACGATAATTCAAGGTCGTAGTAGAAGAACACATCCTCTCGATTTGGAAATTATTTTACAGAAATTCACCAAATTAAAACCTTCCTTACTTTAATTACTAATTTATCAAAAACAAACCAAACTGGACTTAAGTTTCTCTCTCTTTGAAAATCCACTGTTTTTCAGATAATCAAAGAATCTATTTCATTAAATGAGAGTTTTTGCATGAAATTGGTCTTACGTTTGCTTTAGAGCAATAACAGTCTTTTCATTCGAATCTTCATGTCCTTAAGAAAGCAATGAAAATTTCATAAGAATGGCGATATCAGCGATTGGGGGGAAAAATATTTAGCTAATGCTTTTTCCAGAAATTGACGATTGAATCAATTTTACATCAAATAGTATGACTTTCTGTTTCAAAACTTGCTGAATAATCTTTTATTTAAGAACTTAAACATAAATTAAGAAAATGGAACCATCGTAGGCAAGACGATTCGAGGCAAATCACTACCGCAGGAGTACACCATCAGGTGCTACACATACTAAATTTCGAAACTACTGATGGAATGCTTCGAAAAGAAATGACTAATTACCTTCAATTTCCGAAAATGGCCAAATTTTCCGTCAGAAAAGAAACCCGCACAACAGTTGTAAAAACAGCGAGGAAACGATTGCGACAAACTGTACGCATTGGTACTTCGTAACACACACTGGCTCCTGATGGCACTTATGACTCCTGTCCCATCACTTTGAAGCACCTGAACTGTAGAACGGCAGAGCGTCACAGAACGTCCACCGTCGGCGTCACGAGCCGAATAAATGCTTCCCGACAACCTGAAAGTTATTGGAGCGAGAAAGAAGCACGTTGGTTGGCCAGACGATTTAGCCAATCGCTTTCACAGAGAGTGTTTCTCTTCGGAGGAGAACATTATGAATGTCTGCTAACTAACCTGCTGATTCTGCTTGCGGGGCGAAAAAAATTCTTAGGCCTGATAATAATTGATAACTCAATTTTCTTCGAGGCATAAAACAATTACGGATACTTGCGTCTCGTCCGTGAGTAATGGAGCGTGGAATTCTGAAATTGAACAAATTTCGCTGTAGTTTTGCTATTTGAAACGCAGTTTTTGCCACGTCTCGACTACCGTTTTCTCTAATCATTCACGAAGTTTCGTGATCAATAGAGTATTTCCCAAAGTTTTCAAACGTGTTCATAGACATGCTAATACTTGTTCTACTTAATTTATCATCTCGAGTGAAAGGATGACATGAACTTCCTTCTATAAAAATAAAAAAAGCCGCACACACCTTGAAGACACTCAAAAACACAACTGAAAAAAGGAAGGAAAACATGTTTATACAGAGGCATGATGGAAAAACCGATTTAATAATAAACAACTGCATAACATTCCATAATCAATAATCCTTTCCTATAAAATTACAAAGTCTTCAGTATAGCTAACAAACGAATGTTGTACCTAAATGATATTGCAAGTGTGTAAAATACATTACACAACCGACGGCATTCACTATATAAGAGTGCTGCTTTGCAAACGACATTATTTTCCCGTCCCGAACTATTCCGGAAATACATGCACCAGGGAAAGAATGGATAAATCTAACCAAAAACTGGATTACGCCATTCACCCATAAATTGAATTAGTGTCCCGTCGATCGTGAATAAACAACCAAAGAGACAAAGCCGTTCTCGAAACATCGGCGCCGAAGAAGGCATCCGGAAGTGAAGGCACTACCACATACGCACTCGAAAAATATGCTAGGATCTTGGAACCAGAGGGCTGCCTTCCTTCTTCCTGGGATGCAACCGAGTGCATCGCGCATGCGCCTCACTTTGGTGCTGCCCTGGCAAAGCCCATAACGCAACACGTTGACCTTGATAAGAAGACAGAATGAACTCTTTTGGGTGGAGCATGCGAAGGTGAAGGCTTTCCTCTGTTATTTTTTATCACGATCGCCCCCGTCCTCCATGTTATGGAGACCCCACTCTATTTCCCCACTCCCCGGCACGATTCCGCAGTGGACTAGGTCAGAGGGTATGCGCATGCGTCGAAAGGGACGACAACCGAGCTAAATGAAAAACCGAACGGCAAATCAGTCCCTCGCTAATCTTCTTTGGGTAACGCAATCTAATTAAGTAATTGTTTTCGACGCCGGCGAATTGTGAAAAGGAAATGCCGGAAGCATTGGTGAGCGACATAAGCGATATTGAGAACCGGCAAAGCCATCTAATCTTCCGGAATGCCGAAACAAAAGGCTTGGACAATTACTTACGGTCTATTTCATTATCTTCCTACTCTCTTTTCTCCGACATTTTCCGAATGCTTAGTCGAATGTCTGTTTCGTCTGTGCCTAAATCAAAGTAAACCCGGTCCAGTTATTAATGTTCATAGGTATTATAATTAACCATTAAAAAACTCAGTCATAAAAAATGCGATTCTTTGAATTGTAGACAGTGTTAGGCAACACAAGATGCGTTCCCTTTCATTCATCATTTATGTGAGTATGTATTATGTGAGTGAGTGTGAGTAACATGTGAGTAATTGTACTTATCGATCAAAGTGGTTGTAATCAGTAATACACGGATAAGTGTAATTTGATCTTCGGTTTCAGGCTAAACATAACTATGAGATAAATTTGACTTAACTTTTGTACATAACGATATAGTAATCAACCACTCCATCTTTTGAAAAACAGAAAGATAATTTAAAGCAAATGATAACAGCTGGGCATTCTTGGATATGGAAATAGAACATCGTACAACTGGGACTTCTAAAACTCTCTCTCTTCAATTGAATCTAAAATACTTTCAACTAAACATTAACCCATCTTGAGAAAATCAAATAGTTGATCATCAC
The DNA here is from genome assembly GCA_000376725.2 of Ladona fulva. Lineage (NCBI taxonomy): Eukaryota > Metazoa > Arthropoda > Insecta > Odonata > Libellulidae > Ladona > Ladona fulva. The sequence continues at coordinate 735,993 of KZ308363.1, read as the reverse complement.
ATACAATTTGTCAATTAATTTAGTATCTGTCAGTAAAAATAAAATCAGCGTACATTTGTCAATCGCGTTCCAATTAATAAACTGTTGGTTAATTAATAATTATTTTGGTCGAATTAATTTGATATTTTTATAGCAATGAACAACAGTTTTTATTTCTTTATAAGTGTTCTCCAGGTCTAAACAAACTATACCAATTATCTGATCAATTTTTGAGAATTTGCGAATCGCTAAATAAAACCTCACCCATCAAGGAGTTAAATAATACACATCCACTGACCGGTAGTTTCGTAATCTCCCTCATACTATGTGACGAGCGTTGCAAGGATTTTATCAATTTATGAGTTCAAAAACTCATTCAGGATCAGAAATAAAGCACTAATCGTTTGGCGCGGATTAATAGAAAACGGCGGGAGATTTTCATTTGAGATTCAGCTGACCTTTAGGATTAATTCCGGTGTATAAAATAAGTATCAAATCTTTCGCTACCATTGGGTCCCGTATAACATTAGTTTTCATAGAAATCACAGAAATAACTAATTCTGACCGCAGTTTTCCAAGCAAGGTTTCCAATTTTTCCATTTAGGAAAATCAGTGATGAGGTGGTAATGGAGAAACAGGAGACGCAACAGTTTTCGATGAATAATAGTGAGACCAGATTTTCCTTATCTTAGAGATAATTTTCACGTCACTTTTTGTTCACGCATCTTTCAACTTCCCTACTCTATTTTCCCTTCAGACTGTCATAAAAATTGAACAAATAAAAGGTTTCAGAGAGGTTTGTTGCGTATATTGGTAAACCGGAGAGAGAGACATTCAAGAAATGAAGGAGGATTTGGTCCTTTATATAATTTACCGCCACATATCTATCAACTAGTTTTTATGCAATATGTAAATAAATATCAATACTCTCCGTAAGTTTCTATGCTTGTACGTCAGAGTGCCGATCACTTTCCATTCAAAGTCGATCAAAGCTGAAAAGAATGCCAACTCTGCTTAACGTAAACAAACAACTAGCGTAGGTATCATGTTTTTAATAAATTTAGACTAATGTATCAACATTTGGAATGAAAAAGCGCAATCGAGATGGATTCCTGCCAATGTGACAGGAGAGACTTAAAATTTGTATGGAGTTTCCAATTCATCTGCACTTTTAAGCGACTTCTTGAAGCATGCAAATACGAACGTTCCACTTCCATTTGTTACGCGTGTGATTACAAATGGGGAATCACAACAGAGGATAGTTGTCATCGGTGGCAAGAAATTTAAAAGGTTTCGGTTTGCTTTTAAACTGAATTTATTTAGTAAACTCTTCAACGTTTACAAAATTTGCAGGTGCTTCTTAAGAGAGGGGCCAAAGGAAAATGAGGCTGATTACGTTCACCGGAAGTGAAAATGAGATTTAAGACTGTTCCTGCAATCTCTTCGTTTCGGCAAATTGCTCTCTTGGGACTCCACTCGACCTTCGAAGGGTCAAAGATTCTCATCCTTCAAACCAAACGAAAGCTCTCAAAAGGAAACTTTAGTTGAAAGCCCATTTTCCCGCTAACCACGAATTTTCTTCGATATTACCGCAATCGGGTACCGGTTATTGAAATTTATGCTCTATATCCACTTCTGCTATTAAATAAACTTATTACGATACCGCATGGATACACGAGTAATTTCGACTGGCTATTTAGTATCTAAAGGGTAATAACTGTTCAAAACAAATACGTGCGGGACATCTCCAATGAAAAGTAACAAAACTACAAATTTGACGCAATTAACACCAGTGTATGGAAGGTGTTAGATAGATATCTCCCATCTCGAATTTTCCTCAAAATATCGAAAAAAATTCCATTAAATTGGAAGTGAATTACAGAAAAAAGAAAAGCGGATTACGTTTAGAGCTGGAAAATTATTTATAGGGAACGATAGAGACAAAAGGAATAAGAAGAACTATATTTTCTATTCAAGAGAATAACGGAATCCAAATAAGTCACAACTAATCCCTAAAAACGTGAAAATTGTGTAAATCCAAGGTTGCTAAAGACAATTTGTTGGCATTGTGGTTTGTCAGCGATTCCCAACGAGAATTTTTGCTGTTTGAGGTTGAATGAGCTGATGAGAATAAAATTCCATTTTCAAAAATAACACGTAGTGGTTATATAGGAAGTTTAAATCTTTCCAGCTATCCGATAATCGTTCTTCGGCATCAGCTTAAGTACCACGCTATCTGCCTTTCGGGTTGTTGGGGGGTTGGGAGGGTAATTCGAACCAGTCTGAACGCTCTTATGAGTAAAAATGTGCTCTTTTATGAGCAAAAAATTAAGCATCGAATTAAGACTTTTAAAAATTTTGTTTTAGAAGTCAAAACCTCTTCCGAGCACCGGATCTTAAGCCCCAACTTGAGAAACGGATGTGGAAAATATCGACATTAATGGGACCTGAGTTCGGGTCCTCGACTTCCTGGGTCGAGTCGAGAAATTTCATAAAATTTTAACTTTAATGTAAAAATTAGTAATGTAAAAAGTTTTAAAATTGTACCCTCCTCTACCAGGATATGCACCTACTTGCAGTGATAAATTTTTAATAATAATAATATATTTTTAAATATATCCCAACATGAACATTGACATCCTGTCAGGCTAAAAGCCTGTCGAAGGGACAGAAAGGAGCAATTACAATACGGAAATGCCCATATAAACTGAAATTAATGCAGCTCGTTGCTCAAAATAGAAAAACTAAACTGAGCGTGTATATAAGCACAACCAAAGAATACAACCAAAATGGAAAGACAAGCAATGCATTGTGAAACAAATTGTACAAAGTAATAAAAATTTTACCATCAATAACAAATGTTCAAACAGAAAATTGCCTGTTTATTAAAAATACAAATTAAAAAGAGAATACATCAACTCATCATATTTATATAAGATTTTTGAATCAATAATTTACGAACAGAAACACTTCCAGAAGTACTCATGGAGTCATACACACTTTTATAATTGTTCCACAAATGAGGAGCGATGTACGTACTTCATTAATAATAATATCGATACTTTTCACCTTGGGTTTTCAGCCGCACGGATTTCAGTGCTATGTTAATTACCTCTCCCTCACCCCTCATAAGAAGCCTTCCGAAATGGGTAAAGCCGATTATCGTTCAATAACAACTCCAAAACAAATTAGTCAGAAGTAGAGGGGAAAGGACGGAGCCAGCGAAACAGAAAAGGAATGAAAGAAAATTCTCATCACCGACATGGAGGAGGAGTGCGAGGATAGTCCAAACTATAATTCAAGTCGACAACGGAAGGGTTTTTGGAGGGAAGGGTTATAGGAACGAAATGGCGCCTCATAGGTGATCGAAAGGAAATTGAGGAGAGTATAATTGTGGAGGGCCGATAGAAAAGGGTGGAAAGCGGGAGGAAGCGCAAGAGTGGAGGAAGCGGAAGAGGGAAAAGAAAGATCCGAGGAAATAAAATGGAATAAGCAGAAATCTCCGAATAATCCCCGCGTTGATGAGATTTCCCTTTCGCGAGTAATCTTCGGATTAATGTTTCCGAGGAAGGACATTTCGAGGTCTATCTTTTTCTACTCGAAGCGAGGGCCGAAAATAGGGGAGAGTGGTGTGGACAGGAACTAGCTAGTGTCCCACACGGCGGAAGCTGGCGGGTCGATTGTGGACCGTGACGTCAGCCGTGTGTCCGCGTTGCCCCCCACCCCAATATACATTCTTCCACTTCCGTGTCCTCCCACGACAATTTCTCTCGCCCACATCAACACATAATTCGTTATATTGGTTCGAAAAATTTCCCGGCCTCGATCTCCGAATCTGCCGAAGGTTTCCAGCGCTCTTTTCAGTTTGATATTTCCTGCCGAAGACGACTCATGGAAGGAATGAGAAATATGTAAAAACTAAATAGAGCTAATGTGATGAAAAATCCTAGGGAAAACTACATGAGATCACATCGCTCTTCGCACAAATAATCTTAATATTCAAATGTAGACAATCTTATCCATTATTTAATTTAATTGGTTTCGCCTCTTCTCCCGTTCTGTTTTGCTTTCTTTGTTTTGAAGCCAAAGAGAAGCGATATTTATTTTTCTTACTTGTCTACGCCTCCAGAAATACCTCTTGCTGGAATTCATTAACTGTTATTGAATCTAAACATCTTGCATCAATAAAATTTATCGTCAAGAAATTTGAATTGAAAAGAAAGCGATCTTACACACTTTGCCAAATGATAAAGTGAAACTTCGGAGCCGTGGTCGTGCGCATGTCTGGATTTTGTGGTCGTGCACAAATATATAGTTTTCCTTTGATTTCTATATTTTGTAATATCAGTACACAAAGGCCGAGAACAATCTGTGAATGTTAATGAGAAATACAACAATAAATGGACTTAAGCATCCGTGCTCTAACTGGAATTCGAACGCGGAAACCCAGGTCGACGGTTGGCATGATAACCTATATAATACCGTGACCAAGTGGACAGAATGGGAGACACATTAGATTTCGTCTCTCATTATAAAGCACCGAATATTTATATTCGGTTTCGATAGCTTACACCGCGCCGCGTCTTTCCCCCTCCATATAATGCTCCCTCAAACACGTCACTGTCTAAAAAGTTTGTTCTCCTTTGAAATCTTTGCAAAGTAGAAACTCTACGGTTCTTCTCTCACTCCTTCCGTGCTCTATCTCATATCGTCCCACATCTTCTCCTCTAACCCTATTTCGAAACCTCAACTTCTTCGAGCCACTCTGGTCTCTTCTTCAATTTAACTCGTCATTCCTTCCAAAAACTGCACCCACTTCTGCTCCCTTCCACCCCTTTAAATCTCCCCGCCATTTTCCTTCCTCAGTACCTCAATTTACCACTCCCTCCCTCTCGCAAACACCCCTCCCTTCCGAAAAGTTTTCTTCTCTTTCCCAACGCCTCTTTCGCCTTCCCTCACTCTCCACCGAAATCGCAACAGGGAGAAACGCACGCTGCAACACTCCTCCACTCTTCAGAGTTCATCTCATGCAACCAGCGGAGAAGAATGGACGACACTTAAGAGCCCTTCTCGCCTCGCAGTTCCAAAACATTCCGTTCTTTTTATCCAATAGGGGACACAGGAGAGAGCCAAGTGTGAGCACCGCGAAATGAGTGCACAACCCCAAACGGGATTCCGCAACAATAACCTTTTTATGAAGGCACGAGTGTCGTTGCCTAAACAAATCGCGGGTGTTCGGAATGCCTCACTCAGTGGCGCCGGCCAACGGAGGCGACCATTCGGATAAATTGTATCCTAATTGAGCCATTCTACCTTTTGGACAAACAGCCGATGGTATCTGGTTTGAAGATACCTTTGTATACTTTGTTTGTACCTTTAAACTTCATGCTTAATTTTACAAGATCTTTGAAACATAGAATTATACGTATGAAAATTATTTTATATTTACGAAATTGCCATTTTAAATACCGTATTATGCATTCCAGAGCCTCAATCTATGCACGAAGGACAGGGCGATAAGACAAATCTTTCCGTTTCCTCATCATATACGAGTATGTATGGTACAGTATGGAACCACTTGTCAACACGCAGCAACCCGAAGATCGCCAGTTAGTGTTTTTGCCTGGCATACTCAGGGGCAAAACAAACATGGTCAATCACAAGAATATAGCACACAAATATTGAATGTGCTGATTTGACTCATATTAATTGCAAAAGACATGCTAATAGTTCTGGGGACAAGTAGATGATGGAATAGACACACCTAAAGTTGAAGGCTGAGGTCGTAAGTAATGCTATGTGTAAATTGAATTTACTTCGGAAGAAAAGTTCCGATATATAATTATTAAAAATAAAATTAATATGGTCAAGCGTGACTTCGTGGGATTTCAAAAATATCTTTAAAAAAGACGAACCAAAAATGTCAAGTAGTTGACGAAACTAATCAATAAAAATCTGCTTAGGAAGTTGCGAAGAGTTTTTCTTAATTAATTCAGAAACATACCATGAAAACAAAGTTGTTTTTATATATTTTGGCCTTTCTTTCCATGAACAAATCTTGAATTCTATCAGTAGACAAAATTTAGGATAAAATGGACCGAGAATGTCAAATTTTTTATCGTATCGTATTGCTTTTTCGTGGTTTTCGGATTCTCCGGTTAAGAGGTGGCAAAATAAATTATACTGACTATATATACGATAAGAAAAGTAAAAATAGCCAAATGGCTAAGTGCATATTCTAAAAAAATAATCCAATGCGTTCTCGCTTGTGTTTAACGTAACGCTTCTTTTAAACCGATTTCATAGTAAACCTTAACTTCCGGCAAATTAAATAGAAATAATGTACCTTAAGGAAAGGATTTTACGGGAAAATTGACAGCGTAAAGGGTCACCAGAAAAGAAAAACAAATGAAAACGGTCGTAAAGAAAACCATTCAAACAGGATTCGCACCCGGATTTCCCGCCTCCCAGACGGGTGCTCTGACTATTGAGTTATCTCACTGACTATTCTCATACGCCGTTTTGGGAGACTTTTAAGGTAAAGCAAGCGGTTCGTCCGGCTCATCCAGAGACAAGGTCCTCCTTGAGGCAACTTGCCTACACGAGATGCAGATGGCTGTGAAAGAAGGTAACTTGATTGCAAGTTATATAAAAACTAGTGGATATGACTCTGAATACGTTTCACTGTTTACCTCCATTGCATAGATTTTATTCGTTCGGGACAAAATATTGTACACGAAACGAATAAGCCGTTTAAAGTTACAAAAAATCTTATTACCTAGTTTTCACTTCGATGAGGAAAACGCAGCGCTCGATTTGAAAGGCTTTATTGCGAAATTGTTGGAAAAAATCACTGCTTAATTCAATGGAAATCACAGCGGATGAGATCTTAAAATAACGAGAGAACAATTACACAAAATGTATCGATAAAAGAAACAAAATCGTCACGATATTTTAAAAAATCAATGCATTGGTAAAATTGAATTTGTTTTTTGAAAGTGATAAACACCGTATGAGAGAATACGTTGAAAATACTCTCGCTTGAAACTATTCTCGATTTCCTTTTGATCTTAAATCTGATTGCAACCAAAGCAAATTGCAAGCGGATATAAAAATGTTCAGATATATCAAGTTATATTAGTAGAGAACTCAAGAACGTATTATAAAATTGCCCAATTACATAATATTTTGTACCTTAAAATATACCAAAAGTAAAATAAATAAAGTTTGGAAATTAAAGAAAGCAAATATAACGGTAGCTCATTACATTAGATGTAATTTTTTCCCTGTAAAATGTCTGGAAAATTTAATCATCCAAGAAATAGTTACTTTAGTCAAATTCCGACGAGGATCCAATTTATAAGAAAGAAATTTTGATTAGGTTAGCATTTATTTTAACAGTATTCTTTGTCTTGGGCGTCTTAAACCATTTGATAAATATGTTTCAGTAAAGTTTTGTATTATATGAAACACGACACACATTGATTAAATTATTTTTATTAGTAAATTATTTTTACTCAAGATGCGAACCTTCACCCTTATAAATAAGATCAATAGCGCTCCTCGGTTCATGATTCAGTGTTTTTGTGCCAAATCCTCATTTACTAACGACAGTAACTTGCAATTGTTGATATCGTAGCCTCGACTTCCATCAATTTCATATCGTATTAGAAAGCTAATTTGGCGAGCAATAAGTTAACTATAATCGGCCTTAAATATGCATTTAGAAATTAAGTACTTTTTACAATTTGAAGTGTACATCTCGTTTACATAAAGATAACATTTTATTAAATATTAATGGGATAAATAGTGATTATTATGACACCAAAATTGAGCAAAATGACCTCAGCAGTCGTCGCACGATAAATTTATAACCATAGAACTACTAATTCACAATCGGCGATGATGTATCTACGAAGACGGCATATATTGTTAATGATACTGATATTTGAACAAATAGTATCCATTATTTAAAGCCTTAATATTTAAACAGCAAAGATCACATCTTCTATGAGAACATGCTAAGTACAGACGAGTTAAATTTGTGTAAATTAGTCAGCCAAGATTCGGTATAAAGACAGTCTCTAAACAACTAAATTATTCGATTACTAAAATAATAAAGCATAAGTTTTGTAAATTTTATAAAAATCATATAGTAACGCGTTTCTTTCACAACGTAAATTATCATTTATTATCAAAATCATTTTCCACATAAATTACAGCTACAAAAAGTACGAATATATTGGTAAAAAATCCTAAACCTCAGAGCAGCAAAAATAAACATGTTTTATGTTATTTAAGAATAACATGAAACAAAAATCTAAAGATGCAAAAGCGACGGAATGTGAAATTGACAATATTTCACGAAATCACATTCTGACATATTGAAAAATTGTAGTACCGGCTCGCAAAGAATTCGCCAAAAATACTCTCAGGCTAAGAACCCGCAGGCTAAGGAAAGTCTTGTTTCCTTCTTGTTAGGGTCTTTCACGAAGCAATTTCTTCCCACACTGAAATTCTCACAGCGCTAAAGATTTGGAAACCTCTAAAAGCTGGATAAATATGCTTTGAACAATATTTTTAACATGCACTCATTTTTATAACCTGTATTTAATTAAGATAAGAAAATGAGCGAACCAAATCGTATCATAATTTCGGACATCCTTCGTTCCAGCCACATTACGTTCCGCTATCAACTGCTGAAAAGGAACCGAATTAGAAGCACGTAAAGATATCTTTCGTGACTAATTGAAAGGAATCGATTCTTTGTTACTACTTCGATTTCATTTTCCATTATCACTTTCATCGGAAATTCAACGAAGATAGGCAACAGAAGAAGCCCGATGCAGATGTGCGAAACCAACCCCCAAATGTAAACAAGTCAAAGAATACTCAGCTATCGACTGATAAAAACTGTTCTAAATTGACGATCAATCTCCTAAGAGAACGTTCTTGGATCGCAACCCACACGGAATCTCGTCAAGCATCCGGAAACAACAACCCGGGAAGCACAAAAACATAGGCGCTACCCCCTTTTGCTGCGTTCTCATTTGTTTCTCGCGAAACGCGTGACCAATGCGGGAGGAATCGGCGGGTAGCGTTGAGCAGGCGTAGGAGGGTGAAGACGGAAATTGGACCTCAGAAGTAAATGAGACGAAATTTAGCACACGGTAGTTTATTCCAAGAATGCCTTGTTTTGGGAGCCAACTCACCTGTATTAGAAGTCTTCCCTTTCTTCGTAGAGGAATGGGAAGGACGGCGCGGGGGGGGGGGGGGCTCAATAGAGAGATGGGGGAGGGTCAGCGGGAGGATAAAAGGATGCGGCAGATCACTGGTTGGCGACAGTGACCCTCGTGATCGGCAGCGGCGTGGGCGGGACGGAGTTCAACGAGAGGACGTCTTTCTTCATGGCTCTCGAGTGTCCTCAGCAGCGAGGGTATCAAACCCTTCAACCCCTCCCATCCCTTAGAAGCATTCACGACAGCAATGAGTCCGAAGCACCCGGAATATGAAAAAAGAGTCACCACACTTCGCTTAGCCTCCTCCGGAAAGTAATCTTCATCGATCAGCTTCACGCACGCGATAGGATTCAAACAGAAGTGGAGGTTTTACGCGTTGCTCTCTCTCTCTCTCTATCTCGGCTTTCACACGGAGCGAAAACACCGCAGCGGGCGGAAAAAAACGTTGAGGACTTTTCACGGATATCTGTGCTCGTAATTTCTGGCGGAGGTGCGTCGCACGTATACGTCCTGGTAGGGTTGCGGAGGGGACAATCTGCACAAATTTTGTAAGCGGGATAGCAAAAATAATTATCACAGCGCCACGGGCCAATCTTTATGCAGCGACTCCCCGGGTCCTCTAGCGGGGTTCGGACAACCTCTGTAAACAGCCAATATTCCCTCTTCAGCGGGGGAAACCCCCCTTTTGCTCTCTTTCTCCTCGACAAGAGAGAGTCGCGCCACTCCCCCTTCCTATCTGGACCAGGACGGGACTGGGATTCTGGCCCGGCCGAGGCCCTTATGCGGAGTCGAGGCGAGAGGCGCCTGGCGGCGGATGAGCCAACTACCGCCACGCCACCTCCCTTCTCCCTCTCGGCCGTACTACTGTTAAACCCTCCCTCTCCGGCTCCAGAGGAGGAGAGGGATCTCCTGGAGACGATTTGACCTTCCAAACCAACCACCTTCCTTTCCTCTCACCCCCTCTGCATCTCTCTGTGTGTACTCCTACGTGCACTTCCCTCTTTTATTCCATTCCCTTCCCTCATCTCGTTTCACACCTCCATTTCTTCCTTCATCTTCCATTCCCTTCCGCTTTTTCACTCTTCCGTTTCTCACGTACCCTTCTCGTCTTCGAATCTTCGTCTTGCTTCCCACTCTCGATTCCATTGTTCCTCGAGATTAGATCCTTTTCTCTCCTTCTCTATTCGTTTCAGATTTCATTTCCAACGTCCGTGCTTCTGTGTTCCATCCTACTCTGTCATTTATCTCATTTTCCCACCGTCGTTTTTACACCTTTCTTTCTCATTTCATCATTTTCCCATTTCTTCCGCATCTGTTCCATTTTCTCCCTTTTCTTGGATTAACCACTACCGTTTTCTTCCTAACCTTATAGTCCTCATTCCTTGTTTCTTTCACTGTCAGTTGTTTTATATACCTTCATCGTAATCCCTATCCTATCTCTATACCCTTATTAATTGCCCTACGCAAACAAATCAGTCATCAAATTAATATGTTAAGGCTTAACTTGGTGGAACGCCATGACATCACCAAGCTGTGGAACTTACAGTTTTATTTTACTCCACTGAAATCAGTCATCGGTATTTGTTCTAAGAGAGTTTTATCAGCGATACATTTGAAGAATATCGTATTTATCAGAAAATTGTTACTCGTTCCTGAAAAATATAGGTACAGAAACAGGAAACAAATGTATTCAATTTCAATAAAAGACCTAAGATACCTGATTAATTTGATTTTTTTGTTAAATTGCTATTAGAACTTTCTCTATCTGTGAAGACATCTTCAGCAAACTTGAAAGGATCAGTATTTTCATAGTTATTATGTGATAATGAAATGATAATTTACAAATCATCCATGTAGTTGCCACTATGATAATTGTTCGAGAGTTCGTTATGGCTTCCTACCACAAAGTCTTGCCGGAATCTATTGATAAGTTCAGTAGATATAAATCAATATCAATGTCTTTTGCGTCTCTTTCATACAGGTTTCTTGCAATTTCACAAATCGTGTCTTCAACAAAATCAATTTATTTTATCGCAAATAAAAGTATTTTTTCGCACTAGTGATTCAGATTTCCTTTAAAATGTGACTGCGATGAACATGCTAGTATTTCGAGCGCATGGCAATCCTCGCTTTTGAAAAATGAAATCAGGTAGAGAAATTTACCGGATACTTCAATAGGCTAATCAACGCATTCAACGATGCTTTCAGCCGCTACGTTCATCAGGATTTTCAATTGAAAGGCACATTTGTTTTTCATTCGAATTGCACATACTCCTCCCTTCATTCGCGATATACTCCAGATTTTTTTCGATCAGTTCAAGAGTGTGAACGGATGGATAAAAATAGCCTGTGGTGGACCGACTCTTTTTATTAGCGCCAATTGGCATGCACTTCTCTCACTCCACATTTCCGTCTTTCCCCTCCTTCCTATTTTCCTCTTCTACGCATCTCTAATTTCCTCTCCAACTCTTCCTCTCATTCCTTCCTCCACTGCTCCACTTTTTTATAACAATTTCCTACTCAAACCATTTCTCTTTTCCCCTAACGATTTGTCCGAGGAAGTTTTTCGTGGGTTCTATACTTTGCGGTCAAACAACGACACATAGGGATGATTCGATTGGATTAAAGAAAAATTCTTCCGATGACCCACCGAAGAAGTGACCCAAACTCTCGTAAAACGATTGGGAGAGAAGCCTTTTCATCGCATTCCGGTCTATATATATGAGGAGAGCCTCTTATAGTCCCTTCTTCCGATCGATCCCCGGCCGCTCATTCGCCATCTTCTCCGAGCGAACGCATTTGAGGGAAAAAAGCCTCCCAAAATCGGCAAAAACAGGTTTAAATCAATTTGGGAATCAATCAGGGCAAATCTTTGTGAAAAGCGCATTGTATACCTCAGATCAATCGAACATTCCGTATCGTTATTGATAAATGGAAATCATAGGTGTAATTGATTTTAATCTTGCAATAATTAATTATTAGTAATTAAACATGTGGTTAACAGAAATTATGGATGCGGTACATTGTCCAAAAAGATTTCCAAAGAAACGTCACGAGCACATTGAGCGAACAGAATTTTCTTCCCACTTGGGCAGGTGCAGAATCTTGCGAAAAATTTCGGTCAGAGCTTGAAGGTCAGAGTTGAGGAGCATAAATGTTATCCCAAATAAGAAGGGTTTTTCTAGGCGCGTGCTATCCTTCAAATAGCAGAAACACCAACATTACAACTTTACAGGAGCCCCGCGCCAAATGGCATTATAACAAAATGAAAATTAAGCCTTCCAAAATATGCAACCATTATAGGATTGAGGTGTGGTTATCAGTCTTTACAGTAAACAGTCTTTTCATTTTTTGTCTGCTGATATATTTGTAAATGATTGTAATTATATGAAAAACGGCAAAGTATACGATATGTTTTCAATCTCCGCCGCTCACTCATCATGTGAATAACGATCCATTCGATGACTTCCTTAGCCTAGTTCTTCCATCGGATCATAGCTGATGGAGAATAAATTATATCTGTTATATTATAAATTATATCTATTAATTCTATCTTATTAGTATCATGATTAATATCTATCATGACTAATATAATAAAGATGGCGACTTGCTTCGATACGTTATCGCCATTAATGAAACTAGTTTCCACCTTTTTTGCGTTTTGCGTAAATTGTTCAATCAATCTATTCGGGATATACGAAATCGTAATTTTAACTGAAAAAGTTAGTCATAGAATTCTGCGTTAGCACCTCTTCAGGCAAACTTAATCTACTAATCAAATCACTAACGATATACTCAAGGAAATGATCTTCAAAAAACGTTTCCTCCCACGATCGGAAGACGAGTGACAGGAGAGAAAGAAACGCTTCGAGAATTTAAAACAGAGACGTCGACAGGGAAGGAATGTGGGAGCTTCAAACAATTCATTACCTCCAATCTGGATAATTACCCAATTAGAAATCGGTAAATCACCCCTCTACTATAAATCAATTGCTCGACCACTGCTTTCCAGCCCATCTTTTCCGTTCTTATCTACTCCTTTACGTTTTCCTCTTTGGGCTCCATTCTTCGCGCTGTTCTTTCTCGCCTCCGTCATTCCCTTTGCTTGCTCCTCTGTATTTTCCTTCCTGCCTAAGATATAAACCATTTCATTCCCTTTCAAAAGAATCCCTCAACTCTCCCTTTCACTTTACCGAATATTCTAATCAAATTCCTCATCCACCCCTTTCCTTCCTCCAATACCTTCTTAAGTTTCCTCCGAGTCTTTTCTTCCTTCAAATCCCATCGTTTTTCATTCTTTTTACCACTCTTTCCATTTTCTTTCGTTTTCCGATGAGAAAGAAGGGGAATTTTACATTCAGCCCACCTTTAATAAAGACATCCATCTTTCTTCCGCTGGAGGTATGTCAAAATGTCTCTGGAAACGAGGAATTTAGCGGCGATGCTTGGATTATTATGTTCTCTATGGGAACAAGGAAGCGCGCTACGCCCGTAAGGTAAGATAGGGAGCATCTTTCATAGCAGAGTGTATTTTTCGATAAAAATATAACAGACTACAGCAACGCGCTCAATCGATTGCGCAGTAAACGGTTATCGATTTTCCCAACCCTTTGCGGGTAAATCAATGGGCTATTGTGAAGAATTTTGCAACATCATCAAAGGTACTTATCTTTAATAATTTATGGATTCATCTCATGCAATTTTTATATCGCTATGCAATTTTAAGTGTAAAAATGAAGAAAAGATATTTCGGGATGAAACCAGGAAAATAATGAGTACAAGTGGGTATAATATATACAAATGTATATTTCGAATATAGTTAATATGCATCAGGACTTGTGGTAGTATATACACGAGCAATCATTAATTGCGCCTTTTTCTGGTAAATACTCAGTTACGATGCAAATTTTTCTGTAAAAGATACTTCATGCTTTTTAAGAATAATTTTAGGAACGTAACTAGCATATCTAATTAAATTATCTAAGAGTTTTCCCAATGGAATTACGATCTATGAATAAATATAGCCTCGTCCCCAAATATGCTGTGAGTTAATTAGTTGAAAATTCATTCCTTGTTTTTTTTTAGCGTTTTCAACATTAAAGAAAGAAAGTCCAAAACCAATGCAACTCAACTCTATAATCAGCTTTGAAATCTCTCCTCGGGATAGTCTTCCCTCCGTCGAAATTCGTCGCGCATCTTTCTCTCCTTTCCTCATTTCTTTCTTCCGCTTTATCCTCTTCTCCGATCTCGTCCCATCCTCTCATAAAAAAAGGTTCCCGATTTTTTCCATAAAAAATAAACGTGATATTTTTTCCTCTGTCTTCCCCTTGTCTCTTCCCACGGTTCACTCGATTCTTTCCTCGTTATCTCCTCCCCCTACTCATATTTAGGTCTTCTATACCTTCCATTCTTCTCCTGCAGCCCACACACCCCATTCTTCCCATTTTTATCGCCTCCCTCTCCGTATCGCCGATATAATTTTTCTTCCCAAATATCCCCTTTTCTTTCGTGAAGCGTTCCATTATTCTAAAATGTATAAAGATCGGAATGAAATTCTCTCCGGACGGATCTTCTTCAGAGCCGAAAATTCCGCTCAAGCATCGATATAATTTGTAGCTCTCCGAATGCTATGTGGAGAGAATCTAATAGTTTCGTGCGTCTTCAATATGAAGTGTTTTGGAACCGAGACGATTAGCGTGCTCTCGTAAAAGCTGTGATCCTCCCCGTGAAGAAAATTGGCGGTATGATTCCAACATCTATACATGCTTAAAACGAGAGATTTATAACGGAAAATTCAGACAAAATATTATTAATTTAAGGAAAATGGGCAGTAATCACTGGTTGACAGGTTTGAAAGTTACTATTGATGGATCAAATCAATATCTGATTCATAGAAGATGCCCTACAATAATTACGCAAGAATCGAAAGTAAATTTTGGATGTTACTGTATAAGAACTCATGTAGCTGACAGTAACAGTCTTGTGTTCCAATACTTTCCATAAGAACATTCCAGTCAACATTTTGAAAAATCAATGAATGACTTATTAATTAGGTAGATTTTTTGATTCTTTGTGAGCATTTCACGCTCAAACCGTAGAATTTATCGCTTTAAATAAATTTAGTGATTAACCTGGATTGACTAAAACCAGTCCATCGATAATCTGTGTGTGGTCGGAAAAGTAAAACGACTGAATATGTGACCCGATGACAATTCTTACCTACCGTAGGCTTTACTCCAAATTACTAAATTGATAGCTTACATTATGATATGTTACGTATTCCGCTACGAGCAAAAACCATTAACCACTACCACTAACCAGGCTAATTAAGCTTTCAAACATTGTGGTCCCGGGTTCGAATCCCGGTCTACCGGGCTTTTCCTGGTAAGGACGTATGTGTTCATCGTTGGCGTCTTTGATAGTCCATGTTTTTATAACGGATATGATTGGGGCTCCTGTTTCCATTAAAGAAATAATAATTGCGATAATAATAATAAAAGCAATAACAACAATAGTGATTACGTTTAATAAGATCAAGGTATTTTCTTTGGCTTAGTGAATCGGCCATATATGTCACACAGCATAGGATATTACGAACAGGATTACACGAAATGTAATTCGAAGTGCGAAATGCACGAAATTAAATATTTCGTAGAAACGCCATGTTCTCAGGATACGAGTACTGCAAATACTAATTTTGGACAGCTTTACTCTCCTATGCCAAAGTAAAACCATCCTAGAGAGTGGTCGAAGCGAATGTTGATGCGGAAGGTTTAATCTGATTGAAGAGGGCGCAGATGGAAGCAAAAAGACGGAGGAACACAAATGTCTCTGTTCCTGAGCAGTCCTGGAAAGATAGCGCCCTATTTGTCAACGACACGTTGACCCGTTTCCGGAGCCAATCTTCCGCGATGCCTTTTTGTTTCCTCCATTGCATCACCCTGAATACACCACCTTCTACTTTGAATGTCTCATCCCTAAAACAAGGGGAAAGAAAACAACTGGGTGTCGATTGGGTTTTCCGACAAGCAGCAAATGGTGAGATTCTTTCCATCCTCTCTGGGTTGCACGAGGGAGCATTACAGCTGGCTACATCATTCTCTTGATGTACCCGGAAAGATAATTACGATAAACTTTAAAGTAAATCTCTAAGGTAATTAACGGAATTGAACGGACGTTAGAATGATCAGGCGAAATGTAAAATGATTAAGCTTCATTTAACTTCAATTTCATGAAGCAGCAACAACCGTAAAATATGATACGGATCGTTCTCAATTTTACAGCCAAACTTCTGAGAGACGGAACTAACTTTAAATCCCATTTCTTTGTTGACGAAAAGGAAATTCCCGGTTCAGACTGTGCGAACAAATTGTAACATAAGATTTGACTTTCGTAAGATAAATGTTTTCCATGTAGAATGAAAACAGTCAAAGAAGCGAGATGGAGACGGTTTCTCAAATTTACTCTGAGATGTTTCTTTCGAAAATGGAGTGTATTACGTCAGTAGAACATGTTAAAGTTAAATTTAGTTTGTACACACAATTTTTGGAGACTTAAATGAACGAGTGGAAATAGCGAAGTATTAAAAGACTCATACACTAAAATTTTGATAAAAGTAATCAATTGGAATTTTCTTATACAAACTTCAGTCTCAAAAAAGGACTAGCTGGCTTTCTGATTCATTTGATACGAAATCTACAACAGTGATCGCCGTTGTGTATATAATTATAAATTGATAAATTCATATGTTTACATATCTATTGATCCGGGTGGGTAACTCTCCATAAGAATTACTTTGAAGCAATTAAAAAAAAAATCAAATTCACGTACTTCCCGATGGGGAAGAAATGTGAGATTTAGGGATTGGTTTGAGGACCAATGGATACTTGACATATCGAAATTTTTATACCATAGCCATCCTTCATTCAACTCCAGAGGACTAGAAATTCTTTTTAAGAAATGCATGCGAAGTTTATTTTGATCGATTGCACCATATTTTCCTCTTGCAAAAATAAATTAGAAATAATACTTAATCGAGATTGATACCAAAGGAAAGGAAATCGAATAAAATTATTTTATTGAAAACAATAATTTTATTTTGTGGAATATCATTTTAGATAGGCAATCGTTCGAGTGTCATACATATTAATATATCACTTTTTACTCGAGATGAGCACCTTCACCGTTATTAACAAAGATCAATAGTGCTCCTCGGTTCATGATTCGGTGTTTTCGAGCCAAATCCTTATTTACAAACGACAGAAGCTTTGAAGTGTTTACATTGGAGCCTCGACTTTATGTATTTCACACCGTTTTAGAAATTAATTTGGCGAGCGATAAGTTTAAACATACAGTTGTCTAAAGATGACCACGGCTATTTTTATAGCCGAGCTCATAGGTTTTTCATAAGTATACATTATGAATCTAGTCCTATTTAAAAGTGATGGAAATAAGAATTTGGGGTGTTCGTTTCATAATTATTAATAATAAGATATACCTTCATATATATGATGTAGTTTATAACCAATTATACCGGAAGTTTATCCAGTGTCTACCATACCCTTTATCGAATAATATTTTATTATAAATAAGAAATATGTTAAATTTTTATACAATTTTGGTATGCTGACTAGGGATGGATAAGATGTAAATAATATTACATATAAATGTTTAAATAAGTTCAATTTAGTCCTGTCATTTTTAACGGGGGCTTCTCTAGTCCTGAGATAATGGTCAATTATTATAAAGCTAATTAATTTTGTGATTCGACGCTGTCTTAATCACTGTTAGTGAATTAGAGACATAATTAATTGAAATATTAATAGGCAAAGAAAACATATCACAAGTTTCAACTCTGCATACATCTTCAGCATTGATTATCGCGGACTTTGGGGAAAAGAATGTACGTGAATCTTCGAGTTAAAGTAGCGATTCCTTCAACATGTCGTAGAAATAACTAAAATATCCAATTTGAGGATCTTTAATGTAAGAAATAAAATGAGGGTCTCTACCGGAGATAGCTCACATACTAAAGCAAAATGAATCGACAACCTTATCAAAGTAGGAATGCCTGACTAACGTCAACCTCGACAGATAAATCCCCCTTTTCTTTGCCATTATCTTCTTATTGGCAATGAGCCCGGCGTTTGAGGAACACAACGCCAGACATCGGAACTACCGGTCTCATCTTTTTATGTTTCTACACCGTCATTGGCGGTCGAATACTCAATTTTTTCGAAAACCGCCAGAGGGCATCTCGAGGCCGAGGAAGCAATGAAGGACTGAGTTCGAAACGTCGAAGAGCGCAATCAAGAATGAGGAATAGCCACCTTTTGACGACCTGATTCCGGGATTTATTAGCTTAACGATTAAATAGTGGTCCTTAATTATAGTTTGATATCAACTAAATGGATTCCGTTTAGATTGGCTTCCTGATGTAGTATCCTATGAAGTTATCCAACCAAAGTTGTATGATATTATTGCCTTTCAAATTATTTCCGTTGATTCCACTTTCTCCGATTAGACTTAACGTAAATTCTTTCATTAAATATAATTTTTTCAACAATTTTTTCATTAAATATATTTTCAATGTTCCATTTATTAACAGTTTTATTTCAGAATTATGTTACGTACAAATGATTTATTCCATAATTTTAATAATATCAATCCATTTGAATGATGCATGATAAAGAAAATAATTAATTAGAATTAAAATAGATACGAATCGACATAATAATTTTTGTGAATTTCAAGAGCAGCGCATTAATTTCATATTTGAAATGTATTCGCGAGGAAACAAAAATACAACGAAGGAGAATTAATCCCAAGTAAACATTCGCAATTACGAAATTCGCAGAGGAAGGGGATAAGTTGGGAAAATGGAATGAATTTCCATTCGCACTTTCGTAATTAGAGCTGGTGTGAAAATTTTTAAAGAATTCGCGCACTTTAGATAGCACAAATAAGTAGAGGCATGTTTATAAGGAATTCTTATCTAATCTGAAATTAAATTACACACACACACATATATATATATATATTATATTACACACATTTTTATATTTTGTATAGTTTGTTTTGTAGTCAATTTTTGCTACGATAACGTTTAATATCAAAGTAAATGTTTCAGGATAAGGAAAGCATATTCACTGTCTGTTAATCCAGTTAAAAGTGCCGGATAAAATCAGCTGTAATCGGAAATATGAGTTTCTAATGATTATTTCACAATCCTGGACCAAATCCGATGAACCTTCCATATTCTGATATTCTGTCTAATCTCACTTACTGCCCTCTTATAGAGATCATTAAGAGATGAGTGCCTTCCATCGACTAAATTTTCACCGGGGAGAACTAAGCCTCGCAAGCGGGATGAACACATTAGTAGAATAGCACGGTTGAGACTTCAAGGGTCTATACCCCAATAAAAAATTCCTGACGATCGGTTTCCGCGCATCTTCCTCCAAATTTCATCTAGGTCAAACCGAAATATTTCAGTAAATTAAAGATTAATGATCAAAATTGATTTCGATCCGGTTAGGATTTAACAACATTCGTTCAGACTTGCAATAGAAGTACGTCAGTTCTTGGCGTAAATTGGATCTTCATAATTTGTTTTTCATATTTGAGTGAGGTGGATGGTTGTGATTACATGGACAATTTATCTCTTCATGAATGATAATGTTGCAACTGTATTTCTTCGGTTTATTTACAGTCGAATAAATCCATATACCTCAGAGTCAACGTGCTGATTGCCACTTATAACAATGGGACAGAGTGCAAAATTGGATTTGTTGAACTAAATAACAAGGCTCATCAAAGACCTAAATTTTAAAGGATAAATTTATAAAGTAAATAAGTTCGCCCAGCCATTAGGCTTTCAGCACGTGGACTATGAGATAAGGATTATAATTCTCGATCCTTCCCATTAACTCATCTATCTACAGATTACTCCGTTATTGGAGTAAAGGACTAAGCGTGGTATGATTATCACAAGGCCAGCGGGCTGATTCATCCTCGGTGTCTCGATCCTTCCGAATACTTGATGACCGCTATCAGTCATCATCCCCTAGCAGCTTGAACATAGTGCCATTTCCTACTAACCTATCTTGATTAACTGGATATTTTTCGTAAGCATTTGGTAAAGGATAGAGGAAAGAGCATCTTACAATCATTTTTGTCTGAGTCTCGTTCAGGAATAAGATAAAGTGAAAGCTACCAAGATATGCTGAAAAATGTTATTTATCCTCGTCATTCTTTATTGGATGCTAAGAAAATGTTTCTCATTGGGCCATTACGCTTCACTCATTTGGAATTGTCGATATTATGACCAGCACATTATGGATCAGAGATGAGAGAGAGGGCAAACTTCCTCACTCCTCATCTAGCCTGTATAGTAAACCTCATAGCCTCTCCAGGGATTTTATTTAGAGGCTTCAATCGGCCATCGATCTGAATACTTAATACATAACTCAACGCAAAACAAACTAATTTCTGAATACTCAACTCGGATTATGAGTCGTATCTAATAAAAGGGATTTATCATATACTTTAACTTAAGATGTCCCTTAATTTAAATTCACTCGTATTTCGGGGAAAATTGCAGGGATGTGCTTTCTATTCCTCATCTATTTATAATTCTCAAGCAAATTTTTCGGAAAACCCGAATTAAGATGAGGAATAAGTTAAAAGCTCTCCCTTCAAGAAACGTCATAAGTGCATCAACAAATGTTTCGTAAAGGCAAAAAGTAGAAAATAATTAGCTGACGTTGAGCCAAAACCCAAAATCACAGAAAACGAGTTAAGAAAAAGTTAGCTTAAAATAAGATAAGAGGACTTTTTACGAAAATTATACTGAGCCGGAATATCTAACTTTCATGAATCGATATATTATTCGGTGATGTCGTTTTATTGGGAAAAATTCGAGAAAAATCGAAAAGCCAAATTATGTAATAAAAAAAATCGCATCTTTCCTTTTATCTTCTCTTTAACCCTTTTATCCGAAACGATGACGCGCAATATTGGAAGAAAAAAACTCACCGAGTATTTAAATCAACAATGAAGAGTCGTGAGATATTTATGTGAAGGTCCCGAGGACTCTTAACCTTATTCAATTAATGCCTCTCCTTCCTGCACCCGTTTAAAAACACAGCCAAAGAAGATGGCAAAGAAGATGGCTATATCACCAATGGATAACAGCTTCCTTTGCATGCCGTCGTAGAACGATAACGTCAGCACACAAACAGCTGAGGATTAGGTCGCAGTGATTAAAGAAAAGTGGGGAGATCGAAGAAAAATCGTAATCTTTAATATTTTTCGTACATGTTAAGGGAAAAGAATTGATTTATACAGAAAGGTATACATTGGCACAAATTTCCGAGTCAAACGACTGTTTTCCACGTTTCAAGGTAAATATAATTTTTTCAACAATTTTTTCATTAAATATATTTTCAATGTTCCATTTATTAACAGTTTTATTTCAGAATTATGTTACGTACAAATGATTTATTCCATAATTTTAATAATATCAATCCATTTGAATGANAAAAAGTTGAGTAGAACCATTACACAGCACAGCTATTTTGGCAATAATCACAAAAAAAACGATGAAACAAAATAAGTATAAGAAAAAGACTTATAATGCACTCCATCGCGTATTACATTTAATTTATGAATATATCCGCATCCGTTTTCACTATTCCATATTAATTTATCTCCTTAACTCGCAAAAAGTTCGTTCGAGTTTTTTACGCTGTAGAATATGTTATAGATCACTAGCACTCTTGAGTCCAAAATCCAGCTCAGAATTGCTGAATTATGGATGAAAAATCCTTCTAACGTTATCGGATGCTTTCTACCTCATACTACGTGAGCAATCATAAAGGAAATTCATAATTGCAGAGCAAATCGGTAAGAAATGTATTATTTTCAAGGTAGCTGAATTGATTCGATACCTTTTCGTCACTTGTTCTTGAATCTCAGACCCTAAGATGATTGATAAGAATCCGAGAGGTCTGACCTGAGTACACAATTCCCCGGTCGAATGCGGCCCACCAGATTTGGATTGCGTGTAATACACATCCCGACCATCTATGGGTTTTAGTCAACAATCTAAAACATCACCTGACAGGTGTAACCAGGTGAGTTATGGGGGCGTGGCTGCGGCTAACAGGATGATGAACGGTTCGATGGCGTGTGTTCATATTCTAAATGACGCCCTACCTCCGGAACTCCAGCCGCAATCCACTGCCGTATGAAAGTCGGTTGGGCCATCAAATCCGTGAAGAGCTCCATCCTAAAACGTAGCTCGAGTTTATTACGCCATCGCTTCGTGGCGAAATGGTTTTAGAGCGAACACGTGAGCAGAAATGGAGAAATATATCCGCGATATCTACCTAGGCGAGAAAATTTTATTCGAGACATATTTTCCCTACGAATCCGCGATTGTTGGTATTGCGACGAGTCGTAACAAATGAGAAGAGAAAGGCTTCAAATATGCGAATTTCTGCGAAGTGATTCCTTCCGTTCGCGACGATGGTTCCCTCACATAAATCCTTAAAGATGCGATCCGCCAGACGCTTACTACTTCATCTGCGGGGAATTGACGACTTCTAAACACGGCTTCCGACGGAAGGAACACAGATAGTGGAGAAGCGAGGGAAGGGAAAAACAGGAAAGGGAATTATGGGAAGGCTGCGAGCGACGAGGGAGATGGCGGAAGGAGAAAGCGGGAATAAACCTCGCAGCCAATCTACGAATAAAATGAAGACGAAACGACGTTAAATTCCGGTTTTCTCTCGGTTCAACCAATCAGCAAAGAGAGCGGCATTTTAATGCTAGCGGAAATTCATAAACCTGAGGTCTTCAGTGGAGGGAATACAATTTCAAATTCCTCTTTTCCTCGCAGTTTATACACGTGGCTAAGATTAAAGGGAATTCAATACAGATACATTAGTACGTCCAAGAAAAAAATCCGCACATATAAACGTGTTGTTCAAAGACGAAATCATTTCCCCAATAATCATCAGAGGAAGTTTTCTTGCAAAATAAATAACGCGAGTTTCTGTTTTTGTAGAGTACTTTGTGAATCAGAGAGAAAACATTGATATTGACAGAAGGTCGATACCGTCCTTGCAAACTTTCTCAGCGTTCTTAGCAGATATCCCCGTTTCCAGAGGTCGTGCTTTTATTCGCAGTCTAAAAGCCGGATTTGCGAATACCGATCTTCTCTTCTTCCGCAAGACAGTGGAATTGGGTGAACGAAATGAAACCGTAGAGTATTGAATATCGATAAAAGGTTACCTTTTGTCCCCTCCGGTACTCCAAACCGACACGAGGACCCTCCTGGTGTGGTCCGTTGGGAGGATTTCGAAGGAGAACTTGTGGTCGAAACGATGGATATATTTGCCCTGCAGAGAGGACGTGGACACGGAAGAGGAGTTGCTCTCCGACGAACTCTGCGCTTGGGGCTGCACGTGGGGCGTGCGATGGAAGGTTCGCTCCTCGCCCATCGGAACCAGCGACACCTGCGGGAATCAAATGGAGAGAGTGAGGGAGGCGATCGCTTGCCACCGTAAAACCTAAAGGTCGGACATTAAATATTCAGCGAGCAGTGAATGTGTAGCGTAGGGCGGAAACGATCGCCTCCTCTGCAGAAATGACTCGAAAGAGTCAACGAGAAGAGCTGATTTTCACCTTTTTAAAGCTGAAGATAGTTGAAAGCTTCGCCACTGCGATAAAGTCGAGCCTGAATCTGCTTTTGCGCCAAAGCCAGCTTAAGCGAGAAACAAATTCAGGGATGGATCTTCTAATTCGTCTCCTCTTTGCTTCCAAATTCAAATGAAGGTACGGTTACACTATCCTGGGTTTAAGCCTTCAAGTGTATCCTAACTAAAATTAAAAGCATTTCCCTCTCATCATCTCTGTGAGTTTTCAAGAAGATCTATAATCTACGAGGAAAGAGAGAATCCGCGGGACCATAAAATATTAAATGAAAGAAAGATTATATTACAGCTATATTATCTTCAGCTAAAAAATTAAACCATGCCATGTTTTCTGCGATCTACTAAATAAGGTACAAAGATTATCCTTTAAAATACTTCTTATAAGATCATATTTGTTGTGATTTGAAGTTTTCCTATAACTTAAGTTATAGTCAATGTTAACCGGATGTAGGACGATGAGTATAACTTTCCAGATGGACCTCTTCGACTATCGTCTTCGATGTAGATAAAATATAAGTCTGAAAAAGAATAGAAAAATATGGGTTGCTATCTTGAAAGACATCTTTGTGGTTTGTTACAAGTATTTCCTAGAAAATGCATGTGAAAAGAAAAGAGATTTTTAAAGGGCAGTTCTAAGAAATAATATAAGTTCTAATTTCTAATGATTGATAATAATTATAACGCTCTTTACTCAAGCTTATCACTCATATTCGCAATGAACAATTTTGCCAAAATAACAGCGTAAGCTTCTAAAAGAGCCTTGTATCTACTGTCAATCATTTGGTTATTAGAAATAAATTTTAAATATGATATGATTCAATCAAATAAAATTCTTAGAAAATAAGACCCAATTTCTTCTTTGCACTACAATTCGAAATAATTGCACAAGTGCTCAATAATGCAAGAACGACGAGGTCAAGAATGAAAGTACGAAATTAATTAAGCAAAGACGTGTAGACTACGTGGAATCTTACGAATGACGAGGAAAAAGCGAGAAAATGTCCGAGTGTGAATTGCAAAAGGTTGCAGTCAGCAAATACAGTTGCAGGATAAAAATTGACCAGAATCGCCGTCAGTAAGCCATAATAATTTCGCAACAAACTGACTGCGTAATGAAATTACACGTACTAATCGCTTCATCGGCGTCACGAAATTAAACCTCGAGAAATTAATTGAGTCATACAACGCGTGGTGAGGACGAAAGCTGTTAAAAGGGCGTCGCACCTCCTCGAACATGCGATGGACCCACGAACCATTACGCAAACACGCTCGTTCGAAAAAGATGGGGTTCGAGGAGTACCGGAATGAACGTTTGCTCGAATCATTAACATAGCTGCGCATTCTCGATGATTTGCATTTTAACGATTCCCGGACAGGGACGAGAAGAGGGATGCGGAGAAAGTAAAGGGGATGAAGGGGCCTGCGATTTGGTAAGCAAATGCAAGCGGAGAACGTTCAAGCGCGAAAAGGAGGAAAAGTAAAAGAGTTCTCGTAGAAATTGGAATCTTACGTAGGACATTGCAATGCGACCAATGATCCTCCGCAACAAATCTCTCATTTCTTGTGACAAGGCTTCCTTTCTTCCTTCTCTTTCCTTTCTTTCTAACTTCCGAAGAACACCTCGCGGAGCTTAATAAAAAATTACAACGCGGTTTGTGGAATGTTTTTCCTTTTAGAAACGGCGAAGAAGATTGGAAGGGGAAAAAATTACGAATGACAGCGGAAGGAGGTCGAGGAAGAGAGTGGGAAGGGAGAAAGGAGAAACAATAATCCCGTTTGGTGGATGGAAAGGAAAACTGTCCAACAAGGTAGGAATCACGCTTCCCTTAATTGACGTCCGCTTCCAATCGGCCTCCAGCGGAATATTCAAGCAGAGCCCAAGAGCCTCCATCGCGAGGAAATAAAGGAGCGACGAAAATAGCGGTAGTAGCGTATGTGTGTACAAGGAATTGGGGCGAAATAAGGAAGTGAGATTGACGCGGAAGTGATGAAGTGATATGTGTGTCGCGAGACATCACTTCCTCGAGGGTATAAAGAGTAAAGTACCCTCACTTAAATGAGGAATGAATACGTTTTCCCGAAGTATAAATAATATAAATTGCATTATTGGTTTGGTAGGGTTTTTCGTAACCTTTTCCGACCATTCATACCGGCATATGCAGAGCACAAAGAAAACGATTGAGATTTTCAAGCAAGTATGTATTTCCTGAAAATGTTTCGAAAATAAAAAGAGGTTCAAGGAGAAAAGTTTTGATCGTTTGAGTCTAAAATTGTTTACTCTTCGAAATATTATACTCTCGTAATACCTGTAAAATGAAGAACAAAAAAGTTCCATCACAAGCTTCTTTTCAACTTTTTTTTTCTTTCTAGCTTACATCATCTCCACACGGAAGGATTCTATGAGCAAAACTCAATATCGAAAAAGACAAAAACTGCGCCGCAATCAAATCCCGTAAAACTTTCTTCTACGAATATGTACTGATGAAAGAAGGAGCAACTTAACATGGCACCTCCCGATGAGCCCCTGACTGCCTCAGGAGGATCACAATGATCAATATTGCAGCAGCTGTAAAAATTAAACTTTATGTACTGATTTTGCTTGAAATTAATATTAATAATAACATAGAAATATAACAACGACTCTTAAAACTCAAGTAAGAACATATTGTGAAATAAAGTGTTAAAATAACTATTCAACAGAGACGCAAATTTCCGAAAAATTTATCACTGCGAGAGACATCGCTAATTATAATTGACGTTCAGATACATTCTAGCAGGATTCCCGAGAAGGATTGTTTTATTTCTAATCAGACTGGTAAGATAGTAATATTCTTCAGAATTGCCACTTATTTCGTTGACAGGCGAAGATGTAAGGAGTAGAACTCTATTAACTTGGCGTAATACATTCATCTTTTCCACATCCAAATATACTTCAAATTAGTCGTGAAATTAGAGTAAAATACGAAATTAAGATTTCTCGGTATAAGAGGAATATATAGCCAAAGTTCCGCTATGGACGTAAGCAGATTTCTCCGGCCATTATGAAAGTAACCGCTCTCCTTTCCGACATCCGCTGCCTCTATTACTACGAAGAGAGACCGACATACTGAAAAAAATCTCTTTAACCAAGAAAAACGAAAAAGGTGGAGAGAAGGCCTTTTTATTCGAATGCCAGAAATAGAAATGGCGAGTATACAAAAAGTTTTGGGACTGGAGTGAAGGAAAAGTGCTGTACTTAAATCCAGTGGACAGAGGTGTGAAGGAAGGAGGGAAGATAAACGAAGAAACGACAAAGGGTGGAGGGGAATTACACGGAGAGGGAGGATAGGGGTGAGTTTGTGAGGCCGGATGAATCCTCGCTTTAAGTAATGGCAATCGATATAGGAGACTACGTCACTACTGGCTCGGTCGCTGACGTCACACACACACTAGTAAGGGTAGACAAGAGGTGTGGGAGGAAGGGGAGGAGAGACGTTCCGGGAGATAATGGGAGAGAGGGAAAGAGAAAGGAGGAGAGAGGAAGATGAATAAGGGAATGAGGGAGAGAAAGGGGATATGGCCATTTGAGGGGAGAATGAAAGGAGCGGGAAAGTGTGTGAGCTGGAGAGCAAAAGCATGTGATGGAAAAACACGAGAGGGAATGGAAGAATGAAGATGGAAATGGAATGAAGGGTGAGATAGAAAAAGGAGTACCCGAAATGGAGGTGGAACGAAGCAAGTAGAACACAAGGATAAAGGAAAAAATGCGACTGTCAGAATTGGATATGAGCATATGGAATTGAAAGAAAATGTGAGTGACTGAGAAAAACTGAAGATAGGATAAAATATGTCAGAGAGAAGGTATAAATGGAGGACAAAAAGAAGAATATGAAAAAGAAATAGAATTGACCAGCGAAGTTAAGAGGATAATATTGTAAAAATGGAAAATGGAACGCAAGTGAAATACACAATAATAAAATAAGAAGGAAAATTCGAGATATGACGAGTAGGTAAGAAAAGATGCATGTAGAACGTGAAAAGGAATCATAAGTGGGAGGAAATAGAGCCTGAGGTAAAGTAAAAAAGCTCTTTACAGATAGAGCAAACAATTTCTGGACCTAAAATGGAGGAAAATAACGTGAAAAACCAAAATACTGCGCTGGGAGAGATAAAAAGAGTAAAGGAAATGAAATATAATTTAGAAATTTCAAAAATAACAGAACATATGAAGTGTAGGGAAAATGATGATTTGTGTATTAAAATAAAGCTACGCAGAAGAGAGAGTGAATAAAAATATGAAAGCTGAAATTGCACTGAAGGGAAAAAGAGGCAGAAAATGAGCAGATAAGAGAATTAGAGAGCAAAGGTCGACAGGAATAGCACGGTCGCGTCATAAATTTATGTGAATTTTAATCAGGTCATTAAATTTTACTCAGGCAAATTTTATGGTGATTACGATACATCATCTGCTGCGATACTGAATGCATGTGAGATGATTTTAATACGCATTACATAGGGAATATCTCTAGTAAAATTCAATACGTCATTCGCCTTAATGATCTTGTAGCGTGCACGGACTCTGTTAGAGAAATTCCATCGCTAAAAAAGGTTTTTATGAGTTTGGGGGCACCTGGAGTAAGAGAAATCTATCAAGATTTAGAATTCAGATATTTTTAGAATAAAACAATTTTCCTTGCGTTACGTGCGTGAGGAGACTAGAAAAACTAGACTAGGAATAGGAATGACAGATTAGTAAAAAGGGCGGATGGAAAAGTGTAAAAGGTATGGAGGATATGTGGAGGAAAAGAATGCAAATTTGGAGATCTATGGAGATAATTTCGAGTGGCTGGGAGGATACAGATAACAATCAGTAGCCAAGGAAACTGTTATTGACTTTATAGCGGAAATAGAGTACTACTCGACTGCTTCCTCGAACAATCACCCCACCAGAACAATTTGATTTGGAATTAATTCTTTTTTCGAAAACACGAATGGTCATTTTATAAGCTATTGATCTCTTAACATTCCCCGTTAAACATTGTGATAGTGAGTTATTGATATACTTAATAAAGGCTCTGATTTTTTATGTCGCATACGATATGCTCCGGGGTTCCCGGATAGCCTCGTGGGCAGCACGTTCGACTTAGCTGGAAGCGCCCCCGGCTTCGATTCCCGGTAGGAGCCTATACATGCAAAACTATCCCATTTGTCGAAGCACCTTTAGTACTTTTAAGATATAATTCTCCTAATCTTTAAGAATTGAAACAAACTTTTTTTATTTATCATACCAATAAGCCGAAGCACACGTATTCTTAAGCATTATCCTTAGGTGAGAGGAGAATTTTAGCCGTGGAAATAAGATGGCACGATTGTTTTATTTCGTGACATTCAGAATTAGTGCTGCATAAAAGACAAATGTAACCTCTGAAATGTGTCGCTAAGATATGGAATGAAGAAGATAGTGACAGTAAAAAGTTATTCCAGAAACAGATTTTGATAAACTTATTCATAAATAAGGGAACATGGAATTTTTGTCATCATCATCTTCCTTCGTCATCCCCTTACGCTTTCAAGGTAAGATGGATGAAGGCGGAGTGGAAGGCGGCGGAAAGCAGATAGGGGGTGCGAAATTGCGGCGGAGGAGTGGGTAAGAGCTGTAATGTATGTGCAGTGTGACGGTGAAGATGGATGGGATAGAATTAGCAAAGGGAGAGATTACGGTGGAGAAAGGGGATCCTGAAAGGGGTTCCGCAGAAGAAGAGAGGGAGGGGAAAAGTTTCAAAACAAACGGAGGCATTGGGGTGGATTTAAAAGGGGCGGTTGGGATAGGAAGCTGGCAAATATGAGTGGATGGAATGAGATAAACGGCAAAGCGGAAATTAAGAAGAGGAAAGGATTTCCAAGGAGAGCCGGATGGGGTAAAAGGACCAAAAATATGAGATATTTCAACGGAAACGCGAGGGAAGTCGCGGGCATGAGTTTCAGCATATTGGCCGGGAAGAATCCTTTTTTCTCGTGGTAGTCCTTTTCGTCTCTTATTAAAGATGAGGAGTCCTCAATTTGTTTGGAACGCTAGTTTTATTTTAAGTCTCCGCCTGTTGGAAACACACGCGATGTTCTTCAACTGTTTGGTTAAGCGAAACCCTACGTTGGTTTATGTATTTAAGACATTTTAATGCCTTAATGGATCTAGATTCCAAGAGAAAATGCCAAAACTCGCGCCATTTCTAACAGTGTCTTCAGGAAAACAGCTCAGTGCCGGGACTATTGCATCACGCTCAATGCGCAAATTAAGAAAGGCAAACAATGAATATTAATAACCTAATTAAGACCAGTAGAAATTAAAGAAGCGAGAGATAATCAAATGAAACGTCTGAGAGAATAGGGGATGTAAGGAAGGAAATATTCTTTCAATTAGCGAAGAGTACCCAAAGGATTTGGAATATAAAACAAATTTAATTTCGGGACTTACTGTTCCTAAACCATGAGAAAAAATGAAGTCTTCCTTTGTAAATAAAATAAAAAAAGGTCGAGATATACTATGAAGATAATAATAAGACTTTATTAGGGCGAGATTGAGACAACCTAGTCTCTTCTGTTATCTAAACTTTCGTAAAAAGATTAAAATGATGGAAATTAAGGAACAAAGCAACGCTTATATAGGAGCTTAAGAGAAGGCATTGGTACAGAAGGCAAATTCGTGATTTGTCAAGTTTTACTAACCCGAAGAAGTTCACAGAAACACGCTGATTTCTGTATCCGAGCTCGAGGTATGAGGAATAAGAGCCAAATTCTGTAAGAGGGAGAGAGAAATGGTAGGAAGCACTCATTCTTCATAGTATAAATATCTCTTTGAGGCGGGCATGGAGGAGATGATAAGAAAATGACGTCCATTAACCTGAATCCTAAGCCCAGAATCGGACACTGCGTCATTATTTTCTTCCCCAAATGAACCAATTAATGCCGCCGGAGGAGGGATAAGATGATTTGCAGTAGAGTAATTCTCTATCGCGACAAGGGAGGGCAAAAAGACGCTCTCAAGAGCGGTGAACGAGCGATTTCCCGGCAGTGAACAGTCTCCATCCCCCAATCGTTCTTTAGTGCCGAGGGAATTAAATTGAGAGGGATTGGTTCTCTATTCATGTACGTCACGGAGGCTCTTAAATCCTGGAAGAGTATCCAACTAGAAGATGAGTATTCTCCTTAATCTGTCATCGGATCAATATCCGTTGCAGTGTTGCTGTTTTTAGCTAATTTTGGCGAAAAATATGGATCCACTCGTCGATCCTTTTAATCAATCATCTCTGTTACCCTTAATCTTCTATTTTCCACATAGCAATGTAAATATTTTCCGATAGCTGTTTAACATAACTTTGGAAAAGTAAGAAAGCATCTGTCAATGTAATCCAAAGTACGTGTAGTTGTCAAGAAAAGTGATAATCGATGGATTTCGATGCTCTTATGAGGAGTCTCAGGGTTACAATTCCCAACAAATTTTCAAGTGCCACATTACCACTTGGGAATATTCCGGGAACCATAATGAAAGTATTTAAGTTTTCCATACAAAAATTTCACTAAGAATTTTTGCTGAATAATTTACCATTCCCACGTCTTTCTTTCTTTCAACTGTATAATTTCACTTTTAGGGCTAGATTTCTAGCGAAAGTCGAGTTGTTTGACCTCCAACTATCAATTTCAAATGGAAAGACCAGTATGAAAGGCGAAAGAAACGTTTAATTTGAGCTCTTGAATAGCCAAGTAGGTAGCGCGTACCCCTTTAGTGGAAGCGGTCCCGGGTTCGATTTTCGGTGGATGTCCATATGTGCGAAATGTCCTAAATTGTCGAATTACTTTTAAAAATACTATAGCTACAGATACATTTAATTCCTCGGAGAAAGTAACCGCAGAAAATTGGTGAAACTAATGAATTAATTCATACTGTGATAAAGCTTTCACCAAAGGCAAACGCGCATACTATTCGGTGGCCCAAGAAGACATAAAAAATCGAAGATGAAATAAATTGATCACATAAGTGGGCTAAAGGTGTTTAAAAAGTAATTAATGCGGAAGCCATCTTACTATATAAAGAAGGAATAACCTCTCATCTAGGAGTAGGAAATGAAAAATTTCGTTTATGTATAAATTATTATTGTTCAGCGGTTTATGAATTCATATCGCCAGTTTAATGATGAACGAGCTTCCTTAATAAAAAAGATTCCGCAAAAACGAGCAATATTCCTCTAAAATCAGTCCAAACTCAGGAATCTTTGATGCCGAAGAACCTCAAAGGGAATTCGTCTCACCCTAGAGAAATGAGTCGATCGCTGGAAAAACGGTACGCCTGAAGACTCGCATTAAATTGAGTGAACGCCGATTGCTGAGAAAGATTCCTCAAGTCACTTGCGAGGATCGATGGGGTGGGCTGCACCTAACGAGCGCCGCCGATGAAGGTCACGGCTGTAGAGGACCCCGAAGGATAGATTGGGGAGAAATTGGTTTTTAATGCTTAGGATATCTGGCCGGAAGGGAACTGAGAATGAAGAAGGAAGGCTTTCGGGCGTAATAAGCTAAACATGAGCGACGAAACGATGAGATACGAGAGAAACAGTCACGCGGGACATAATAAACGAGAAATGAATAAAAGTTGCCGTTCGCCCGCCAATGACATTACCTTCGTGAACACGCTTTTATGATTTTGCTCATCTTTCGACGCAATGAATTATTCTTTCGTAGCGACGCTCTTTCCAACGTGAACTCTGACATTTAAACGCGCTGCTCCTAGATAATAGTCGAATGACGAGTCGCAAACCAGAAATAGTAGGCTTTCATTTTTCAGGACATGAAATTTTCGGTGGGAGCATTTATCGAGATGTTGAGGATGATTGAATGCAGTATTGCACACTTTTAGATGTCAACACATACAATGACTGCACTCTGGATTCGCATCAACGTTTCCATTCTAAAATAACAATATTTTACGTCGCAAGTAAAATTTTACTTCCTTAATGCATACTAAACCAACCAGATAAAAAAAAACATCAAATTTCCTTAAAGCCTATTTTTAAAATCCTATGGCCGAGACCTGTAATTGCAAGGATTCAGTGTTTATTTTTGTTTTTATGTATTCCGATTTACTTTTATCAACCTTTCACTAATCTCCGAAAGACGTTTATGGCTCGCTTTCAACAGATGATAATATGTTACGTTGTGTTACAACCATCATGAAAAACTACTCTGCCAGTATAAGCAGATCGGGTATTCACAAACGGTTAAATGCTACTAAACTTTTTGCATACTATTCAGCAATAACAATAACAATTAATTATGACAACTCTCAGCCTGGCCAAACAAACAATTTGTCGCATGTCGTTACTAAATCATCGTAGTACCAAGTCACCCCGTGACCAAATCGTAGCGTACCAAATCACCGGCTGCGAAAATCTCTTAGTTCATTTCTTTGATTCCACAAGATAACCCATGATGCTAAATTAAGCAGAAATGCCCTAGAAAAGACCGTGAGAACTAACTTTTTTCATTAACACTAAACAGCTAGCACGAGGTGTTTTTTCGGGTCTTATGAAGAGATCCTCCGCGATAAAAAAACTGCGCCTGTCGGATGAGAAAGCATTAGATTCTGCGACTAGAATGGTTCTCCGAATCTCTCTATCTGCACAGAAATATATCTCGCCTTGACATCCAGCGCTACGAAAAGTTTTACAGTCTGTGGGCGCCTTCCTGTTCAGGAGACGTTCAGCCAACTAAAGGCATTATTATTTTCATCCTCTCGAAGAAACTTAGGAAAGACCCACCGAAGTCTCTTCCCTCATTCTCCTCTCGTGACTTTTTATGGCTCCGCAATTTTGGTTTTGTTTTTAGAGAAAAAGGAAAACTGGAAACAGTCTTCAGTGATGGAGTCTTCAAAAAGTTTGTCTGCATCTTGCAAATACAGCGCAAATTAGAAACTCGGGATCGTTTTAATTGAGAAGCAGTTTTTGGAAGAAACAAAAGCTGTTACGCAAGAGGTTTTGAGTTAAGCGTCTAGTGGATCACAGGGCATGCCTTGAGGTTTTAAAGTTTGAGGTTCATTTCCAAGGCGAAGGAAAACTCCAATCGAAGCACGAAAGTTAGTGGTAGAAAAAATCCAGCGACAACTTTGCATCCGTGAAAGTTAATGCATCGTAAAAAAAGAGAGGGGTGGTATTATTACGAGATCACACATACTTCAATTGGGGTAAAAACTCTCCGTTATTTGCTAACCTAAAATTTTAAAGATAATGGGATTGTTTTTAATATATTTTTGGACTTTTAATGGAAAATTTACATTACATATCCATAAAAAGGCAAAAATTAATTTATCTATCAGGATGAGAAATGAAATCAGAATCTTTCTCTTTATTAAAGGAAATGTTTACAAATTTCCTGCTTAAAACTAAAAATATTTTCTTTGGCAAAATAGTTTGTGATAATATAAATACCTTAGTGTTTTTATAGGAGACTGTGATTAAATATAAACTTTTGTTTGTTTACGACTATTTTCAGCCACTACCAAAAATGAGGAAACCATTTATCCAGTATAATGAGGTTAACTTCAGCTATTAAATCATGCTCAGCTTGATTGAAATGCTTGGGTCATGCATCTAGTGTACTGCTACCGTGGATGCAGAATTGGATAACAGTTCGATCGATGATATACTTCCGCATTGAAAATTAAGATTGAAAAAAATATCAACGAAGAAGGTGATCAAGGGCACGTCTTAAGGAGTGTCTCCTTAAAATATAGCGTTACTTCTACTTAATAAATTATTGTACAGATTAAGCGTCCTTCATATTCTACTCGCATCTCGGTCGATCGCGTAATTTCCACAAAATTACACTGTAAAGGCAGCAGTAACGGGAAATTAAGCGAAACTGAAAACAGAAAAAAACTGTGAGCTGTCATATACCACGACAAATAGCAGTTATTTAATATTTTTATTAATACTATTAATTCATTATAAATTGAAATTTAACTCACAGAAATCACTCCAATAAGTAACGAGAAAAATAATTTAATTAATTTAAACAGAAGTTGGTGATGTGTAACCTGAAATACTTCGAAACTGAATTCGGAACATCTCATTTTCTGATAAACCTTTAAAGTTAGTATATTAAGTGTATGATGTTATTAAGCTATGCTTTAACATAAAAATAGGTTTATGAAATATTAATTTTACTTGATCTTTAAAAATTAAAGTATCAATTCAAAGAAAGGTATTCTAGCAGCATAAAAAAATCCTTGAACCACACTGGTTTCTATTAGGAGAACAGATGTATTTATTCATTTATGATCACTTCGCTAGGGAATATAAATTAAAAAGAAGGTCATCGAAGCAGAATGATAAAATATTTTCCATGAAGTATAAACCACCAATCTAAATTACTCACAATTTAGTAAGAGCATTTCACTCCCAGGAGATTGTCCGTAAAATTGAAATTCAAGA
Organism: Ladona fulva; assembly: GCA_000376725.2. Classification (NCBI taxonomy): domain Eukaryota; kingdom Metazoa; phylum Arthropoda; class Insecta; order Odonata; family Libellulidae; genus Ladona; species Ladona fulva. The sequence continues at coordinate 700,596 of KZ308363.1, read as the reverse complement.
ACGATTCACTGAAATTTGCGTACAAGTATAAAAATACTTCATGTATTCCACTTTGGTCCTAAACAATTTTCTTTCTGGTTCTCGAGCATTTGTCTTTTCCATAAAAGGGAAAGTGAAAGAGCCCTATCTCCTGTGACCTTTCGTGACTCATTGTGCGTTCGCATTTCGTGTCTGACTCGCATAATTCCCTCTCCGTTTCAGAATTCATTACGAAACTAAGTTAACACTATAAATCAACCGTAACAGTTTTACCGCCGTGTGTTATCTGATCGATAAACGATTCTACCCATGCTCAACAGTTTTTGCTGTTAAGAGCTTCGGTATGACAGTTTTATTTCATACCTCTTCCTTAGGCTTCGGATAATCGGATGAAATTCCTTTCGAAATATTGGGAAAGAAATAAAATTGTCAATAATGCTCTTGCTTTGGCAAAATACGACATACTGCCATTTGACCAAATGAGATGTTTGAATTCATGATAATTTCCATTTCATCTTTAAGATTTGTTGCCGTCGCATTTCCTATAACTGCGTTTTCCCTCAAATCTTCTTGTTGTCAAAACCGTGCAATAGATGGCTCTACAAGGTAGGTTATTCCTTTTAGTATCCAATATTCCCACGAGCGCTACTTAAGGAGAGGAAAACAGATTAAATTCAAAATGCTGTTAAAGAGCATCAGGACCCAGTTAACATAAAGGACTATCTACCTTATCTCCTTATTCTCAGTACGAATGACGATCAGGTGTCACATAGCTCCAATTGATATTAAAGAAAAGTAACCCTCAAATATTCTTCAAACATTACTGTAATCCATGATCTTGATTATTAGGCTCTTGAGTTTACCATTAGTAAAAGCTGAAATTCTGTTTTCCTTTGCTTAACTCGGCTGTAGCCCCAAATTTTGCTACGGATATTTATGAAGAGGACTCAGAGAATATCCCAAAGGCAATGTATAGGAGATAGAAATAAATTCAAATTCACACTTTCCAAATTAATATTTGGTTAAAGTCTTATCTATCCATTACTGAATAACTTTGAAAGCCCAACTTTCAAATCAATTTAGGATACTAACTGGCTACCCAAAATTGTTAAGCATTAAATAACAGGATTTCATTTCTTCCAATAGGCAGATATATGACATGGTTCAGTTCTTGATTGAATGTAACTGAAGTGTACTTATGACACAGACACTATTCAGTTGGGACTTGCTTAAGATCTTACCTCTCCCCTTTTTTTACTTAACCTTATCTTGGTAAATATATTTAAATTAGGCAGTGGGCTGCAATTCAGATTTTAATATCCTGCTTTTGTGATGAGTTATATCCTAAATTCTTTAGGTGCAGTATAAAATATTAAATTCTTTAAGGAAAGTGTATTCGTTGTATAATTGTATTATATAAGTCATTAAAAATATACCTTGACATATGCACTGTAGGGTTTTCCATCAGCATCTTTTCTCAGATTTTTTGCTTGAATAACTGAAATGAGAAAAAGGATTAATAATTAACAAATATGAAAATTATATCAGAATTTTCAATAAAAAAATAAAACAGGAATAAAGCAGTCGTAAACCAAAAAGTAAAAAACAAGAATTTCTATTCAAACAAGGAAAAAATGTATTTCTTTTCTTTGATAATATTAAAAATATATTTTTGAAATTAATTCACCATTTGCCGGTCGGGTGCCAGAAGTTCAGAAAAATCTGCGTTGAATATTATTTCATTTTTTGAGACAGCTAATGAATTTGATTCAGAATTTATGATTTATAAGTCATTTTATATTTTAATTTTAGCTAAAGAGAATATTATTTAAAATTTAATATGTATAACCTACCATGGACAGTCAATAGACCATTGTTGTTGTATATTGCCACCTCCAAATCACCTGAAAAACACAGTGTTTTTGTTATTTACATTGCTTGGTAATAGTCCATTTCAATCATATATTTTCTTATACTTCCTTCTCTTTGTTGACTACATTCATGTAACCAATATGTGCATAAATATTATTATATTAGTATCATGTGAACAATTTTCTTTTAGAATGATTCAAATGAAACAATTTTAGACTTTCAACTACTTCATGTATCTTTACTTTGAATCACCTATGTTACTTTGTAATTAACAGATGCAAAATAAATGGAATGAAATTCGAATATTCCCAAAGCCCCTCTTTGGTACTATGATGACCCATTGGTTCTATAATTTGTCAACCATTTATTGATCCAAAAGGGAAAAAAGATGAATTAAAATTTCAAGGCTGTTTGCTCTATGCCTCATCACTTTATGCAGTTATTATTTTATACTTGCTTCAGCAACATATTGTAATATTGTCGAAGAAAGTGAACCATCTATAAAGTAACCCACTGCTTAATAAATCACAGAATGTTTTGTTAATTGATTAAGAATAAAAGGAATTAATGGGGATTACTATATGCACATAAGTATATGTTAATGTAAATAGCCTCTAGAATGTGGATACTTGCCTCTCCCTTTCCTCTCAGATGGTATTTGTCCTTTAACTGGAGCTGATCTTTTGAGAGTGCTCCTTCTTGCAATGACTCGTTTTTTGGTTGAGTTTATCACTCCAGGGGATGCAAATAACAGGCATTTTCTTGACCTGATAAACCAAGTCAATCAATAAAAAAATTACTCAAGTCCATTTTCTGTTCAAACATTTATTTACTTAATTAAGAGAAAATAAGCATGTAATAAAATAAAATAATGAAATAAAGCACTCAGAATAAGATTAGACAACTCACAAGAAAGAATATAAATTAATTTTGGAACAATTACAAATAATTTTTAATTTAACATTATTCTATGCGATTTTCCGTTTATGTAAATTCATGAGTGATCCTACCTTGATCTTCTCTCTACAAGTGCCAGGGGGCTGTCTGTATGTGCGCCTTCAACAACAGGTGTAGCTGACACAGAGTTTTCAGAGGCTGTTTCGAGTGCATCAACATCTGATTCATCTGAATTCTGTGATCCCTTGCTCCCAACTGTACCCGCAATCACATGTTCATGAGAGAGTTTTGGAGTTTTCATAAAGTGCATGTGATGTGAATTCCATGTTTCTCCATCTGATGATGACTGTGGTGATGGAGACATTGCAGGAGAAAGGCGAGATGACACTGTTGGATAGCTATGCCCTCTCCTCATTGGAGATCTAACAATCGGCTTTCTTGAGTGTCTAACAGGGGTTGAGGGTTTCTTAGCAACATCACTTACTGTCTGATCATCATCCTCATCACCATCAATAGCTTCAATAGACCAACAGGAAGACTTTCTTTTCAGTGAAATTTGGGAAAGAGAAAGTCGTGTTAGTAGTAATGGGAGAGATGTTGATGTAGAAACAGATGCTGGAGGCTTTGGAGGTGGGGGTGGTGTAGGCAATGGCAAATGTGGTGGCACAGGTGGAGGATTCTTCTTCTGGTGATGTGGAGGAATAGGGGGAGGGGGCACAGGAGGAGGATGTTGCTTAGCACCATGGGGAGGTAATGGAGGAGGAAAACAACATTCTGTAGTTTCCTTTTTGGTCCTATGCTTAACTTCAGAGAAACCTACCAATTCCTCAGTTCCTACAATAGATTCAAAGACTAATCCAGACATCCCTCCTTCGCTTAATTGCCTCTTTCTACTAATATGGGCAACATTCTTAACATTAGTATCACATACATTTTCAGTTTCCCTGGCAATGTTAATCTTACTTAAACCTATTTTATCATCACAAAATGCTTCTTTGTCATCACAACTACTGGCAGAATTTGAATTGTCTTTTGCATTAGCAATAACTCTTTCTTCCAAGCTTAATCTTTCACTTTCCATGCCTGTCCGACTATTGTTGGGAGATTTGCAATGACAGGTTGATATATCACAAATGTCTGAGGATGGAGGTATGAGAAAGGAACCATTTTTACCTAATTTACCCTTAGAACTATCACTACCAACACTGTCATCCAGCTTGGCATACCAAGGCTTCTGGTTATTATTTCCAGAAATTGTCTCTGAGAGTGTACCAAATGCATTTCTAATATCAGCTAAACTTCCTGAAAGTGATTGGCTAGGATGATCTGGTTCTTCATCACCCTCAAGTACCCATGTGGCTACATTATGATAGCTCTTTCCAACCCCCATCCATGCAGGATAACCAGAAATTACTGGGCACACAGTTGAAGATGTGTTCACCTTTAAAGAGTGTTCCAAAGTTTCATCTGTCCTGCCACATCTTCCTACACTGCTGCTTCTTCTTCGTGTTCTTTTCTGAGCAGATTTAACTTTAGGAGTAGTATTTGAATGACCATCTTGACTTTGGCTTCTTCTGCTCCTTTTCCTATCCCTTCCACCTTCAATCCCAGAAATTCGACGTCTTCTTAGAGAGCCTGGTTCAGGAATTGTGCTGAGTTGTAAGGTTCCCTTATTTAATTTTTCCAGAAACTTTGGATCCGTGGTGTCATGTTTACGGATAATCCTTGGTCTTCTACGAACTGGTGAAGGAGATGGAGATGGAGGACAAGAGGAAGTGACTGAAGAATTTGAAGAAATTGAATCATTCCTTGATCGATGGTGTGTAGAAGATGGTAAAGGAAAACATAGACCAGCACCAATAACAGGTTTATTAGATAGTGATTCATCATCAGATTGTGATGATTTCTTGAAATTCACAACAAATGAATCTGATGACTTGCTTGACACATTTTCAATCCCTTTCCCATCCTCCATCAATGCCTCCATTCTCTTTCCCTTTTTCTTTGCTAAAACTGATGCATTGAGGAAGGGGCTAGGTGGTGTGATTCCTTCAACAAGTAATGAAGATTTGTGCATATTATTCATCCTTGAAATCTCACCTGGCCGAGTTATGTTTTCTGAGATGGCTGACAATCCACTGTGACCAAATCTATGCCCTTGGAGACATGACTGAGGAAAGTGATTGTTACTCAATGTGGTGGCATCCCATATTCTTGAGTAACCATCTGTATTTAATGGCAGTTGTGGTGGTGGAGGTATCAAGCATGTACACTTAAAGACTGGACAAGAGCAAAAGCAAGTAGACTGGGTCTTCACTTTTGCTGTTTTGATGGGAGGAAGTCTTGCACAACTCATCCTTGATGATGTTAGCTTTACAGAGGTCCTTTTTGTTGCAGACAGTACCTTCTTTGAAGGGGAATCATTTTTTGATGCAAATATGCTGCTGGAAACTAAATTACAATAACCTGTCTTCTCACGGACACATCTGCAGTCAATATTTGTACGGGGAGCTACTGGAGGTTTGTAATCTGTCTCCCTTTTATTCATATTATCCTTGAGATTAGAAGATTCTAACCCAGGATATTTATTTTTTGAACAGCTTGGACAAGCTGGTAGAGAGTCTTCAGGGCCAATGTCAAGATTATCTTCCTTAATAATATCACAGGGATGCAATAATCTATCCAAAGGCTCAGATTTCTTATCATCATCAGTTAAAGACTTCTCAGAAGTACTAAGTTTTTGAAGTATATTCTTTTTATTATTCGACAAGTTAGCACATTCTAACTGCATCCATGCTAAGTCACGGGCCAAGGGTGAGACACATGCATTTCCAGATATACTTGATGCACCTGAGCATGCTGGAGCATCAAAATCATCAGTTAATCGACGCCTCAACTTGTTAGTTCTTAGAGAAGATGGAGCCACAGGTGGAAGTAGTGGATGAATAAATGGAGAAGAGGTTATTGAGCCTTGGTATAACCTTTGGCTTAACTGCAGTATGCTGCTTCTATAGCTGTCTTCATTTGGTGAATATTCAATGTGGATCTCTGGATTACAGGATGAAGAAAGGGTTGAATTAGGTCCACAAGAAGATGTGACTGATTTTGTGGAAGAGCACGTAGATGATGCAATACCAGAAGATGTTCCAGTTTGGGTTGAATGGGCCCCATTGTAAATGTTAGGATTAGGGTAATATGAGCCATGAGTCACTGCCTCTGAAGAGGTAAGAGTTGAGGATGATGTGTAACCTGGATTAGAAAATGAGGGAAGAGTTGTTGGTCGTTGCTGACCAGAGGATAACATAGAAGATTTTATCTGGGAAGGAATGTAAGGTACAAAGGCTGAGTCTGGATAGTGAGAAGATATTAGTCGGTTAGATCCTTCGACCTTTTGGGACCTGTACATAGTGAAGGCCGAACTTAAAGAAGTGTTATCAACACCACTATGAAACCTAGCATCAGAGTTAAGAGTAATCAACGGTATTCCCGTTGAGTTATTATCACAGTTATTTACCAAGGACCCAGAAGGGCACTGATTAGTTACATTCAAATTAGCACCTTTGAATTTATTCATGTCCATAATGGCATGGTGTTTCAGTTCCTCCCATGTAGTCCTCGCTCTTTTGGGAGTTTCAACATTTTGGCACTCACTTGACACAAAATTGTCTTTCGCATTGTTGTTCACTTTACAGTTCGAATAGAATGCGGAGTACTTCATTGTCGCGGCGGACGTCGACACCGTCGCTGCATAAGAAGAACAGCCAATCACAGTCGTTGCACAAGCCACCATTTCTTCTCTTTTGTCCGATTTTCTCCTGCTTTCCCTCCTCTTCCTCCGTCTCCTCCTTTCACTCAGTCGCTCCCAGTTTTCGCTGTTCTCCTTGTCTTCGTCCTCCTCCGTGTCCTTCTCTTGCGAGGTCACCTCTTCGCTCTTTCCACTCTCCAACGACTTCTGTGACCCGTGCCACTGACCGACCATTTCGCTCTCGGAAACGCAGTTCCCATTCTGGTCTTTGGGCTTTGGCTTATTGTATATCCTTGAATGAAGAGGTTAAATAAACTTGATAAATTAAATGTACGAGCTTAAGGCAAAAACTTCCAAAGGTATTCGATTAATAGAATGTTAATGCATGCAGGAAAAATTAGTGCCGAAGAAATTATAGAAGGACGGATCAACAGCGGTGACTACAATTTAGGTTTCTGAATTTAAGTTTTCACAACGATATCTCTAACCTCATTATTTAAGTTATATAGGATTTTATTTTAAAAAGAGATAAATATTGATTTACGTTAATGAGGATGATTGATTGTCCATTATATTGAGTAATAAATAATAATAACTATTTTAATAATAACAGAAAAACGTCTATAACATCGATTTTCATAATTATTGCTATTGACGAGCGCACACAACCATTCTCTAATCAGTAAATCCGATTAACCGGGATTCAAACCGAAACTTGTGGTTGGAGCGCTATCATGCTGAACCTAAATGGTAGTGTGGATAATAATTAGTTACTGAAAACTTTCAAAAACTATATAATTTTAAAATTTGTTATTCACATTAGAAACTATGTACGATCATATAGATCGATTAAATATCTTTGAAAAATAAATAAACATTTGTTCTTTCCATTTCAAACTTCTCAAATGACACAACAGATTTTAATTCCTAATCTAACGTATGGAAAATGCTAATCGCTCAGATGATTATTAAATATCGAATATATGTACTCACCTTTCCCAATTAAGTCCATTCCTGTTTGACTTAGGTGTTATCCGGGGTCTTTTTCTATGGGATGACTTTGGTACTTCTTCGGTTGGAAGGTCAGGACGATTTCGGTTGGGAGAAGAGTCGCTAGCAGTCGTGGTGGTTGGAGTGACGTGATTACTCACGTCCGAAAGAACTAGCCGCCTTCGTGCAGGAGTCGTGTAAACTAAATTCCCTTTAGATTTCGCCTACACATTCATTAAAGAAGAATATCCTAAGTTAGTCAACTGTAAAAAATCGTATCACTTTCAAATGAGACAAATCAGTTCTCAAATTTATCAAATTGGAATATTTGCGTTATAAGTAAGACCTCCATCATACGCTAAAATCAAAATCTTATCAAAAATATTACACAAGATTTACAACAATGTAAAATACATCAAACAATGGCACTCCTACTTTTAATTTTATCGAAGTAATTCTGTGATTCTTTTAATATGAATAAATATAAAAAATCTAATTTTTGGTTTTAAGAAAATATTTCGAAGATAACTTTAAAATTGAATATTTTTATAACCAAAGTTGAAGAGTTTACTAAAATATTTAGAACTCAACAGTGAATTCCAAAGAAAACAATAATTTAGGAAGACTAAGCCACTCCCAATGAATTTCATATTGTCCCTTGTCCTTATGTATGATACATATGCTGTTAACGATCAACTACGTTTTCCTTTGTTAAGGATAACTATGACGAGTGGACCTAACTTTAAGGGAAACAGAATATTATTCCACTGGATTTTTCTAAATTACTTTTACGCATTGACGTCCTTAACATTTACCTTAACGAGCCCTCTTGTCTTAACACTGGTGGCCTTCCTATCCTTGATCGACTTCCTTCTTGGCACACTATCCGACCTTTGACTCCTCTTCCTTTGGGACCATCCTGCTAGTATACGGTCAAGCAGTCCCCCACCAGGCTCCAGGGTGTCGTCCTTGTCCCTTGGGGGCGGAGGACGCGATGGAACTGGAGGCCCTTTGGGAGGTGAGGATCTTGACCGCGAGGGCCCAGCAGTACCAGATAAACCAACGGCCGTCCACTTTAACATCGTCCGAGGAAAGTCTCTGTGGAATAAACGCAATGCATAAATAAGGAAGCTCTCACCTTCAAAGCAATTGATTAAAGGCTAAGACAGGAAGGAGATTAAGAACTCGTCGTTCATGAAAACTATTTGCATGCGAATAGTCGAAGCTTTTCTTTTGCCGAACCTAAATTGCAACCCATTCTTCAACGCACACCGTAAACCTCAATACAGTGTTCAATGAATATAAACAGACTTATTAAGACATTTAAAGAGTTCGATCTCATTCACGAGGATTTCCTCCTCTAAGGAGTACAATTCACAAATACCTACAATTCCTTCAAAGTTTTTCTCTAAATAACTCTTTTTCTACAAATAATCTATCTTTTCTAGTTTCATTTAACGAACCGCTTCTGAATTAAGAGTGAATTCTTGGTCAAGAGTTAAATTTGTAAACGACTGACAACCTAAAGTATAGCATAATGCATATACCAATTCTCTTCAGAAGCAGTGAATTTTTATCTCTGAAAGAAATATCGATTTTTCGAAACACCGAAACAAACATCTGATCGTAGCTAAGGTAGCATTAACTTTATTTTACGTACTTTTTATTCCGCACTATTGTTATTTGAGTTGAAGGAACACTTAATGACAAGATAATTCCAAAGTCATCACATCCTCTACTTTTAGTTCCCTCAGAAGAATGTATATCCCTTAATATAATAAATAACTGATAATTGTATAATAAATAAAACTGATTTTAAGACTATAATATACGGAAAGATTAACCGTAATTGTAGTCCTAATATGATCGCCCAAAGAGCTGTCAATTTAACTAAATAAGATACTAGACAGCTAAAAACATGATAGACCCAATATTTCGCACTTTATATTTAGATAGCAGATTCATGAAAATCAACGATTACAGTGGTTATGAGTGGTTTTAAATATGAGTAGACCAAAATCAATTTTATCTTACATCTGTGTAGGGTTAAATACTTCATTCTTATTTCGAATTCTAAAATCGTAAATGAGGACGTTAGAATTCAAATGTAATTCCAAAAAAGGTAGATTCCGAAGTAAAACCTCTCAAAAACCTATGTCAACCGTTGAGAAAAAAATGTCGTCCACGCTTCGTCTTAAAAAGCGCCTTCCCAAGCTCCTTTGTCTCCGAGCCATGAATGCGAATTTTCATACTGAGAAGCTCAGTTCTGCCGCATGGATGAACTCATTATGGAACTCTAACTGATCGGATATTTCCGCTCCCGTGAGCCCACCGCGAACAAAACCTTAGCGGCCTCCCCGCAGGCATTTTACACGGACAGAAATCCTCAACAACGGAATTTATGGATAGGGAATAATCACGAAAAATACTTCTGCCTTCCTTGCTTCTCGATGGCCATTTCGATACCTGTAGCCGGGCGCATTGCGAGGGATTTTGTGATCGCAGGAACTGTGGGAAAGAGAGAAACCACCGAGGACGAGAAGGTGATGTAGGTTTGTCGATCATTTCGATTGAATTTACACGTAGTTTGTTTCGAGTATGAACTGGAAAAACGATTTACCCAGTGTCAATTGCTCAATCTAAAGCTTAAGGTAGATAATTACTTTCAGGGTTATATTACATTTTATGTCAAAGAAATTCCTGCAAGAATTTCTATGAATAAAATATTTTCCATGTCTTTCGATACAATACGTCTTTAATTTACTTTTATCCCAATCTTATCGATGTATGTGATAATACGAAAGTCACTGAGATGTGAGTGGTGCTGATGAATAGCTTCCAAATTAGCCATTCTTTTTTGAAAGCTAAGAAAATGTTATTCATAGGGTCACTGTATAAGAACACAGTACATTCTGGATCAGTGAGAAAAGCAAGGGCAAGCTGCCTCACTTCTTACATTGCCTAGATGACTTCACTAGTCATCTTCCCCCATTCCCAATTCTCTTATAATTATTCTCTTAACTTATAATTGAAGTGTTGATCAAAACAGCTTTCGGGCTGACTATACGGACAGGAGAGATCGTTAAATTTTCACGTCGATATTTTAATTATCAACTAAGTCGCTAAGTGCACGGATGGAAGATTTTCCTTTTCTAAAGGCAAAAAATAACGCTGCCCCACAACCAGCAGCTCGGATTCTCCTGAACGAGCTAAACCAAACCCCAAAATGTTCCCTTTAATCAGCCATCTCGTTGATATAAAACCTTTTTAAGTTAGGTCTCCGAGAAACACAGCGAAAGGCTGCGACGTCCGAAACAAAACTCACGGCTCCGCTATCATCGGAAGTTAGAAGCTCTCTTTTATTTCCGAGGCAACAACTTTGCAGACAATTGAGTTTGGAGATCTCTCAGACAAACCGCCATCTGACCCTGCTAAGAAGCTCGCGAGAGCTCTCTCTCACCCCTCGTCTCTCTCAGAAAAACAACAGTAACTCCTTCCGACTTCGCATTAAGCGAGGGAGAGAGAGAAAAAAGGATGGAATTAACGGAAGAGCGCGCCTATTGTCGTGTGGCGAAACTAAGCACGCGCGCGGAAACGAGAGAAGCGGGAAGACTACGCGAGACTAATTTCGATTGTTTCTAGCGAAGCGCTGCGCCTTCTGTTTTAATTAAGAAGCGACGGATGAGAAAAAGATGGCACGCTGCGCTGAGCAAACAATGGAAATTAGGGATGCGGTTTTTTTTCAATTACAACGCTGTTGAGTCGACTCCCGAGCGAGTGTTGACTTTTCTTCGTGGAAGCTACATTTTGTTTATTTATATCTCACGTAATTGCTAGAAGCTGATGACCGAGGTTTGAACCAAACTGTTGATATGAGTCCCTATCTTATAGAACTTTTTCACCTGCGTTTCTTCCCGCGGTTTATTGTCGATTGCACACCGCCTACCAGAGCAAAGATTCTTCCTGAGGAATTGATCACAAAGCACAAAGATCATGGCCAACCATGAAGGAACTAGAGTACAAACAACAGTAATAAATTTCCAAAGAAGGAAATTGGGAGAAACTAGGAATTACGTGATTAAAAAAAGAGGAAAATGATAAACAACAGAATGCAAAAATATTCAGAACCGATTCAAAGAGCAAGATTAACATAGTTGGGACAGGTTACATGATTGAAATAAAAGAGCTACCGAAAAGACTTTTTCAAGAGACTTGGATAGGAAGAAGGCTAAGGGAAATACCAACAGAAAGGCGAAAGGTGACGATCAAAATGGACATCAGTATGAGGAATGAGGACGTAGAAAATATTAGGAAATGGTGGTAAGACAGAAAAAATGTAGTTCTGCAAAAACCATACAGTTACACTGTTGGGAGGAACGGATGATGACGATATCTACTCGTAACTATATTTAGGTATACTATATCTATTATGTACCCGATCGAAGAAACATTAGATAATAACGTTTACATTAGGAAGAATTTTATTATTATAACAAAGTAAATTCTAAATCACATAACGATGATCACATGTTTGTTGGAAACGTGTTCAGCAATGGTCCATTCATCCTTAAAAGATCTTGAAATCCTCAGAATTAAATAATTGTTGAGTTGTTCTAGCACCGAGTTGTTCAAATTAAGCTCTTCCTACTTAACGAGTGACAACCATGAAACGAAAATGTCGAAACTATGGGTAATGAGTTCAGTTAAATCTGAAGGCTGAAATCCTAGCAATGTAGGATTTCCAGCAGTTCTCATGTGTCGATCTGTTGCAAAGCATGTCAGAATTGACATCAGTTATTACAATGGAGATAATTTTGGAGCTGATTATGATGAATGATTTGTAAAATTTGCTTATAATAATTGTTGACCACCTAATCCGACAACTGCTATAAAAATTACCAACATTGGTGAAAATCAACATTCGCCCTCTCATGCAGTTGTAAGATGTCAATAATCCGATTGAACATTATTTAAATTGAGGTTGAATTGTAATTTCAACATTAGCATCCTGTAAAACGAAATTATTCGTTTTATGATTAATTATTCAAACTTCACGCTCTCGATGTTCTGGTTAGCATTTCAAACGACAATATTTAAAATGATGGAATAAAACGCGACTCATCGCCGCGAGGGCTCTTTACGAGGGATAATTACCTCACAAATGGAGATGTCCGCATAATGCCTGGTAAAGGTTAATAAAACCCTTAAAAGGGCAAATATGGCTAAAAGATTGACCGAAGTCTCTTCCTCGCTTCGTAAATATGGAAATAGCATTTGCGCAAAAACTGAATAATTAGTAATCATGTGCGTTAGTCCCATTGTCCCGAGTTTCGTCGAGCAGACGTTTGAAAAATAGACATAAATCAACTAAGACAATGGAGTAAGTGGAACGTTATCGATGGGGTTTCCTTTCTTTGCTGGGTACAGTACATGGAATTCATTCAGATAAGCCTCTTTTAAAGCCACGGAGGCCGCAAATCTGACAAACCTGACTTTGTTATAGGGGCCACTTGCGGTCCTACATCCGAGCTCATAAATTCTACCCTACGAGAGCTATGAAAACGGGAGCGAAATGCAGCCGAGCGAAACAAGGGCTTCAACTCCCTCACTCCCCGGAGCAGATACCGATTCCCCTTAACGATCCCTCTTACCTGCCCTCCCTTGCTCTACCCCCTGCAACTCTTCCTTAAAAAAATTAACACCCTCCAGCCCACGCATTTCAGACACCGCACTTCAGCTCGGCCCTCCCTCGCGGGATCACAAACAACGGAAAATGCGCTGTTGTGACTTTTACAGAGACATCTATGGGAAAGCCAATCGATTTTTCGGAGCCTCACATTTCTCCGAGGGTTACCGTTGCTGCGAAAGTCAACAGTTCTGTTTGACTTGGACGAAATTAACGTCTTAATTTTATTAAACCGACCCTACAGGTACAAAGTTATTCGTGCGATAAGAGACGAACATCTTTAATCAGACTGAAATTTTAATTCGAACAAACATTACGATGGAGAAAATTTTCAATTTTCTGCCTTTTAATTAATGGCTTACGAAAACGGAACCAAAGCTCTGGCTTGAGACGTCTCAATAAAGACTCCGGAATAAAACAGCTTCAAAGATTAAAGAATACATTCAACAGGAATTATATCAGTAAGGTTTATAAACAGCTGCAAGTTTCTGCTGAGTGCACTTTGAATTATAGAAATGAACCCGAAGAAGGAAAAAGATATCCATAGGAGATAATTTTTTGAGAGCACATCTTGAGTACAAAGCACACGCTTCTGAGTTATAACTATTCGGTTCACGTATTCGGAACATTCACATTTACGACCTACTTCTGTGGCAATGCGAACGCATTAATGATAAGCTCATCGTGGAACTTTTACTACTCTTCGGTGTCTCGTAAATTTCAATTTAGAGTAAATAAATACAAAGTATTTGAAGCCGTTCAAAATTTATATTCCAGTCTAAGTTAATCGTAAAATAACAGAGTTGATGAAGCGGTGATAATCATATGGATTCGATAACAATAATAGCTTCTTTAATGAAAAAGAAAGACCACAATTACATCAACTTCGATAATTAGTCATTATTGACGCACAACCATTTCCTAAGAAGAAAAATCCGGTTAACCGGGACTCAAACCCGCTATCTCTACCGCGTCCTGTAAATTGCAATAATAACAATTATAAAAATGCCATTTGTTTTAATTGTAATCATAATGGATATAATTGTGATTGCAGCAATTGTTTGGAAAATTTTAGACCTCTTAATTGACAAAAAAATACTTTAAACAGGTGACTTGCATTTTTATTACTACCAAGAATAGAACTCGTAGCGTTAAATACTTTTTCCTGTTATATGAATCGCACTTGCTGGAAAAATATATGCGACACCATCTGCAAAGAACTATTTTCTCACCGATAATGGCGATTCGATTTTCATAGCCTCATAAACCAGAGTCATCAACACGGAGCACTAATGAACTTGGCAACCCCGTATAGAAACTCACTCTTTCTATGGCTAAGAGTACCTACGACCTTCTGGCGGCTAATTCAAACTCCGGAACGATATTATCGGCAGCGGTTCGTAAGCGGTTAAGACAATCGTTTGGAACGAGTGAGATCAAGCTGAATGAGCCGGAAAATGAATATCGATTGGTGGAAAGCAGATCGCAGTGGGAGGGCCGCGTTTAATGAACAGCACGAAAACTCTGATTCGTTTGTCAATGAGCGGAGTTTACGCCTAAGATTTTGTTTGAAATGTTTGGAGACACATAAATTGACTAATTTTCTCTTAGCAGCCAGCGCATTTGACGGGTAAGCGCCCACGGAAAAGCGCATAATGATCGACTTATGGCAGCAAACAACCTAGATCACCCGGCTGAGAAATTGAGAAGAGATTCTTCATACCATCCGTATGGAGAGAAGCAAATGTTGAAACGAACAAAATTGTTTGAATAATTTCCAATACAAAGAACATATTAGTTGTTAACATTCTTGTAGATATCTTGTAACACAACTTGCAGAGGATTTTAATAAGAAAATTTAGCGAGTCCAGCAATGATATTACGCCTAATATCTTTTAGATGATAACATGACGTGGGAAAACGTGTGTAGCAAGGATTCGAACCCACAATTCATGATTAAGTAGCCGAACAAGCAGATATCCGTTCATGAGCTTAGTATGAGAAGAATGGGTAACAAATAACTGCCGAGAGAACTGTAGAACAATGACCCACGTTGTTCCGCGAGATTCTTTCATGAAAAGTTTTACGCCTTTTTGATGATTTATGCCGATTTTTTGAACGCAACACGGAACCCATGCATATTTCTTTTGACTTTCGAAGATGTATCATCGAATGGGTGACGCGAGCAACATCTATGAATTTTTTAGGGGACAAAAAAAGCGTGAACACTCCTTCCACTTTCTCCTGCGCTGACCATTCCGGCGGCCAAGGGACCCCTCGTTCCATTCCATTCACATTATTCCCGATATTTATTACCACATCGGCAAATTATCGCTGTTTACGGCCATCCGAGGGTGGACCGCGGTTTAGTCACAGCCTACCCCTTTCCATAGTACCCTTTTCTCTTTCCTCCCACCCCTCCATCGTCACACCCCGTCAGCAACACAGTTCGTGATAATAGTTCCCCTTTTTAACTCCTCTATCCTTTTCCTCTCCCTTTTATCTTTCATATCTCTGCCTCTTTCCTTTCTCTATCCAAAATTTCATTCTCCTCTCTATCTTTTTTCATTTCCTACACCTCTAATGGGTCTATATAATCCACTTATTTCTTTCTTCATATCCTCTCCTGAAGACTTAAAAATCATATTACAGTTGGCATACAAAATAAGGCTCTAAACTTTAGACGCAGATATGAATGACTGCAAAATACGAAACCATTTGTGGAGAATGGAAACTATTAACGAATTAATAATTAGTTGATTCCCGAGAAACATTTATTCGAAATCAGTAAATGTTTTCGACGCATTAAATAAAAATTCATCAAGTTCTGACACCACGTTCAGCGGCTCTCAATATAATAACGTAGCTCCCAAATCCATGAGATTCGGCGATCTTCGATACATTCCCTACTTTTTCCACACTCTCAACCCAATAATCCCATATAATTTCCTTTCTAGAACTTCCAGTTTCATCATTTTCCCTATTTTTATACTACCCTCTCTCTCCCTCCTACAGTTTCTTTCCTCTTCTTTTACCTCCCCGTCCTTTCACCACGGTCCCCTCCTCTTTCAGATCTCAACCCTTCCCTCCCCCTTCTGTATAATAAATTTCTACTCCCCCGTCAATTGACCCCTCGCTATGTCATATGGCCCCACTCCCCACCCCTCTCCCCCCCCGCTCTGTGTCCTAAACTCGCCGGGTGGTCAAGATCACTGAGGCGTGGTTTGGCGTGGGGTGAGGAGATCTCAATGTGTGTTATGCGCCGAATAGACTAACGCTAAGCGTAGGTGACGCCTTGTTTTCTACGAAGCGAAAATTGGAAGAGTTGAGAGAGGCTTTTGAGTGTTCCTAATGAGTGAGAAGGAAGCGAGAGGGATGTAAGCGACGTGGAAGGGAACCAATATTTTAATATTTCTCCATTGTAGCGATGACTGGACTGGTCTCTATTAGGGATTCTTAGGGCTAACGTTTCCATGAAACTTTTTTAATGGTCCTTCCCCTTTGTAACTTATTCATAGGTCATTGTGCGTAATGAACCCATTTTAAGGGGGATGGTCGGATCTTTTAAAATCTAGCTTTAAATGAAGATGTGGGGATTTTAGCTCTTGGGTTTTCGAAGTGGTGACTGGTAAATTCCGAAGTCGTGACATTTGCGGGTAACCAACTGAAAGTTAGAAAGCTTCGCGTTCAGACAGAAGTTTAAAACGTTAAATATCAATTGAAGTATAAAGGTCCATTTTAGATCCAACCTGTAAGTAAACGAGCAAACTCCAAAGACAATCAAAATGGGAATGGGGAGTACAACAAGACTAATTTCTTCTTGGTGCTTCTCATGATGCCTTCTTGGAACGAGAAATGGAGCTCTTTCTTCATTTGTCATTGTGAGACCCTTGAAAATGGAAGCTTTGTTTCCGAAACGCGCATAGGGAGATTTCCAGAATTCGGTAATCCGGAACTTCCCGTTAGCCTCTAAACACGAGTTTCGCCTGTCGACATACGGCTTACGGAGTGTTTTTAAATCTCTAATTCGTTCCAATTTTCTTTTCTTTCAAGGCAAAACACTCCTGTGTTTAAGGAGTACACACGTCTTTTAATGGTTTGTGGAGTTGTTCCTTCACTGATTAACTGAACCAGTTCTATTCCAGACCTAACCACTTCGGTTTGAAAGTCAAGGTTAGACTCATTGAAGGGAGGAAGAAGATTAAAACTTTTTACGTTGAGCCATGTAATATTTTATTCGCAAGACGAGCATAATTTCAAAGTTTCCCATCAAGCTAACAAACTTTCGTATGGTTCGGAGCGTAGATCAATTCATTTTCCGTTCAAAAGAATAACTAAATACCACTATAACCAGAGTTATACAAAATATTCTACTTTAGGAAAGCACCTTTACGATATTATAACGTAATTTTATATATACTCATAAGAATGGTGCCGTAAGACGGGTGGGAATTCGCGTGATTACATTCACATTTTTAATCAATAAAATTAAACGAACAAAAGCATTAGGAATGGTGGCACATTAAATAAGGCGGAAAGTATTTCCATTGGCATTAAATCACTGGTTTCGGAGGGAATGAACACTTCCGGGCCATTTCAGGCGATCGGAAAAATCAATTAGTGGTCCCATACCTCTCAAAATCCCCTTCCTCGGTGGGAAAATAAAAAAGGCGCCTGCATCTGCGATTGGGGGTGAAACAGAGTTATCGGGAAAATCGAGCCAATCTAATTTGGAATAAAAAACGCATCGACCAGGAAATGCAACGCTTTCAGTGACCGTTTGTATTTGTTTCCCATACACCCCAAAGGCCATTTCCGGTGACCCGGCTAATGCGAGCGGAGCGGAAATCCAAAAACTAAATAATTCTTTAGTATGTACTCCATCGGATTCGATTTAAAACCCCGGACGTGTGTATCGGTCGCATGTAATACGAGACGGGACAAACTTTGGGAAATTAATCCCTGCGTATAGGTCCCCTAATGGACTAAAGGTTGAAACATTAATGGTTTTCTCTAATTCCTTTTTCTCACGACACTTCCGAAATCGTAAAAACGATGGTTACGATGACGCGGCGATATAAATTGGAAGTATTTCCGTCTTTCTCCAAATCGTGACATTTATTGGTGTTTCTCACCTGAGATATAGAAGTGCTCACTCTGGAAATTCTAATCGACATAACTAAATTCACTTGCTATGGATAGGCTATGCGCTAAATTTGACAACAAGAAACGAAGCAAGTCATTTTTATACATATAATCTTTCAATACTATAATGCGCAAAAGAGGAAATTATGGATTCCATCTCTAAGTTTTTCTTGTCATTTGAAGTAACATAGAGATATGTTGATGCTTAGTGAAGCCGTAATGACCCAACACGTATGTCGCGGAAATTAATTAAATGTGACAGATATTATAGAAATAGCAAACCAGTGACATAGGGAAAACAAGAATGAAAATTGACGAAATATAAAAGAACTACAAAATTATGAAACCAAAACAAGAAAATCAGTCAATAAACTATTAATTCGCTGAAAAATAAATAAAGATGAAGGGACTTAAAATAAGTTAAAACATTGATTTCAACTTATTCGCAGAAACATTAATTGATTAAATTTCCACTAACGAGGAAGGCGTTTCGAATGATTGGTTTATCTTTTTTCTACGAAATATTATTTAAAATTATAGCTACGAAACTCTCACAATTACCAGAAACAATATTCTAACAAATATGATCCTTGGAAAGTATTAGCACATACGCTCATTAGCATATACGCTATAATTAACCACCGACCGTGTATAAATACTTTCTATTGTTAATCGTCAACTGTAATTGGCTTCTTGCTGTATGTTGACGTTTTTATGAATAAATAAAAACAATAATACTGAAAAAGCACACATATGAAATGACTCCTATTGTAGATGGTTCACGAACTTCAATTTCGGAAATTTTAATCACGATTTACAATATACTTCCATTAAATCTCTAAATCGTGCGAATGTTGTCTAATTATATTTGCATGCCGAATCTTCCACTATTAATCGTGCATATTTTCCCAAATTTTCTCTCCGTTTCGCTTACGATACTGCATACACCCTACGTAACAATCCAGAAGTTATATTTTAACGAAAAGGGCACTTCACTAGGTACACAGCCATACGTAACGCGGTTCATTTTGACATAAACTACTCGTGCATTTTGCGAAGTTCGGGGAATCAAATCTGGGACAGGAACCGAACGGAATACAAGGTTTTAACTGTACCGGTTACTACTCCCACGCATTTCCTATTCAACTGCCCTCGGTTCGATCCATTTTCAACTCGCCCCCGTCTGTTGCGTGTACACACCGCTGCACAACGGCCGAATTCATTCATTTATGGAAAGCAGTCAGGAAACAAAGGGGCTGGAGAGAGAGTCACGGCGAAGAAGTGTTAGGAGAATCGGGGAAATTTCAGAGAGACTGATAGTAGGAGGGGAAAAATCCATAGAGCAGCCTTTTATCGCCGCTTTTATCCCGTTCGGTAGCGCGTGCAATCTCTAGATCGCTTGGACCAAAAGCATATCTCGTTCCGCACTTCGACCAAAGGTCGTTAATAAGGAGACCCCTTTCAAACGACTCCCCTGTTGTTTCTAAATCGATCGTCACTTTATTAAACGGCAGATTTCGGTGGTTAAGTAGCGAGGAATTTGGGAGACGAACAACTGCTAAAATTTAATTATTGACGAGAGCAACAGGAAGGCAATTTTCATCTTATGGAGTGAGTGGGGGGTGGAGGATGGAACTTCCAAAATAGGGTATCACCAACCGCTGGGGATGTTCCGATTAGCCCCAAGGGATACTTAAGCCGTTTAAGTTATATACAAGGAATATAAGATGTGGTTGGTGATTTGGTAGTTTTTCAACTTTTAATTTATTTGTAAAGGGTAGTTATTACAAAATTATGGACCTTCGCGTTAGACAAATTGAGGTCTGAAATCCAACTTAAATGAGTAAAACATTATAAACATTTAAAAATCAAAACTTTTCGTAAGAACAAGTAATTAAACTTTCGAAATTTATAAATGCTAGCAAATACTAAACGGGAAAGACTACAGTAAGCTTTCGTAAGAATGCTTTTTGCGCACATCAAGATACATATTAAGATAGAAAGAGGATTTTAAAACACCTGATTCAGACTTATAAATCAAATTATTTTCTGGGATAAACCTGGAATACGTATGGTTGAAAGTGTATGAAAAACGCATAAAACGCATGTGAAAAACCTCATAACGATTACGACTAAAACAGAAGTGATTTCGCTACATCCCTGACTCTCTCTTATTCTTCTGAAAAATGAGTCTTTACTTCTTCGCGATTATATTCCAACGTCACTTCGTCGACGTCTGTGAGACAAAATGAAACTCCTACTGCAATATTACAAAAACATCTTCCAGCAATGAAAAATTTTCCGCCGTCTCTTCCATCTTCATCTAAATATAACTCCGAGAAACGAAGGTGGCGCTTCTTTTGAAATCTAATAACATACGCATCACACGCCACGCAAAATATCCGCTGAAATTTGTATAAACACGCGTAAGGAGACAGAATTTTTGTGGTTTTTAGCTTTGCTATGACTATAGTTTAAGTTGGGATGTCGTAATGGATCCAAGTGTTGCAACAGAAGCACGAACAAACATTTTCAAACATGCAACACAAAGACTTAGAGCTCAACAGCGTCGTATTGAGAGGAGGGCTTTCGGAAGGCAGCTGCGACTGAGAGAGACTCTGGTGAATACTTGGAATAATAATAATGAAAAAATCTTGGGTAAAAAAGAGAGCACGCGTCCCAATCACATAACGCTCGAGTGAATCCTTCACTGCGGCGTTAATGCGCGTGACAGCCATCAGCAGGGTGACAAAACAAGTGATTCGCGGCAATGCGCATCAGGGAAGTATCCGAGAAGAAGAGACAAAGACAGCGGAGTAAAATAAATCTGCGACAGGAGGAAAAAATTGGGGCTTGGTGGAAAACGTAGCCGTTGATCTATGCAAATGAGAGAGAGAGGGTAAGGATTACGTTGAAGCTGAAGAAAAAGAACACCCATTTCGACAGGTCTGTGATGACACGACGGCATTGAGATTGAAACTTGCATTTGAAATCATGCGAAGGTAACATAAGGAATTTATGCGTGGATTGGCATCGAAACTGAGAAGCGTCTTGAATTAACCATCACAACGGTGAGAACGAAACCGAATCAGTACGTATAATGACAAATGTGTGGTAAATTATTACCACTTCGATAAACATAGTAAAAAAGCAAAATTAATCAAATTCCTGGTAAAATCCGAAAAGCCTAAGAACTAGATATAATCTTAGATAATCAAGTGGGTTTGTCTTTGATGTAAGCGACCCGGGGTTAGATTCCCATTGGGGGCCCACATTTATCGATGTTCGCCCATTATCGTGATAAATACAGTAAGCTACCTGAATTATAGAGTAACGGGTCAGATTCAACCATTAATGAATCGATACGCTAAGCACGTGTTCCTGATGCTGTGGTCCTACTTTGCAGATACAATTTATTTACTATCTACTTTATTTACTATCTACGAACACATTCGCTTTTTTAAATTGCGTATGAAATTTATTTCTATTCATTAATTACTCGTTTCAAAAATAAAAATGAGAAATTAATGATGCAATACGATATTGCTCTACCCTAATTTGCGATAAAGAATGATGAAATACCCGTAATAACTCTTGTTTCTTAAAAGTAGCGAATTAAAAGTAGTTCTAAATACTTCATAAAATGGACGACATACAATTACTATTTAGGGGAATCAGTGGAAAATAAGAAGTGGCTCTTGCGATTAAAAGTGATAGTTATCAGATAAATAAAAATCTGAATTCAGTTGGTCCGTATCACGTTGCACTTGCCCTTGATCCAATTATGATGGATGGGAATGCTAAATAGAATTGAAACTGAGGAATTCCTTTGAAATGGTGAAATAACGCAAATATTATAATAAAAAATACTAATTATATACATTGAAGCATAACTTACAATTTTAACCTGTAATTTCTGAGCTCATATTAAGGACAAAATTTTGGGAAAATATAAAAAGATATGCTAGAAAAAAAATCTCTAAAAGATTACAAAAGTTTCAGAAAACGTTCTTAATAGCAGACCTTTACCACAGTAGAGCAGCCAAAACCGAAATATCCCAAGGCAAGCAGAATCACTTTGTTCATCATTCAACGGTTCACCGAGAGGTAATGATCAATTCCGAATCTCCGTAGGTGCAGGTAGCATCAAAAGACAGGTGCGATTAAAACGGAGGTGATTGCGAATGAAGGGAAAAAGGGAGCACCGATCCAGTATCGTGAGAAAAGGAGGAATGGAAATAATGGTGGAAAAGGTCAGAGAAGGACCAGGTAAGGAAGGGTGAGGGGAAGGTGGGTCCGAGGACAGGGAGGAGCAGGTAAAGCGAAATCCCTTCGACACCACAAGCAAAAAAGGGAGCACTAGTTTGGAAGGGGTGGGAAAAATTAAAGCAAAAGCAGAATTTTGGATTTGGGAAGTCAGAAAAACTTCGGCAGTGCCGTCCTCAAAGGGAAATGCAAATGAACATGGACCGTTAACTGCATGCCATCCTTACATAACAGAATCCCTTACAAATGAAAGATTCGGGTCACGAAAACCGATCCTGCTGATATTGCTGCGAAGTCTGCCGTGATTGCGAAACGGCTTTGAACTGAGCGAAAGTTAGATTCACATATTTCGTTACTGATTTATTGATGTTTTACTTCGGAATAGATTGTGAAATGTCTTCGAGATAAAATGATTAAGATGATGACGTTCCGCTGTAATGAATTTCTATGTAAGATGAAAAAAAATGCCTCAAATATACCTGAAACATTTGTCGTATTTACTTTATAAAACCTAATAAGTAGCTGCTTACTTTAAAGTTATGAAGTTTCCAGAAGTAAACGGTAAATTATTACCCGGATAATTGCTCTAAGATTTAATACAGAAAGTCTACGAAGTATTTACTTTCGAATAGACATTAAGTCGACTTGCCGTTGACTGAAAAACACTTAGACCTGGTATAATAATGTGTTTTTAAAATGGACTTTAACTAACGTTCACTTTAGGGTCCAGTATTGTAATGGTTTGTAAGAGTTTAAGTGAAGATTATAATTAATATTTATGCTAATCCATCTTGTGCATAGAAGATTAGCTATAATTTTCATTTTAACTCGAAAAAACATTATAATACTGGGCAATAAATTGAACATTAGTTAAAATCGATTTTAGGTTTACGTTATGGTATCGTCCCTTATAATGATGAAACTCAGAAGTAATGAAGAGGTCTCACTAAGTAAATTTCTCAAATACTACCTTTCGATATTCTATCTAGTCGCACAAAAGAGCTGAAATAAATGTGAGTAGCACTTCCAATTTTACATAAAATTATAATGCAAAACTTTTGCGTATGATATTTGTAAGGTTCACAGGAAACTTTCTTAAAGTTATCAAACTGTAAATTAAATTTAACTTCACTAACAATTGGATACATTTCCTTATTTTCAAATTTTCTCCTTCACAAAGTGAATTTGTAAGTAATTATTCAAAAGTAGCTCACTGTCTACTTAAATACGATCGATTTTCGCTCGAAAATATATTTTTAAATATTTGTAAACCAAATTTGATTGCCTTCTTGCATACTATAGTCCACAACGGAGGATTTTCTGAACAAAATTTCAAACCCAAAAACCTTTTTCTTCGAGGAGAACACAAGTTCTATCATGAGTCCCTTTTTAATGTAAAGAAATTTTTCGATATCGATATGTTAATCATAAGCAGCTGTCCACAGGTGGCTGTAGATTTAAGGCAACACTGAATTACAACGTTAGTTGATCAAGTTCAAGATTTCAAGTTAAAGGTTCAAGCATGAGACTATGCGATAAAACCGAAAGAAGAAAATTAAAATTCATAGGATGAATTGTGATCGCTGTAGAGATTTGACACGATCCTGCACAGAAAGACGGTAAGTTACCAGTTACAAATTAGTACTGCTTTCCAACTAGATGTAAGTTAACGAGTAATTTCATCAGAGGGCTCCCCGAACGAAACCGGTCGTTAATAAATCTCTCGAAGGTCAGGTTTGTTCGTTAGCTCCAGTATGCGTCGGCACTAAATCATAGCGCTAGCGGATAAAATTTCACCATAGGATTATTATTCATTTACCAAATGCGGTAGCTTTTAGCAAAGTCGTGCGTTGCCAGGGAAACCGGCGTCCTCGTCACTTCGTCGCACAATATCCAAGTTCGAACACATCACCGCACATATCGCGAGCAGTAAAGAACACGAGTTCGTCATCCTCCTCGCCGCGCGCGTTTTAATAAATCCTTACCTGCGACAGTTTCCGCCGACGAAATTTTGAAAAAACTTCCGGCGAAGCCACAAACAACGTAACACATCGGAGTCAACAGGTGTGCACAAAACACTCTCACTGCGCGCTACGTTTTCTCTTCCGAAACATTTCCTTTCCGAATGCTAATAACTCGCACTCCAGATGATTCCACTCTGACACCGGCTATCACCACAGAAGTAAATAGCAGTCGTTAATTCCTATCGAAGATCGAGAGCAGCAGTTAATATTGTAATGTCTTGCGCGGCGTCGGCTTGGCTCCATCAGGGGGTCCTCTCGGAATCTACCTGCGATGGCATGTCCCTTTTGGTTTCTTTTCTCTCCCGAAAAAGTCGAGGTGTCGAGGTAGAGAGTGAGGAGAGAACTGACGGAGGGTATGGAACAGTACGAGGACCAGATGGAAAAAGTTAGGGGGAGAGGGGAGAGGGTCAGGGGTGGAGGGGAAAGGCAGGGGCCGGGGAAGAATGGCAAAGGAGGTGGAGGATGGGAAAGGGTTGGGGGAAGAAGAAGAATAGTTGGAAGATGGGATTGGGGAAAATGGCACGGAAAAACAGAGGGAAAGACGGTTAAATGGTCAGAGGAATCTTTCTACGCTATTCTTCTTCTGCGGTCTCCAATATTCACTAAGCGTTACCCATGCTCTTGGTCATGGAGACGGCCATTTCAAACTGGAGACAATTTTGATAATTTTTGGTAGTCATCCGTAGTGTGAATTAAAACATCTTCGTAACATCTTTTTGTAGACAGTAAGGTTAGGAACGAATCAAATACATGCGCGGGAGAGAACGAAATCAAATTAAATTTCCCGACGACCAGCATTTTTTCTTCATGATCGATGTTGGAATGCGAACCATTACCTTGTTCTCACTGTTTTAAGCGGAGTGAAGTACATATATTTAATACATCGTGGAGTATTTTACAATAGCTTTTCATTTATTTTTTAATGGAGATCTGCGTACATGCTAGAGTATTCTATCTTTCGACCGGTTTATACGCCCTAACATTCGCTTTTATAAAAATATTTTCTTCACTATTTGAAAAACAACCCCAACCTTTATTATTATCCAACAACCTTTTGGATTGCTCTTCCTCTCTTTTTTTTCTTCCTACCTTCAAATACTTTTGATATCAATCGATCCCCGCTGAATAGCAATACTGATTGATAAATTGAATTAACTTCAATGGATAAATTAAAAAATTCCAATACTGAAAAAATGAACGTCAACCAAACTATAAATGGTAATGAAATAAACCCAATTTGTACGTGACACGGAGAAAGGTAGAAGTATTAAAGTAAAATAATAGTAAAAATCTCCTTGCGGTCTAATATTTAATATCACTTGGATTTGGTAATACAAAGGAAATAGAGGTATAAAAATGCGAATAAATGACGACGTAGTCTGTATAGAAGTGCAAAAAACAATGGACACGCAAGGGAAATAAAAAAATGACGAACGGAAAATCATTAAAAGGAAAAATATAAGCAATCCAGAAGATAAAAGATTGATATATAAGAAGTATTGAGAAATATAAATTAAATAGGCCAAACGAAAACTTGTGAGTGGATAACACGAGAGAGCTATGGACATTGGGAACGAACGGAGATGGATAATTTCGGAAGGGATGGGAGAAAAGGAAAACGAATTCGACAATGGTAAGAGAGGAAAAGGGGTTAAACCGGTAAGATATCAATACAAAGGAAGGGATAGCCAGGGTAGGTTGCGTGGATCATGGAGATGAGAGATACGGGATGAAGTGCACAATGAGTGGAAGGCAGTTTGCTATGGAAATGGGATGAATGCAGAGAAACAATTCCGAGACATAAGAAAACAATGAATGAAGGGAAATTGAAATTCGGAAAGGAGAATTTTCTACCAAATGATTTTTGGATGCACTCCAAGAAGTATTTCTACACACACCCATTAGATAGAAAGAGAAGAGTAGCCGCCAGAAGGACGGAGGGCGAAGTTAAATTAACTGGAAACATCAAACAGCTTCTCGGATTTCAGATCGAATCAAAGATAAACGAATAACACTCATTTGTAGGGTTCATACATAGCGGAAGGTGAAGCAAATGTTTTCTAATAGTACCGATTATATATTAATTTGTTAATTAAGTATATGTAATGAGTGCTATTGAGGGATAGATGTGAGTCAATTAAATAAGGAAGATATACGGCGTTCTTTAATTAATCCAACTGATTCAAAATTAATAGTGCGACCAGAAATCACCCTAAGGTTAGTCAAGCTGATGAGGGAATTTAGGTCAGAAAGAAACACATTTCCGGAAGGTGTTGGCATTTTAATCTTATTTGAATTAAAACACTTGAATGCATGATGCAACAGTCCTAATATGACCAAATCAGTGGCCTAGCAGAATGTACGTTCCGTACCCAGCGTATCTACCATACAGTCAAGTTGCTTTATACTGGCGTTTCTAGACCGTAATGAATCCGCTACTCAGTTCTTTAAGTGCTGGGTAAATACGACGCCCTATTGGGAGTCAAACTCCGAGCCGCGCTCATCAAAGCCATATGCACTACCCACATGGCTATCCGGGTACCTTTAACTTGATTGTAAAATTATTAATTTAAAGCTCCACAATATTGACGTTCTTTTACACTGACGATGGAAAAATGGAAAGTGAGACAAAATGGTAATTTTTTAGTATAAAGCTAAATTTGAAATTAGAGCTCCTAGTAGTAGAAGTAGTATTGTTAAAAGTGCTTCGACAGCTAAGGTCATTTCGTACGTAGGCTCCCACCGGGAATCGAACCCGGGACCGCTTTCATTGAAGCTGAACGCGTTGCCCACTTGGCTATCGGGAGCCCTTAGAGCTCCTTTCGGCATTAGCTTGTTTAATTTGTTTATAATCATGTTTGCTGTTAAACAGGTTTAACAGATTTAAACATTCCCTATTCCAATGAGAACCAATACCCGAGAAATATACGAAATGAAAAATGACTGCAAAGCGCATAAAATTGACATCAACGTCTTCCCTCGCCTAAAGACATCTGGCGGGTCATGGGTTTACGTACCATTCTCCATAAAACACTCCCATTTGGGACACGAAAGGAGCTCGGATGACCGAGTCACAAAATATAAGTCAGCGATAACGTTTCTTTAATTGGTGAAATTGACCACGCACCGCAGCGCAAGATAAACGAGAGGCCGGACGGCCGCCGTGCGATATGATAGAGGCCGCTCGGAAAAGAGGAAGGCCGCCTAACGATAAAAGTTCTTATCGAGATCCCGGAGCAGTGCAAAATGAAGTACAGCTGCCACTTTTTCACGGAGCGGCGAGCGATGGCTATCTCACTGTCGACTCACATATACACGAAACAAGTCCGTTTGATATGCGGAGGGAACTAGTTGGTAAAGATGGCCGTTGGGAGACAGAAATTAATCAGGGCTATCCACTAAGCAGCACGAACAGCCCCTCTTTGCATTGCTGACCAAAGACAACTCCTCAGCGTCCACTCTTCATCAACCTCATGTCAGAGTAATGAACGGGGCATGCGCTTTAATCCGAAGGGATTAAGGAAGAAATAGTGGGATGGTGGTGCTGGGAAAAGTCGCTTTGGGTTAAATTTATGTACCTAAAAGAATGGTGCTCGTATGGCACGCAGGGCACACCATCGACTGGAAAATACTTTTAAATTTCAACCCTGAGACCGTTAAAACAAGAAATTATTTTATCGGACGTCGAAGAAAACACCGAAATATTCTGACGCAGGAAATTGTTTAGGCCTCCTATAATATACTTTGTCTAGTACTGGAATCTAAGATATAGGGCCAATTTTCAGGAATCTAAGGCACAAGAAGCACTTAGAGGTACCACCAAGAGATAAATCATCTTAAAAACTACAATATGTCCTTTTTTTGGCCTCCTTAACACGAGACTTTGAGCCTACGCCTAATGCGACTAATAGTAAATCTGTCCCTATGACGCTGAATTAAAAATGTAACAACCAACAGTACTTCCCTTCCTTTTAATAATTGATTTTCCAACTTCAACTTTTTACTTTAAGTTTGCCGCATTTTCTTCTATATCACCTATCATAAGCACTCCATACATGCATTACATTCATAGCATTTTCAGGGTTCAGAATTGTCCAAAAATGTAGTAAAAACTGTCTCCCAGGGTACGGGAAAATCACGCGCGCTCCGTATCCGAGGTCGACTCCTTAAAACAAAGGAGTGGCGTATTAAAAATCGAAAATACTAGCAAGCGGCAAATGAGAGTTCCCGCACTTCCGGTGTGTGACAAGGGGGCGCGGCGAGAGGTTCATGAATTTATTCATGGCGGCATCGCCCTCTTTCCGATCACCTGCTCCTTATCCACCAACAGCAGCAGCTACGGGCGCGAGTGGGAGGTCATGTGTCTTTGTCTACGCTGTAGAACAGCTAACCTCTTCTCCTCTCCACCCCCTATCTTCCTCTCTCCGTCTTATTTCCTTTAATCGTGTTAAACGACTCTTATTACGATGGGATCGATCGGTAGATAAAAGTAATTAGAAACATGTATTTCATTAAGAGAATTTCTTTCATAAGAGCCATTCAAGGGGTGAAGATCCTTACATTACCAGAAGGCCGCAGGTATTTACCAATCGATCGCATATTATACCATTAGTTCGCACATGATTGCGTTTGCACTGAAACTAAAATGTTTAACATCGAAATTGCACGATGAGAAACGAATGTAATCGCTAAGTAAGCCTTAGGAGAATATTTTCATTTTATTTTTACATGATATTATAACGATTCTGGGGAAAACATTACTTAAATGCCGGAAAGCCAGATTTCTTTTGGTTTCACGAAATATCAGTATTTATATTAAATTTATCTTATGGGCCTAAATTGCAGATTGTCATGGTGTTACAGTCAAACTCAAATAATTTGAGTTGAAGTTTTTTATTCAATGTCATAGCGGTGGGAGTTCTGAAATTTTAAAAGTATTCTAACCGAAATATAGAGGGAATTAAATCCTGGCATCGTAAATTGGAATCGTAGAATTATTGACTCAGTTATGATTTATTCCTCTACTTAACCTCAGAGCCTTTCTTTAGTCCAACCCGACTACACCAATCCGTCTCTATGTGAAGTACTCCCACTCCAGATTGAATTGTGCAGATGCAAATCCATCGGAAACTATAGGCGTCACAACGGAAGAATCCAAGGCAAACACTAGGAAGAATGTCAACTACACTTCTGGTAACGACCGCTGATTGCATCTTAAGCTAATTCAAATTAGATGAGAGGAGGACAGCGTGTGGTAATGACTGTAATTCGAAGAGAGGAAGTCCCAGCACGAATGAATGAAGTGGTCAGGGGATCCACCCTCCACGTGACCTTCTCGAGGGCACTATTTTGTCGCTCGCATCTGTCCTTCCGGCGCGCGCCCTTTCCTGAAGACCGCGCTATTCCTCCGGACTGCCCGTCGATCCACCTCAAGTATCGTTGCCATACGCAGACAAATAACGCTATCCAGTAAGATGTCCATTGGAGACAGCGGGTGAGGCTGTTTAAAGACGCGGCTGGTCTGGAGTGGTCAAGCTGTCCACTGGTGAAGTGTTCGAGAACATCGATACGCTTGTTTGGAGCTATTATTTGGTGACCAGTAGGAGTGAGACATTGAAAAAGTTGTAACCGTCTCCCGACAAAGACTAAGATAAGTTCTTTCGACATAAATCCACTCTATTCCAAAATTTATACCGTGTGTACTTAAGAAAGCGAATATCCAAATCGCAAAAGAAATGGTTATTATACATGTTTTTACTCGAATCTTTAAGGATTTAAATTTAAGGACGTTTTTAATGGAGGTTTGACATTGAACTCAAGAATGTAATCTGAGATACAACAGAGAAATATATTGTATGAAAAACATAATCGTTATCTTCCATTCTGCAAATCTGAAAAATTAACTATTTTCTTTAATTTCGTGTTGTCAATAAAGATATTTTGATCCTGCGACTATCGCAAACAAAGTTTTTTAAATTCATTCTCGCCTTCAGAATCACTGGGAGTGTACTCTCCGATAGCGGCCTCAAGAGGTATTTTTTAACGTTATTTCATAGACAGAAAACGCCAAAGATTTATTTATGGTAGAAACTTACTTTCGGAAGCTTTCGATTATTTACGCTACGTACAAAAAGTATCCATAAATCTTCGTAGAACATTCAAACTTCAAATATATCACCTTACGTAACGTTGCTTCCTACGAGAACACCGGCGACCTTAAATTTTCTTCGAGAACTCGGCAAAACTTCAAAGAAAACAAAAAATTCCTCTAGAGTTTCAGACACGTGCCTTATAGACTCAAGACGACATAATTCATTCACTTGCCTTCGGGGAAAAACGAAAAAAAGGCGCACGAGTCTTCGCAGCTTTGCCTTTTTCTCAGAAAAAGCTCCTCGAAAATATCTCCGGTCTTTCTGCAAGACTAAGAAATGACGGAATCGTGAGAGGCCCATTCCATCAAGGGGCTTTTTTCTATTTTTTCGGTCGCGTGCCCTTCGCCCCTTTAAGACGCTCCTGGCGCGCGACCGCCATCAGCTCATCCCTCAAACGTTCCCTCCCTCGCTTTTGTGTCCCCCGTAAAAAGGGAGACGGGAGGACAACCCCCTCTAATCTAGTTCCTTTTGGCCCTCATTCACCGTCGCGCACCTTGAGTCCGAGAAGAGAGTATGGGTAAATGGGAGGTCTTCGAGAAGGGGGGTTAGGTAACGCCGTCGAAAATCGTACCGAGGGTTGATTCTGCCCAAGGGAAAGGTACCCTTTCTCCGTTCATAAGGTGCGCCTTTGGCACAAAAGGTGGAGATGGAAGGCTTTCTTTCATTCTCCTTGAATAACGGCCGCCATCCCCTATGCATCGGTCCGCACCACCCTCCGGAGCGCACGTCGATCCCTGCGCAAGCTGCCACTGCCTCCCGACAGAAAAAATTCCTTCCCTCTCGCGCCGTTCCTCCATTTCGGCTTTCTCGAAGAAGAGTTACGTCTCTCAACCGCACTTCCGATGTTGAATATGGAAAAAAAACAGTTTGATCCTCCGGAGCGTCCGACCACTTTTCCGTGACTTGCGACCTTCGATTTTTAGTCAGGGATGAGCAGCGCATCCTTATGGTTTACGACCCGGCAGAGTGTTTTTTGATGAGGTATTGATAATAGTGGAGACAAAGGGCGCTGTAAATTTATACGACGCGGTTACAAGGTTGGTATGGAGGAGCGTAAGTCAGGCGTCGCAACGACTTACACATCGTAAATAACATCGCATTAGAGAGAGTAGAAACTAGGAACGAATAATTTAGGCTGAGCATATATTTCGTGGTAGATGCTTGCAGAATCTCAGTTCTTCATAAGGTATTCGGGATTATTCCTCCCTTTCGAGCGATTCATTTCCCATAGAATCTGCTATGATGCAAAATTTGGAAGTTGTGGAAAGAAAGCGAAGAGAAGGAACATCCGATGATAAGTTTGAAATCGGTAAAAAAAAGTACGCGCTTTACCAATTGTTAGGTAAGGAAAATGTTTCAATAACGTTCCTGATATACACGTTTCAACCCCTTCTTATAATCATAACACAATACATAATATGAGCGATATAAGTTTCACTTAACATCCTAATGTGACAGCAAGAGAAATTACCAATACAATATTTTTAAAATAAGAAAGGAGAATTCCTATCTTTGTTAAAAGACCCAGACGTTCACGTTTTCGGTCAACGGTTTTAAAATATTTATTATACCTTTAGTTTCGAAATAGGGAACTTCCATGAACACATCTCATATTATCTAATATGATTGATAGCATAATCAGTAACCTCCAATCTGAACGATTTGCCGACAGAGTGCGAAAGATTTCCGTCGAATCTGAAACACGGAAAAACAAAAAAGTGAAGAACGCAAGAAAGCTGTTGTGGCGAAGATAAATTTCCTGTAAAGAATACAGACAGAAAACTCACCATTGCTAGTTGATTCAATAGTGGACAGTTTTAAAATTTCGGAGTTGACTATTTACAACAGTATGGTGATAATTGAAATGATAGAAACTTGATGGGAATTAATATAAGGAGTGTTAAAAAGAACGCTAAATAGAAAATAATTTTATTAACATCGTGAATGCATCTTACTCGTATATGCAATATTAATATGACTGAAATATGGATATGCACTTAATATTTCTGGTGAAAAGACCTCCATTCGAAGGCACGCGAATTTCCAACCCAGCGGGTCCTTGCCGATAAATCCCCTTAAAAGGCATCAGACAAGGAGCACTACAGTACGCGTTTTTCTTGAAAGAAAAACGGCCTAAAAATGTTTTCCTGGAGGTTTTTGAAAACCAAATTTGAAAAAAGAACATCTTTCACCGGCGTCTCTTCGTTAGTCTCAGGAGGCTGACATTTTTTATTTACCTTCCGCGTGACATCGGCAGTTTCCTCTTCACCAAAATGCAATTTAGTGCTCACAAAGGCACCCCAGCGGAGTGCCCTGACGCATGCGGGAGAAGCTCCGCAAGAAATGAAAATAGCGTATCTTTCCAACTCCTCGGGTCGTGGAAATACAAAAACAGTGGTGGAATTGAGAGGCCTTCACGAGTGCCCTCTCCTGGGCTCAAGTGTTCCCCGCAAAAGCCGCATGAGGTGATTCACATCGAAACGGATGAAAAGAGCCGAGATTTCGGGGTTTTATGGGCTCCCGCTCCGCTGGGGCGAATCTCTCTCTTTATGGAGAACGAAATATGTGAAAGTCCGTCACTCGAACAAGTAACTACGGGATGAGCCGTATTTCAACGAGCTGTAGATAATGTCTCACCCTTGCCTACTCTTCAGCTCTGGCAAACGGTTGGGAGGAATTCATCTCAACATTCTGAATGAGGACATTTTTGCGCAACAAGGCATCCCATGAATACTGTTATAAAAATGCTGAAGAAAGAAAATTATATTTGCATTCTAAGGACAATGATAAAAAGTGCGCCGCAGATATATATTTTCGAGGCATTTTCAACTGAGCGAAAACTTACGTAATGAGTTCGCCACACGTTTGAGTATTAAAATATGTCGCCTTTTCGGTTGCGAAAGGTTTTCAAACAACTTCGGAAGTGATATAATTTAGCTTAAATTAACATTAGTTTATATTTTTAATTTTAACTTTTTTCATTTTCAATTTTTAATGACTATATTATTTTAAAGCTAATTTCTGATCTGTTGAGCTGAAAGCTAATTGATAGCATCGCTAACTGAGCAAAATTTTATTAATTTATAATTGTTGCCTTGCTATATTTTTTCTCGAGTTATAGATAATCCGCAAAATAAGGAAATAATTTTCTACTTGGAGATAATGTATGGATTCCTTAAATCCAAAAATTTCGATGGCTAGGCTGAACAAAATGTTTTACGGGACAGTGTTGTAGAGAAAAGTACATCATAGAATATTACGGGATTTGTTTCAGGATAGATATATGTGTTCGAGTGATGGAAATAATATATTATGAAACATTACTGAAAATAGCTCAGAACTGTTCGAGGCTTGGCAATTGCAGTGACACCTCGGCTAACGAAGATAATTCGTTCCAGAATCAAATTCGTTAGCCGAAACGTGATTTTATCGAGCGTCTCAATTCTCGCTGTCTTGAATATAAGCGACTCATTTGAGTCGGTGGGTGTCCCCTATGTGATGTGGTCAGCTCATTTCTTTGTCCCACATACAGACGGAAAAGATAAGATATTGAAATGACGCGATCGTTCATGTTTGCTGCTTTATGATAGCGCGTATCTACCAAAAATTCGTTAGCTGAATCCCTATTCATCAGTCGAGTCCGAAAAACAAGGAGATATATCTTCGTTAGCCAAAAGTTTCGTTAGCAGGGTCACTCGTTAGCCGAGGTATCACTGTAATTGGATATCGCGGATGTTGAGGATTCAAGTACAAAGTTTACTCGAGTTGATGATTCGAAGTAATTACACAAGAGGTCATACTACCGCACATTCTACCACAATCATAAATATTATCTCATGTGGATACATACAATGGCTTCTCTTACTGCTTGCAAATCAACCCGCGTTCCCCTCTCATCCAGCTTCGTTTCCCATTTTCCTGCAAAAGAGTCTTCCACCTTTTCATTCGGGGAATCCTCACTCGTTTGACGAAACCGGATTTTCACCTCTTTTCAATTTCTCCCACGGTAAATTTCAAAGCCTCGTGCCCACCGTTGCGTGGAGGGAACACGCGAGGTTCTTGGGAACTCGAATCTCCCGTTTTGCGGAAAAATACTTCTGCGAAGATTTACGGATGAAAGAGAAACCCTTGATCACCTCTCCATCCGTGGAGAACCTCTCCTGACGTTCCTGCGGAGGTTTGCATTAGCCTCACTGTGATAAGCGTGCGTCTCTATGGAAGAGGAACGTAAATCAAAACCGATGTGAAGGCAAGAATAAGGTAGGAAATTTGTTAAGAATATTAGTAAGGAATAAACACAGCCGTAAATGTGTATAAAAATACCAGTACGATTCCAAGTAAAAGGCTTTTTTCATTCACAGCGATGGGTAGCTACGTAACCTATTTGAGAATTGATTCTTCAAAAATATAATTTATTTGACCATATGCGAAAGGAAATTAGTATGATAGTAGAATGTAACAGGAAGAAAACAAAAATAGAAATGTAAATTGACTTAAGATGCTAAGGAGACCAAAACTCTCTCAGTAGGACACTGATCTCAATCAAAAATGTAATTGATCAATTACAACTACCACTAAGAGACTCGCCGAATATTACGGTGTTCCATCATTTTGGTAATTAAAAAGATTGATTCTGATGGCTTCGATCAATCATATAATCACTGTTCAGAATTTATAACTGACAAATCTCCATTTTTACTTTTGAAACCGGTTTATCCAGTCAACTATGTACCAATATTATATGTAGTTTAACAAATTCTAGTGACGAAATGTTTACACCTGTAAATGAATTTTCTAGTCTTCTGTGAATTTAGTAATTAGTATTCTTATTTACTTTATTTGCAGAATTAGTATGTATACCATTATCTATGACTCCTATATATTCCATTGTCTATGCATTATTACGAATTTTATCAACTATGGATTTAAGCGAACATACTCATCGACTGTGTATTTATATTCATATTATGTTTCTTTCACATCTTTTAGCTCTCGTCATCAGTAGATTTCGGCACATTTATCTTCGCCTTCTCCTAAGTGGGTGTTTTCCTGCTTTGGATAATTTTTCTTTGAAAATTTACTGTAATTTTTTCCCCATATTTCTTCAAATTTTTTCTCACTTTCAAATTAATATCCTAATAACGGATAACGATGGGTTAGATGGAAGATAAAAATATTTAGTCTTAATCTTGCTTGAATAAAACCAATGTTTATCTACGTCGAAATTTAATTTGAAACTATTTTTTCTTAATATTTTTCTTGAAGCCTATTCCTGAAGACAGCTCACGTTTCTTTATTTTCCAATTATCTTTTCAAAGCTAGATTTTTTCAACACCAATTTGCGTCGTGTGATCCATAAAACCTGAATTTTCTAGCTTTCTCGATCTACAAATTATCTACAGCCAAACCCTACACCTTCAAAGACACTATAGAACTACTTTTTGGTGGTCTTGCAAAAAAATGGAAGAAGTCGTTAGAAACCAACCGAAACTTAGAACAATGGAGGGACTGTGGAGGGGATTCGCATAGACCATTGCGGCTTCGTCTAACTGGACGGGCCGCAAGGATAACGTAGTGCTCCCCTTTCGCTCATTCCCATGGTGAGCCATTATTCTTGACGCCGCGAGACGCCCTGACCTTACACCACCGTGTAAGCTGGCAACCACTCTGACCCTTTGATTAGTCAGGGTGCAGACAAAAAATATAGCCAGCCCAGACAAAACACCTTACCCTCGGGTCACAAAGAGGCCGAAGAAAAGGAGAGGCGAAAGGAAGGGGGCGCGAGTGACCTGGTCACTCCTGGAGTGCTTCAGTGGAGAGATCGACCCCCGTGGAATGACTCTATGCGAGTTCAACCCTTCCAATAATCTGCGCATTATTACATGGGCACTTAGTTTATACAGCGCCATTTTGAGGGAGTTAGAAACCGTGGAGGATTTCGGCCCCATTATTTGCGGGGGGAAGGGCAAACTGCAGGAGATGGGAGTGAATTCCGTTGTAGTGCCACGAGCGAAGCACTTCCCTTTGTTTCCTAGGATTCTCGCAAAGGAGTTTGTAGGCACTCGTCCGAGTCCTCTGACTCCAAATCTTTCCCCAAGAGCGAGTAAATCGCACTCTTGAAATGTAGCCCACTCATGCTTACTTTTCCTTTGAATATTCAGGAAATCTACACTTTCCCCACATGTGATGCGGATTACTTGTTATTGGATGCATTTTCAGATGATTATAAAATGAAGTGTCATCATCCTACACAATAAAGAACAAGAAAAAAATTGCTTAATGCCTCAGTGCT
Source organism: Ladona fulva (assembly GCA_000376725.2). Classification (NCBI taxonomy): domain Eukaryota; kingdom Metazoa; phylum Arthropoda; class Insecta; order Odonata; family Libellulidae; genus Ladona; species Ladona fulva. Next base: position 663,548 of record KZ308363.1, on the reverse strand, counting down.
TAATAATTAATTTAGTGGCCTCGATTGGTAGAATCGTTAATGATTTTGCAATTCCTTCATCACGGCAAAAAAATATATTAAGAGGAACTGATCAAGAGAAACTTTAGTAATCCGTGAAGCAGCTTAAGAGATTTTATCTCCCTCTACAGAAGCAAGCTATCTTTCAGCGAGTGGCAGGGGGTGCATTCACCCTGACTTTACTTTCCTAATCGGTTACCTTCCCGTTTGTTCGCGGAAAAAAATAATTCTTGAAGCGGCTAGTACCAGCATTTATTTCCCCAATTTTTCTCTCAATGTAAGAACAGCCTATGTGATAAGAAGAACGCATTATAGCTGCAACATCTTCTAAGGAGTACTTTCTTTAAATTTTATTTCACTATCAAATGTGGAAACGGAGGTATCAGTTAAATTTACTTTGTGATTGAATGAAATGACTTTATGACTGAGAAGATAAAAGAGACAGCATGATTTCGTGCTGTTGAGCATATTAAAGTTCGTTAAATAGTCATGATAAATAAAAAGTCACAATAAAAAGTAAATTAATAAAGCCATTGAAAGCTACCAACTTATTATTTAACTCATAAAATTAACTCATTTTTTCATAAATTCTGCTATTATCTAATAAAATATAAAATGTCACCTGGCAACCTAATTTTAACGATTCGCGAAATTTTTGCCACGGCAAAGTTTGAATGACTCTTGTTCCATGTAATTCTTATTGATATCAATCCAACGTTGAACTGATCGTACATTTTTAATCTTCCATACGATAAAAGGGAACAATTGAACCAGCTGCAATACCGACTCAACAACCTACGCAAATGTTAAATTCGCTCGGAAATAATGGAGAACAATTTAGCTTTTCGACTCTTCTTAGCTAGCAATCCTGGAACATAAAAGTCTCTACTACGATAACAAGATCTTTTCGACTTCTGGTTCTCCCTTTCAAGGAATTATGAGTACCGAGCATATATGTAAGTCACGTGAGGCTGTGATTCTTTCCACACCTAGGCGACCGAATAATGCATCCAATCTCCGGGGAATCTCAACCGCGCTTATCTCCCCTCGCTCATCTGAGGGATTAAAATTGGACGACTTTAAGCCGGACTCACGGGAGTGCGAACCCGGAGATCCCTGAATAGGAGAGCGGCAAAGGCATCGGGGGGTACCGAACCCACCACCTTATCCCACGAACCCCGCCTAGATTCGCCGCATCTCCAATGTAAACCGGTCCTCAACCAAAACAGGAAGGAATAACCTCTTGGAAAATGGAACGGCGGATACAGCTCCTCCGGGTCTCCCTACCTGCGAGATCACAATGACGAGGCCCACGGGGGAACTTTCGCCATCTCGAACTCTCCTATACCCTTAAAGCCGCGCACCCTTGCGCCTCTCCCCTCTGCCCATGGAAGGGCACGCGGAAAAAAATATCCTGAAAGAGCAAACAAAAGGTCTGCTTTCCGAGTGATGTACTGCGCACCATGGTGTCTTCGGAAAGTGTGCGGGAACCACGAGGAGGATGGAAAGGACCGCAGTGGAGAAACGGTCGTAGTTTTTGAATTTTCCTCGTGGAACATACGCGAGTGCCGGTGCTTGGGGAGTTGTCCTTTTTTGGAGGAAAAAAGGGTCATCAGAGAATCGTAAAATTCTTTTATAGGAAATCTCCTTTCAGCGGGGTGGCCGGGAGAAAGGTTTCTATTGCGCGCAATTCATTTGCTTCCGTATTGATTGAATCATCGCCTGCGGACGTTCGGTGGATCCCGGGTGATAAATCTCTTCTCGATTGCCTTCCTGGGGTAGCAGTTTGTGTATCTCTTTCCTTTGGTACCATCTCCGATGAGTTTAGATTCGCAACGGAATACAATCGTAATCGCGAAATATTGCATATAAGTAGAAATGACCCTCTGTAATGATGCGGAAGATAGGCGACACTGAATTCATAGTTTTAGGGTCACCTAACATCAAAAGCATCGGGAATTACTTCTAAAACAAAATGCAACATAGATTAGGAATTTTAGGATAGTAAGAAATAATGCTTTCCTTTATACGTTAAACTCAAGAAGCCTAACCGTTGAAAATTTACCATTTATCAGAAACCATTGTGGTAAAAAAGAAAGTTAAATTACCTTCAGAAACACAACTTTAATAATTTAGGTAGAGTCGAGGGACAACGTTTCGAAATTTTCCCGGTTAGGTTTTTCATAAATGTAAGTTCCATAAAAGTTCCAACGCAGAAATAAAGTGAATTCACATTGCATTCCTTGAAAGACAATTGTTTGGCTGTTTTCTCAAAACTTGAAGCCTTTTAGCACAAATATTTGGGCATCATTATGATGATCATGATCATGCTAAAATTAAAAAAGCATCAAATCCCAATGTTTGTCTAGAATTTTTGAAACTCACTCTCCCGAAATCAGACTTATTTCTAAAAATGATAAATATGAAGACTGTACAGCTCCACTGCTGCAGTTCCTTTCATCTTTCTGTCATCCTGAAAAATAACATTAGTGCGTCAAAGGACTTGATGAAGTCTCAACACACCTCCCTGGATTATAACACACTTCCATCGACAGCCTCAATCCCCTCACAATGATTTGCCAAATGGATTTTCCAGCCTGCGACATGGGATTCTATTCTGAGATCTATTAATCAAGTTGCTCCCCATTCCCTGTGAAGGCGCTCACAACATCCGCTAGTCAAATCTTCAGTGTGCCACACAAACAAGATATTTCAGCAAAGATATTTGCAGATTTGATGAACAACATCAATTTAGAAAATAGACAATCTTCGTGGGCCGTGTAAACTTAAAGTACAAACTTAAAGTATAACTCGTACACTGTTTTAATACAAATACTAAAATCGAATTTAAAAATAAAAAATTCTACCCATTCATCAGTATGCATTTAATGCCTCTGAAATGTACTTTGAGAGGGGCTAGAGAATAAATATCTAAGCAACAGACTGTAAGTTTCACATGACGCAACTGACTTCGTCTAAAGCGTCTTTCATCAGCTGAGCGTCACATCTCGAGTATGCTTCTCAATAAATACGTTTTTTCTGTTATCTTCGTTAATATTATTTACTGAAACTATTAAAACCTGTTGCTTTGACTTAGTTGAGATGACTTTCCACTAAGTCCAGACAAATTATATTAATTAAATGGATCTGAATAAAGAAATGATTTACCTTTCGTAGTCTTCAATATATTAGGTGTCATTCAAGATTCATTTTACTCCAATTCTAGCTGACTTCATCCACCCTGAAAGGTATGACGGCTGATTTTCTTTCCTGAAAATAACAAAATTCATAAATTTAACATACAGAGGTCGATTATATTGATCGAGAGTTTGGTAGAATAGCTGTTTTTCTTAATAACAGCGAAGAGAAATTCTTTCCGGATTCATTTGCCACGTTGGCAGACAAATTCGAAAACTTTGATCGGTACACCATAAACAATAATTCTAGTAAGTTATGGAAAGTTGCGGATTTCAACCGCCCATCCCAAAAATACATTGACGATTTTCCTATGAAAGGAATCATATTACATTCCACCGAAAAATATCACATTCACCTTGAACTATTTAGTCATGAAGTAGACGTTTCATTTTCAAATGTACTTCAAGACAGATAATATCAATTAGTAACTATGTCGGCTGGGGCACATCCCTTTCATCATTCTATCGTTACACCTATATGCAAATCTCACGCGCAACATTATGCACAAGAGCGGTCTAAAATTAGAGAGATCGAGATCGTTCAAACATCTTCCCTCCTTTTGCTCCGCCCCACTTTCTTTGCCATCCTGTCAAGACTCCCTTTCGAAGAGCACGCGACGAAGCAGCACAAAAGATCGTCCCTTCCTTTCCAGCCAAGGCCTTATCCCGCAACTGAGATTTGAACCTCCTTGGAACCCAACTTGCATGCGTGTTTCGTTACGCCCACGACAAAAAAGGGACGATCACGGGCGGATGAGTATCATGAATGGCCAAGAAGAAGGACGCCGCAACTAGAGACGCTCCACTTTCCTTGTACGGCACGCGTCCTGTTCCCTCGCCGCCAAATGAAGGATAACGAACCTCTCTCTCCCTTCTTTTAACGCGTTTAATTCGAGCAGTCGGCCGAGACGCATCCCAAGTGCCCTCGTGAGCCGTCGTTGGTTTCAAAAGAGAGCGATTGTTCTCTTGCGCTGTCGGGATGTCGTCAAACTATTCAAAAACGACGAACAAGTGCGTCGCGGTGACGTTTGAATGCGTCGTAAACTGCGGAATCACGATGATGTCGCGGCTTTCGGATCGAGAGCTAGTATATTGACAACTGAATAAAATGCAGGGACGCAGAGGGCGACGGAATGATTTATTGGCTGTTAAATAAGCCGCGCAGGGGCTCTACGAGAATACAAAAGCAATTACGCGATTGAAGATTCCGTCAGTTAGTAAGCAGCGGGGTTTAATAGAGCCTCGGAATCATTCCCTGTTCACACAGTTTTGGAATATTTAAAAAGAAAGACATCGTAGTAGATAAGCAAGAGTGAGAGTAGTTTAAAGCAATCTGTAAGTTAAACTTATCAATTCTGAGCTACAGATTTCATTCAAATCACCTCATGTCTTCAACTGAATTACATATAAATAGGGGATTAAACGTAACTTTTAATCGCTCGCTTTTAAGTTAAGGTTGTACATCGAGGCAAAATTAAGATATATGCTAGGATTTAATCGTTTGCACTGCTAAGAACGCCAATTCGGTCATTGAACATTATACAGATTACAAAAACTTTAAGGCTCACAAATAAATCAGATAGAGACTAATAATGAACAAAATTAGCTTTTCCCGAATGTGTCCCTATAATCGTGGGAGCTCCTCTCCTCACTCTAATGCTGTTAAATTGCGACCCTACCTACAGGTGTTACTTAAAGCAGCTGAAATTTTGCTTCGCAACTGTCACTTTTAGGATGCCAAGTTGTAATAAGATGATCAGGTGACTTCAACGAGCGATACATGCCTTACCTTCACATAGCTCAGATCTCTTTTAGCTTGGAATGTAACGAAAGTTTTATGTCATTTGGATTTATTGTCATCCGATAGAATGGAAAATGCCAAAATTCACCGTCAGAACTTCGCCAAGCAAATTATTGAATTCGCAAAGGTTGGGAAGAATTGTCCCAAGTACAACAAATCACGCGACGGAAGGTGAAAAACTGAACAAAATATGGCAAACCGGCGAACCAAAGAAAGAGTAGCACTTGGCAACGAACCGCGCCCATAAATCTAAACGCCGAGTCCAAACTAAATTTGAGTTATTTCTTTAAGAATGAAAGGCGCTAAGTTGTGAGCTGAGAAAGAACCCAGGTGGCAGTGAAATATTTCATTGGACAACCTGGAAGAAAGAAGACGGGAGCAACGCGGGGAAGAAACAGAAATTTGGCCAAAAGAGAAGGCTCGACTGAGGATGTCCAGTGAGGATGCGGGCGGAACGGAAAATAGATTGGTTACGCGGGATGGAATGAAAAGGGGAGGAAGTGGAGTGAAAGAAGAGGAAGAGGGGGTCCCAGAAAAGGATGGGAAAGGAATCTCTCGGTGAGGAGATTAACAATGAAAGGGAAAAGCAGGAAAGGATGATGGTAAAACACCATGACAAAATGGGCAAAAGACAACCTTTTGGTTGCATGTATATCAGGAAAGCCGGAAGCGGAAACGTAAATTTGAATGAAGAAGCATACATTTGCGTTCCCCTTCGTTACAAATCTAAGACTGGCCCTGAACCTTTTGAACTTGCGACTGACCATGGGTAAAATACACTGGATCATGGCAACGGAAAGTGTGTGGTTGAATTTCGGGAGAGGACAAATGAATATCAATAGCGGACCTGAGGAGAAAAATCTATTTTAGGAGAGAAAACGTTAAGATATTTCCTGAAAATGGAGTATTTGTTGTTTTTAGGGTGAAATGAGAGTTCTACGTTTAATTCCATTAACTGATTTTATTTCAACTTTCCTACCGTTAGTATTAATAACTTCAACGCATTAAAAGCCTTTCAAAAGATTCATGGATGACTAAAAAGGAATGCATACTCATAATATGTATAACAGTTAAAAGTCATCGGACATTCCATCAACGACGAAATATTGGCACTCCTATATCTTTGCATATCCAATAACACATTCTTAAAACTGACAACTTCAACGGAATTCTTCATTGGAAGCTCACGCAATCTTTCCGATGCATTCATGGGCCACATGACTATCTTTTGATTTAAGATGTGGATATCTCATTGAGAGTGCTCCTCTCAACAATTCACCATCTCAAAAATATGAGGAAGACGTGATCGATGAGATATTTACCTTCCTGTGGTGGACTAAGACTTGTAAGAGGAGGGAGGGAAATACACCGGCTTCGGTTAGTGGATCTGAGAAGAGAAAAGAAGGTATGAAAAGGAAGGAGCGTAAGAAGGCGCAACATGGAGACCGAGAGACATCAGTGGTGTGGGGATTTGGTCAGGTGATGGAAGGTCTGAAAAGAGATTTCAACGACGGAAAGGAAAGAAGAATAGGTAAGAGAGTGAGGGTATGTTCGGGAGGGGTCGGCTGAGGATAAAGGAAAGGTGAACAGAAAAAATGTAGGTGTGGGTTGGGTTAGGGGACGGAAGAATGAGGGATGTATGGGTGACAATCGGTCAGAGGAAGGACGGGCAAATACTACGAAATTCAGAGGAACGAGAAACAGGATGGAAGAGGGCTGAATGATGCAGTGGACCGAAATGGGGATGGTTAGATCGTGAAGAGCGAACGAATGCAACTGATTAAGGATCAAAATTGTTTTGTAAATGAGAACAATCAATGAATGAAGTATGTCATAGTACGCTATCACTCTTCGCACATTTTCCGTACGGATTTACTCTGAAGTTGTTTCTAAAAGTGGTACTAAGAAATCTTTAATTTTTCCTCGAGATGGTTATTACATGCTGGATATTATATTCAGTCGTAAGAGGCATAAAAATCCATTTCGACGTTAAAATCGACACTGATCTCCCTTCGTCAAAACTCTATTCCCTCAGATAACTTATCATCACACGTTTTAAAATATATATTTAGTTACCGATGTTTCAGTGATTTTAGATAAAAATAAACCTCACGAACAAATATTAACCTTTTTATATTTATTTTATTTATCTGCAATTCATGCAACCAATGAAAGAAAACTGTTGCAACTAATAAGGTAACTCTGCAAACGTATGCGTCTGTTTCAGAAATGAAAATTATGACAACATTTCTATAGGATTCGATTTTTGACAAGTCTGCTCGATTTAACAGCATCATCACTGTTTAAGAATAAGTATAATCGTAAATGCATAAAGGAATAAAATATTTTAAAAGAGCGGGTAAATGTTTTAACTATCAGTAACGCCATATAAAGTATTACTCCTTGACTATTAGTAACCCTACTCTATTTCAGTAGGATCATGCCGGAAGATTGGAAGTACTTTGAGATATAATTTTAATTGACTTCATTTGTTACTGAACAGTTAGTGCTAGCAGTTTGGAAACACCTGGTATTCCAGAGTAAGATCATATGTTTATTTCTCGTATTTTTCATAATATGATTCCTATTTCACCAACTTTCAAACAGAAATCTGAATTAACTCAAACAAGTTAAAAATATATATATAGTTTCAGTCCTGTGTATCCCATGCAATAAGTAATATTTATTATCAAAATTTTCTTCAATATAACTGTCAACGGAAACTTCATCTCTAATATCTCTTATCTTCACACTTCCTCAATTATTAATAAGAGGCTTCTCCATCTCTCAGAAAATTACGTGTGACATTCTACTAATGAAATAAGCGCTTTTGAAGTCTTCATTCCAGAAATAACTTAGGGAGGCGAACTCGAAACCTAACTACTAGCCAAATTTACATGCCAATGCAGTCACGTCTTATCGTTAAAAGTTGGTTGTGCGAATGCATAGAGAACGAGATCAGTTGCTAAGGAGCCTCCCATTGGTCGTGACATTCCCTGAGGTCACGTCTTATGCGTCTAACAAAGGGAGAGTCGGTCTGGGCGTGGATGGAAGGTAAGGCAGATGTGCTGAGGGGAAATGTGGCTCCAGAGAGAGAGAGAGAAAGATGGGACATACCGCAACCACTTCATCCGCGAAACATTCGCGACTCCAACGGTCATGTCCGACCTCCTTTTAAATTTGCATGCAAATCAATCATATGCCACTCATCCTCGATTTATACCAAACGCTACGGAAGTTGGAGTTCCAGATATATCATAGTTTGGAAGTTTTAAATGACTTAAGAAATCCAAATAAGTTCAAGAGTATTTTCTTCGGTCCTCAGGGACAAAACTCGGTGTATTGATAGCTATTGATAGACGAATAGATCTCATAGTTAACATACCATTTTACGTCTAACGATTAGTCGTTATATTTCTGCTCTAATAGTTTTCGTTCCATAATCTAGGCGGAAGGTTCAAGTTAAACAATTTGTTTTAATGCACCAATTTCCATGCAATAATAATCAATCAATAATTTTGCAGGGCTCCTGAATATATTTCATAACGTAAATCAGCAAGACTAAAATTTAAACTAATATTAATTTAAATGTATCCCCCATCTTATTAATTACTCTCATATATTTAATTAGATCAGTGGCAGGGGAATTAAAATAATAAGAGCGAGAGCATAATAATCGAGAAAGTCGAAAAACAAAAACTGTTTTCTTTTGAAAACTATTTTTCAACGTTCGCTATGGTTCTCGAATGAGTGTGTTTCATGGTATAACAAAAGTCTGATTATCCACTGAGGAAAAATATCATATATATATAATATTTATATACACGAAAGAAGTACTAAAACAGACCCTTGCATATAGCGGGTCGTTCTGCTCGTCTGGATATTTACACAATCTCCGACAAGCTCACAAATTTATTTACTCTTCAATAAAAAAATACTTAAAAACGGTTGGTGAATTACAGTTTTTCTTAAAAATAAGCCGCATTCTGCCACTGAAAGAGCAGAATATAAATTTCAAAGTATTGGAACTTTATTGCGTCCTAAAGACGCCGCATATAAAAACACTGCTCTAACATACTTGGATCGATCAGAGAGAGAGAAGTACTCCACCAACGCTTCCTTCTTTCTTTCTAAACGAAATTTAACTTTTAGAGCAGAAGTATTGGAATTCATCATTTAGTCCCTGGTTTTTTCAACATAAATGCATAGAAAAAGTTAGTATAGTCTATTCTAATCCATCGTAAAATCTCAGTTCTTTAATCTCTTTAAAAGTAATGAATTCTTAACAGTTTCAAAGAGTCATAGAGGGAGTATTTTCATAATTACTGAGCTCCGCACTTTCTAGAGATGTCTTTTATTTTTTTCTGAGAAATCTGACTCATTATTTTTAAAGGAAGTTTAGTGACGAATAATCAAAAGAAGGAAAGAATGTAAGGCAACTTGGTGACCGACACATTTATTATTCAAGTGCAAGGAAAGAAGTCACCTTTAATAACAAAAGAAGCTTGTATATATAGACGTAAACTACGTCAAATGCTGGAGGATTGAGTATACAGCCGAATAAAATGATTGCATACAAATTATTAATAATTAAATCTTGTGACAATTCATATAATAAAAAGATTTATTTTTTGATCGAACTCCAACGACTAAATTACTTGCAACAGCTTTTGGTTTTTATCAAACCATGAGGTATTCCTTTATCGCTTGCTTTCTTTCTGGAATGTTTCCAGAACCATCCGTTCAAAACACTAAATAATTAAACAATAAATAATTTTTTTCAAACCATGAGGTATTCCTTTATCGCTTGCTTTCTTTCTTTCTGGAATGTTTCCAGAACCATCCGTTCAAAACACTAAATAATAAAAAAGCATCATCTCTCAAACTTGACAACCATGGGATAGGTCATTCTAAAATTTTTAGACCTAAACTCATGGGTTTTCAATGATAACTTTTCGCGACATGCATAAAAGTAAACTACATATAATTTAAACGAACCTTCCAGCCCCAAGACTTATCACCTCAAAACGTACTTATCCAAGAAATTTGTATATCTTTATTTTTAAGCAATACAGAATTGTTTAAATAGCTTCTGAGGGTAGATAACTGGGACGCGGAGCTATCCTTCGGAAGCGCTCCTTCCATCGGCAAACTCCGGTTTTTACAGTTGGATTCACGCACTTATTCCACGAAGTTTAAAATGTAATGGTGCTTATGAATATAGAATTGCCTGCAGCAGCGGGCGATTAAAAACGGTCGCGCACCTAACAGGGAGCCATCGTCGTCGACCACAATCTCTGGCTGGAGGCGCGCTATCAAACAGCGCCCTCTTGATGTTGACGAGACACGTCGATGATGGGCGCGTCCGCCCAAAAGACACGCCCTTGCCTCTCATTTAACCGACCGAGCGACACGTCCTGTGAAAAAACGGAGTTTGAATGCAGTTAACGACCGGGAGAGGGATGCATAAAAAATCTTCGGGATGCTTCCACGATGCTGGAGTGGAGAAAAGGAGAGAGGAATAAAGGATTCCTCGGAGGGCACCCGCCTTTCGTTAGCATAGGGCGCTCACATTTATGCACCGGTGAAATAATGCAATACGCCCTACTTGCTCGCATCTCGCTTAGAAAAAAACGGCATAAATTTTGTCCACGAGTACCGAAGGTGCCGACCGAATGCGGGAAAAAACGAGCCTCCGAACAAAAAATTACGTGCGGTTCCACTTTTGGTAGGAATATGAGGGTCTCACCGAAAAGGAAGTGGGAAAAAAATCAGGTGTCCTTATGGGAGAAAAAACGAAAATTTACGCTATACGTTTGCGATAAACGTCGGGAAAATGCTCTTACGAGTTTACGAGTTTCGTTCCGTGGAAATGAAAGCGAGGAAAGGAATGATGCAGAAACTCGGGAGGGCCATCGAGGAAATGTCACGGTTGTTCTGCGGAGAGATTGATGAATTTTTAAATCGCTACAGCTGCGTAAGTGCTTTCTAATTAATTCTGAATCTAGCTCGTTTTGATGGCTCGTTATCCGCGACAGAAAAAATTTTCAGAGAAGATTAATGAGAAATATTTAAGTTAATATCTTCATCATCTTCTACTCTTGATCGACGTTTTAGCTAAAACTATTTAAATTCGTAGAAATATATTATCGTTTGGAGGAAATGGTGAAAGATACAATATTTCAGAGAAATTCCTCCCCTTTTTTAGAAAAATCTTCAAAGAGTAATTAATATTCTTTGTTTTCCTATATTCAGTTTACTGACTCATTTCCTTGCCTTACGTAGCCAATGGATAGCACTCCATACTACCATTTTATATTCGCCAATTCGACCTAAACACAAATTCATTTTTGAATTAATCACTGTGCCATTCTCTAATATCACTTAGGAGTCTCCAACAAAACGCAATACATTGCTATCCTTTTAAGTAAATTGTCTCTTGTAAATAAAATTGACCACTAATCTACAGTCAAATATACGCCCGTATTCATTAATTGCAAAATTTAATACTTTCAGTTATAACTGTAAAAGAATCTGGCATAGAGTGAGAACGGACATATTTTCTCGTACCTTCAACAACAAAAAATCTTTATACTTTAACATTTCAGATATCGTTTATTCAATTCGTTACATTCGGAATTAAATGTAGCCTGCTCATCTGCTGTTCCTCTTGAAGATGACACTGATGGCCGTGAATTGCCATAAGACAACCTCCACCTCTGGATTCAAATTGATACGCAAGGATGACTTCCGAAGTAGTAGTAGTAGTAGTATTGTTAAAAGTGCTTCGACAGCTAAGGTCATTTCGCACGTGAGCCCCCACCGGGTTTCGAACCCGGGATCGCTTTCACCGAAGTCGAACGCGTTACCCACTTGGCTATCCGGGAGCCCCGACTTCCGAAGTAATAAATGTATAAGTTATTAATGGATTTATATAACCAAGAGGCAACTTATAAATTTGCGAGTGGCTTATGACCATGCGATCATATTGTCCGCAGCCACAATTATCAGCATGTCTAACGATTATAAAAAGAATTACGATACGTGACAGGGGAAACATCCAACCCATCATTCCATAGCAATAATATTTTACAATGATAACCATAGCATATAGTTTTAATGATACCAATTCTTTAACGATCGCTAAACATCCGTGCGATGATTTAAGTTTTATAGCGTCTCCCACCACGTATCGCCCGCAGTCTAAATTCTGAACAAATTCCTCCCTCCAGCTAATTGTATTCCAGGGAGAAAAAGTTCAGCGTCGTTAACATCGAGGGATCGCAGTAAAAAAATTCCGGAGAAAGGTGCTTATCCCACGCCTTCTCGCGTAACCTTACCATTTTACATAGAGCCGACACCGCATTACACATCTCCGTTCATCCTCTTTTGGTTCCCCAAGAAGTGTGGAGGCATGGGTCTGTCTGCATTCCCGATTCGCCGATGGGAAAGGGAGAAGGGAAGGGGAACCCAAGAGCAGATTCTCCCTGACCTCGACAATGGAATGGAGGGGAAGTTCTTCAGTCTGAAAAGTCCCTTCAGGGTGTGGGGCACCCAACCCTCTTGGTGACTGCTGCGCATGGGGCGATGTTAAAAGGGGAAGGTTCTGCACGGTGAGAAACTTACCGGGAGCAACAAGGAGAGGAAGAGAAGGGGTGAGATGCCTCCGGTGCAGATTTCGGATTGGTGTGGAGGGGAGAAAGAAGAATGGGGTGAAAAGGGGTGATAGACAGACTACGAAAATCTGTCCGCAATGGCCCGAATTACGAGTCGCTGAAAGAGAAAGAGCATTAGTTTTTCCTAGTTAACCGGCTGCTCACAAAAGGACACTGAATGGAAATCTTTCTTTTATCTCGGGAAAAGGAAATCGTGGCTTTTAGACAAAAGACGATGATTGTACAGAAAAAGGGAGAAAGAAAAGAAGAAAGAAAACTGCCTTTTTCTCTTGGGGAATCGCGAAACATTAAAATTGATGGAAAGGGAAATCGTGAATAGATTTCCCCTTTTGTGTCTTCTAGGGCCGTTCGGAGCGAAAGAAACGAAATTAGGGAAGGGGGAAACAGGACGAAATGTCTCCATCGAGCGAGTTTCTGAAGCTGAGCTGGGCCACTTCTCTCGAGAGGGAGGCTAGGAGATGAACGGTCAGATGACTTTAAGTGGAGCAGATACATAGTGGAGTGGCGAATAGGATTATTCCAAGGAGGGAAGCGAAGAAGGCAACTCGGAACGAAATAAATGGTCTGTTAGAGAATGGTGATGGGAGGGAAGTGGAAGTGGTGAGGTAGACTGAAAAATGCATGGGTATAGTTTGAAAAGCCTCTATGGTCGACATGGTAGACTGGATTAGATTTGCCACGGAATGGTAAAAATATGTGATAAGTCAAAATATTGCGGGAATGCATACACCAAACGAGAACTTCATAAATCAACAATGGATTGTTTATAAAACAAGTAAACATGCATTATACCTATCATATAACGATCTACTTTATCTATAAAAATTCTCTGAACCTAATCTTTCTTCCTTAAACTTATCACTCTGTGAAAACTAGTTTTGTACAAAAACACATCAGATGCATCCAAGCAATACCAGAACCGGAGTCAAAGAACCAACCAACTTCGGAGCACTCATCGCCAATTATCTACTACTCGAGTCAACTCTCCCATCATTTAACAAGAAATTCAAGATGTCTTTGCTCCATTCGGAATGTACGGAATGATTTTAAAAGCTAACTGCCATACTTCCCGGTCTTAACCAACTTTTTCGAGTACATTTTTTCCATGGGATCTCTTCAATTCTAAACCTACGTATAATGTGAAAACTGTACGCCGCCGACTGCGTCAGCAATAGGAACATTTTAAAGGTCTCATGAAGCCACCAATGAATAAGAGCTAAATAACAGTATATGTTTTAACAGCTAAATAACAGTATATGGAACAAATTGATGGCAATAACATTTTCGTGTAACAGATTAAATGTTGCTAATGTAGAACAAGTTTTATAATATTATTTTAATGATAATAATCGTTCCAGGTGAGAAAATCAGATTACCGACGGAAGCTTCTCGACAAATTTATCGATTAAGAATATTTAGAAGTTGAAGACATCGTCATTCCGGTAAACAACGAGCGCGATCTTCGAAAGGAGACGACCAAGCATTACAAGGAAATTACCACTAAAGCAGACAGTTACTTCTGGTCTTTCTTTCCGCAGAGCATTATAGATGCGAACAGAATGGATTAGGTTAGGTCTTTGGAGTTGATACACCCCCAGCCATACGCAACTGGCTGCTTGCGGGGTATGAATTTAAACCTATAATATCAGCTGCTATAAAAATAGTTTCATATTCACTGTTTTAATGTAAAAATTTTTTAATTTAATTTTTGTAGATAGAAAAAAGGTAAAGGTATTTGACTTTCATTTGCATGCTCTTTTAATAAACCATTGATTTAATATATTCATTTATAATCGTTGTCATCCTTAGATGTGTATTTCACCTATGTCAGATGAATATTCTTCAGAAGTCAAGCGAAACGGACCTGACTTCACACCTACCGTTTACTATGTAACTTTCGGATGCGCAGGAGCCAAAATTGTCCAGTAATGTCCAAAATAAATCAATGAGTTAAGCATTTTTTTTTCAGAAAATTATTAGAAGCAAGTTTAATTTCTACGCTTTCACTACACAGGGCAACGGAAGTAGCTCGAGGGCCTCCGGATAGGCGCGCCTCCGACTGTGGGTAATGCGTTCGACTTCGGTGAGAGCAGTTCGATTCCCGGTGGGAGCTCACGAGCAAAATGACCTTAGCTGTCGATGCACTACTAAAATTACTACTGCTATGGAAGTTGCTCGAATGATTTACTTCAACAGTAGTACAGATGTCAGCGGGAGATCGTGAGCCAACATCATTCGTTCCCGTTAACATCACCAATACAAAAGCATTCCCTTCCGCTATCGAAAGCTAACGAATTAAAAGACATTCCCATTCAGCCTCCGGTCCAAATCTACATTCGAAGCAGTCGTATTCAACATACTTCCTAAAGGTCTAACCAAACTTCAACGGATCATTCCCCGCAAACCATCGTAATCTCCGTAATTTTAGGTAATTATATGGGGCCCTCTTTATTCTATTGATCATCCAGGAACCAATACCTCCTGCGGCATTCTCTGTTTTCAACCGCTATTAGCGAATCCCCTGTTTAATGGGAAGGGCGTTGCAGTCTCGTGGGTAAACTACAATAAAAAAGACAATTGGAAAGGGATCGCACGTCCATGAATGACGTTATTCTCCGAGGCGGTCCAACAGAGGCAAGGATATCGAGCGGAAGGAAAAGAGAATGGGGGCGTCGAAGGCACAGGGAATGAAGAAAGGGGATGGAATCGGTGGGCGGGGACGATAATGCAAAATCCAAACTGACAAAGAAGACGAATTGATCCAAACAGGCATAATTCCATTGCGCTCTTTACAGCATGCCGGAACATGTTCGTGAGAAAAATCAAAGGAACAATTCACAGAGAAAGCGCGTAAGTGAACCTTGCCTTAGAATTGAGTAATTGATGCGAATGCACTTTCCGATTATTTGGAATTCCAAGAAATACAGAATTGATTAAAATTCCATGTATTCACACTCTGACGGTGATCACACGGTGTTTTCCGTTAAACGGCCTCTCCCATTGTCTTTAAAATTCCTCTCGGCGATTTACTCAGTCGGTGGTAAATCTACTTTTTCAAAAATTGATACAGCTAGTTCTAAAATAAAAATATATTATACGCTAAAAATATTAAAATAACACATAAAAAATAAATTTTAACGTATACCAAAAGAGGATATAATTACTAAAATACAATATCATTCATATTTAGCATATTGCAATATCATTCATGTTTAACGTATTGTAATGACATTATTTTAACATATCAATAGACTATAATAACACATTTTTCAATGTCGAGTCCAACAAGTATATTCATGATAAGTTATAGCTAAATCGATTTATCTGTAGAATTTAATTTCAAATTCATTTTATTTGACTGACTGTATTTATTAGCGGGTAAAAATGTAAGAGTATAAAAAACTCCAAAGTAAAATATGCACAAAAGTACCGTACTTGTGAATTCTACTTTCATTCATGACTCAACTCACTGATTTGCTTACACTTACAAAAAGAATTAAAGAAGCAGAGTTCATTATAAGTCTACAATCAAACTTTCTATTATGTAAAATGAATATTTTGAAAATCGAATTGTAATGTACAAAGTACGTATAAAAAGCCGGTAGAATGTCAACCCTAATCGAAGGAATGTAGGTGCGTGTTAAAAAGAATTTATGGATAGACATATCTTTAAATCGTAATAACATTAACATATGAAGGAAAGCATATACTTTACTTTTCTAAGACTTGTAATTTAGATAAAAACCGAAGAGTACTTTCTGGTGTAGCCATTGAATCAGTCCCATTGTGCACCCATTGAATCAATCAAGATGTACACAAGCAACTGCCGCGTCAATCGTCTAAAATTAAAATAAAATTGGAGAATAAAGGTATAAAATTTGCATATGGCATCAACTTTGCTTTGGTGCTTTGGCGTTAGTAAACTCTCACTTGGCTCAATCACCCTAAGAAAATAGAATAATAAAAGAATAGATGGATTCGAGAAAAAAGGGGAAGATGAGGTGGCTGAGTGTAATGAAATACAGACCCATTCGATATCATTTCGGGAAAAACTTATTTATCGTTTCCCCCTCCAAAGAAACAAATGTAAACAACGTTTATTGAAAACGGGAAACAGCGAAATACATGGAAAATAGTAGCACTGGGGCGGATTAAATTTGAAAACAAATGATGCGCAATCCGCGCTCATAATGAAAAAAATGAAAGGAAGAGTGCTATGGGAATTATAAGAGTGGAGGGGAGAAAATGGCATAGGAAGGCGTAGACAAAGGAAAGACGAAAAGTAAAATTGCTCGCAGCTTGCGCACGGAAGGGTACGCAATCTCTTTCAGGGAAGAGAAAGACGAGAACAAATGAAGGGGCGTGGTAGACGCGCGTGCGCGACCAAGACGTCGCGAGAGAAAAAGACCTCATCCTCCGTGTGCAGCACAAAAAGGAGAGACAATAGAGCGTGGAAGCGCGGCATCACCCCCGTCGACATCTAGCAGCAGCCAAAGTCTTTTGATGGGCATCCGTCTTTTCTTTTGACTCCCAGGGGAACGGATGAAATGGGATGTGTGACGCAATAATGAAAGCAGACGCCTTTGGGATTGTACCCGGAAAAATCAGTTCGACGGAATGCTGACTTACCCGGTCCAAAATTTGGACATGACGTGGGAATAAAATTAGAAGAGCGAACCGAAATATGACGGACGGCTTCAAAGCTGGATATGCCTCCAACGGCGAATCTGTTTTTGGAAATTAGAGAATTTTGAAAGGGTTTTTCATTCACCTTAGCCTTATTTTTTCCTGAAATTCAGTAATTCCCTTTTTCTTTGGCGATATTTTCATGCTAGGTGGCCTTTAGTCTATTATCTACATATATAGTAAGTTCCATACTGTGCTTTCAGTCCTTTCGTGAGAAACTCTATAGGTCATGCTGAGGCAGAGAGCAAGTTTAGATTTAAAGCCATATATAAATATTTTCTTCCAAAAGCAACCGATCTACACACTAATTCGAACTTATATGGCGTCTTGACAAGGTTAAATTAGATGCTTAAAGAGGTTAATAAATTTTGCAGGCCTTTACCGATTTGTTATATATAATGTATAGCTGTTTTCCTCCTGTACCAATATGCCTTGCTATATATAAAATATAACATTTATGTAGTTATTTCTTTATAATTAACTCTTTAACTGAAATGAGTAAACTCAATAACATGGAAATATATTTGTATTAAAAACAAATAAATAGATTCTCAATTGGAGTAAATCTTATCATTAAATCCTAATTAACAAATTACATCATCTATATGTTATTGAAATCCTAAACAACTTCTCACCCAGCCTCTTAAACATCACCTTTCCCAATAATAATCCGACAAGGTAACGTGATGATTAATGAATCCCATGCTGTTATTCCTTTATTTCATATTATAAGAGTGTGAATTTAAGCATTAAAAATTATAAAAAATAAAAGAGCCCTCATGCAATGTTGCCAAAAAAACTAATCGCTTAAAGACATTTACATTTACATTACACAGAACATTTAAGAAGTCCACTGAGTAGAAAAATGGCTACACTCATACACCAAACCTGGAAACCATCACGAATGACGAACACGCATTTTTAAGATTTAATATATTTCATCTATAAAGTTTTGAAGTTACAATTCAAATCCCATCGACGATCCCCTTAGATTCTACAAATACTTCCTTATGAACCTAAATTTTGAGGTTTTTCCAAATGGATATTTGGAAAGTTTACGAAATTTCCATATAATCATGATTTTTTCGTGAAAATTATTGATTTCATCATAAGACATAAATAGGTTCAACAAATTTTGAGCTATGTTACAAAAGAGCCTCCTCAAAGTTTAAGTTCTGGGTGCGATTCTACTCATATCCAATTAAAATTTTCCGGTATCATAGCTTAAGTATTCCCACCGCCTAGGATGAGTTTGATACGCTTGCGTTCAGCTTTTAATATGTATAATCCGAAGAACCAGTCCTAGAATACAAGTTGCGGCAACTCAGCAGTCTCTAGCACTAAATCTCCATGCATAATTTCGGCCTAAAACCGCAACGTTGACAAATGAAGGACACCTGATGGACAGAGGACGAGTCCCGCGGCCTTTCCATCAACATCATCCCGAGGCGGAATGAAATATTGCATCTTATTTTTACCGAATTCAACTGCCGATAATCCCACCAAGCCAGACGGTTTTCCGAACGTGGACTACTCTTAAGCCATTTTAAACGTTAAATCATGCTAATATCCATCGTCGACTTATCAAACCGTTATTAGGAAACTCGAGGGATGGCTTATCTATGGCCACCATCTTCCTCTGTCCTCCTCTTAACCTGCTCTTCCCTCACAAAGGACCTTCGGCCGACCATTTCCTCCATTAAAAGACCGTTCCGAGGGAGACGCGGTGGAGACCGGACTAAATCGATTTCACGGAGCGCTGGACCATTGCGGAATCGTCACCTGCCCCGCCGTCGAATTCTCCAGCCGACCGGCATTCAAACGTATTCTTGCCTCCGTGAATTTCATTCTGCGAGCTTTACGTTCCCCTTACGTGAGCGAATTTTGTGACCCAGTCGGTGATCTCTAATTGTATCCCTTAACAGCAAAATATTGCTTCCGTTATTGGGGTATTGATGTATATTAATGAAGATGTTATAAACTGTTCTTAAAATGAAAATCTTCGGGTACGTTTTTTACGAGGTTCGATGTCGTTTTGAATGAGGAGCGTTTTCATACCAGGAAATTCTATATGAGAAGTCTCCTTTTGAGCCATGAACTTTTTCGTAAATTTCCTACCTCCAGAAATTCCTATACTACTTTCCTCTTTCTTTTATTTCGAGAAAATGTATGCGAGACACACACGTCGAAATTTTGAATAGTACAATATTATTGCTTTCTCTAAATTTTTACACGAAGTACAGCAAGAATATCGCATTTGTCAACGATGTTTGACTAATAAAAGCAGTAGTATTGTTACAAGTGCTTCGACAGCTACGGTCATTCCGCACGTAGGTCCCCAACGGGAATCGAACCAGAGGCTGCTTTCACGAAAGGCGAACGCGTTGCCCACTTGGCTAATCGGGAGCCCTTTTGATTAATACCATTTATAGATGAAACCACTTGCTCACATAAATCTATCCTCAATAATCCCTTGACAGAAGTGGAAATCAAAACTTTCAAGGGTAATCTTGCCTCTACTCCCAATTTTTAGCTTCACTTGTCTCGTTATCTCTTACCGAAGACGTTCAGAAAGGAAAGTGCAAAATTCTCCCCCAAATATACAGTAGTTTCTGCAATTCCTCCCTTACATTGTTCCATTCCCTCCTATAAACCTGTTACTTTTGCTATTGCAACCGTCGCCAGCACTTAAAAAGTTTCCATTCTCATTAATCGGAAAAGCAAACATTCCTCTCCAAATCCGAGCACCACCCTTCAGTTAAAATCACCAGTTGGAAAAGTTACCCTCCTGGTCATTACGTCCATCAAAAGGTAGACGAGTCCAGAAAAGGCAGAGATGTAGCCGCCTGTCTCTGAGAGTATGTAAGAGTAGCCAAAAGATGTTTCTCATTCAGCGATTGATATCTGCAAACAAGCAATAAAATTACCGGTTGTAAATGTTGGGAGGGAACTGGACATCACGTGACGTCCGTCTTCCTCACCCTGAACCACCGAGGAGAAAAATTTCAACTTTGGCGCACGATAAACCGGAAAATGGACTCTTCTATCTCAGTCTCTTTGAGACTCCTTATCAAAAGAGCAGCCGTTCTTTTTTGCAACCCTTGCCAATCCTCTTCGCGGACTGCTTAAGGGAGGACATCCGACGGAAGATAGCTTTCCCTTGTCCCACGGATTCTCCACTAATCTCGCGCTTCTCCCTCTCCATCTGCTCTTCTTTTATCTCTCACCTGCTCTCTCACTTCTTTTTGCTTAAGTCTCGCTTTCTCTGCCGCTAACGGCTCAGACGAAACCGCGGCGACATCGTGGGAAATGACCGACGTAAGGGATTGTTCTCTTCGATTATTTAACCTCTGTGATTGGTTAAGTCGGTATGAGGATTTATTCGCTTCCATACGGCTGAACATTCCAACATATCGATCCTCCATCGAGCCTCATTTCTGTGACATGCCAGCCCTGAAGCAATAGTTGTTTCGGCCGCCGTTATCCATAGATACGGGAACACAAAAACGTTACTTTATAAGAGAACTAGCTGAAGTGCCCGTTGATTCTCAACTGGGAAAATAGAAGTCGGATTAAATATAGTATATCTATTTGTACATAAGAGAAAATAACACCTCGTATCTTAGTTTAGTCCAATGGGACAAATTATTGAAAACAAAAATATTGAATCTAATCAAAGTTCCCATAGTTCGGAGTCGAAATCTACAATCAACAATATTAATGTAAATCCCTCTTATTATTTACATGTCTCAAAGTAATGTGTAAGTTTGCAAGATTTTCAACTTCCGATTCTGGTAACTTTAATCGTATAATTGTCAAGAGTCCGAAATGACAAATAAAATGTTACTCCTCCATCTCCACTAATTTATTACTGTGCTACGCATGTCTGTTACCCCTGTAATTCATCACTACAAATTGTTCGTGACTGATATAATTAAAATCTCTGAAAAATGTTCATCCTCTTCATATTGTCATTTGCTTCTAAATGGGCCAAAATAAAAATGCATTCTTATGGGAAAATGCCTGAACTCGGAATCAACAATCGCATTGGTCGTCAGGGGGACGGGTTGTTTACAACCTCAAAATTTCACAGAATATTCGCATATTTTATCTAAAATTCTTGCAATTTCGAAACGAAAGCTTTATTCTACGACAATAATAAGAATCTGTATTCAATTTCCCTTTTTTGGTACTTATCTCGATCTTATGCAACTATTCCTTCTAATTTAATTTTGCTAAAGAAATAAAGTCTGCAACCGATAAAATCGAACTTTACATGTATTTCTTATGGAAATCTATCTGAACGATCTTGGTTCAAACCCAGCTAATTTTGCTAATGAAAAGTTGACAGTACTTCCTTCCGGCTCACGGAGAACAGGTACGCAAAGTTTGATGCAAATCGGACAAACGGTGTGGACTCCAATCGCGAACAAACAAACACACAAACCCACAGAATTTCTGCTTTATATATATAGATAGATTTTGTAATCCTGAGAAAGTTTTCACATGGCGACTTTATACCATTAAAGACGTTCCACAACTTCATCGTGGTCATAACCATGTGGTCCTCCATAATTGTTTTACGGAAAAAAGGTAAGGATAGTTAAACTTTAATTTTACATATTGGAGAGTTGTCAAATAGAACTGCAAACCAGTAAATTTTTAAGGCAAGCTCCCTCTTTTAATCTAGGAAATTTACGAATTTAAGTTTCCGAAATAGGTATCTAGTGTCTCTGGACACTGTTTCCCTGCAACGTTGGACCACTCTAGATGCACCATAGGACTCACAACAAAGGTAAATCCTCCCTTTTTTACCTAGAATATTTATGGCTTAGGAGTTTTTTTCTGTTTGATAATTTTCTAACCGCCGTATCTCTTTTCTTTCCATAGTGGAAGGTAACGATTTCTTACAAATTTCAGTTTCATGATGAACAAAATGTAGACGTTATTGAAAGTACTGAAATATAAAATACTCTAAGCGCCACCTATGATAATATAAATCACAGTCAAAGATAGCGAGAATAAAATTCGCCAAATTAATTTTGGGTGGTAAATTTCCAAAATGCATATTGTGAGGTAAGTGATATTCAACGAAATTGGTTGGTCACCTCTTCTTTCCACGAAAAAACCCATAAATTAAGGACCAAGAACTTTATACTAACAAAATAGAATGAGGAACTTTTAATAGCAATAAATAAATAGAGGAGAAAAAAACTGTGATCACTCAGAAGACTTTGATTCAATAGCTCTTCTAAATAAATAAAGCCGCTTCAACTTCCGCTAAAACTCCACGTCTTAATTTTTTCAACCCTTCCATGTGAAAAATTAACAAAATTTAAAAACCCATAGTTCCTATCAATAACCAACCCAGATTATCATAGACAAATCTTAACCGAGTTCATATAATCATACTAAAAGGAAGGGGTTCATTTAATCAAAATTTTAAGGAAGCATCACAGTTTCATTTTATGATAAAAATGTCCGATTTACTACCAAACAAAAAATCGGAGAAAAATTCATAGAAGAACGATTTACGTAATTCATAACCCAGAATATCCGAAGCAATTTCATCACTTTATTCTCGAAAGTCAGCTTCCAAGAGCACACACATGGAATACGTACGCAGTTGGATCCACTGTCTAAACCTAGGAAACAAATCCGTTAGAATCTCTACTACAAACCAATTTGTTACGTAAGAAGTCCCTATTCGAGCTTATTTTTCATGGAAAGAATCACTTCTTTCTTCCGAATTCCCTCTCTCCATGTGCACCGCCTCCCACTCCCCACTCCCCATTCCTTCATCCTCCCCCATCCCCTCACTCTCGCTCTCAGCTGCCCTACAGGTACCGCAACGGTTAACGGCCACCTTTTCTTCTTCCCCGTGTCTTCCAAAGACCCCCGAAATTTCACCACCCATTTCAGCGCCGCCATGCGGACGGCCGCGCAAACCTCCCTTTTAACCCCCTCACCCCCCTCATTGTGGATGTCTAGGTGACCGGTGGTCTATGAATAAACCAGTCACCTTTCGATTCAGAATGGGGATCATGGGCCGTGGCTGTCGAAAATTCCGCTATTTATGCGACCTCTCTAACCTCTCTAACGCGCTGCTCGCCTTCTTTTTTTCTGATGCGCCAACTGGGCCGAGAGGAAGTTTTCGTAGAATTCTCTTCGCCTTTGGGATTACGTCGGAGTGTAAATACGGAGACGCCCCGCGCCGCTACTTTAACCGTGCGAATGGACGTCATCGACGCAGACTTGATGGAAAATCTCCCTTTTGTCCTCCGCTTTCGGCAAATGTTTACGCGTCGCGAAGGTTCGAGGGCCTCAGAAGTTATGACGGACGAGAGATGAGCGTGAGAAATTAAATCCGATTTTATGACTTCATTGCGTTATAGAATCGATAAATTTTCGATGACTAATCCTAAAAAAAATCTGAGCCTGTTGTGTGATTTTGGGATAGACGAGAGTGACTTGGTGCCGGACATTTCTTATATTACTCGTAGCCAATGCAAAGATTTTCTGAAATATGTCCTTCACAGAAATATACTGTCTCGGAGTCCTAATTTGGAGAATACTAATTTCTCGGAAGTAAGTTTCTGGGAAAGCATTTCTTCGAAAAACCAATTTTTCAGTCTTACACTGAATCTTGGATAAATAATCTATGATAGAGAATGAACCAATTGAAATCAAAAAGCACAATTCAGGACTAAACAAAGTGAGATTTGGTTTCAGAGTTCAGCTGCATCACCATTTTACTTAAAGCTTAGGTCAGATACTAAGGTAGCACTTACTTGACCTTATACTGTGCTTTATTAAAAAAAATGTTTCTTTACCGTTTGGCCCCTACTCTGTACTGAAATACCACTTCTCTGACAATGAGATAGGAAACCTGCGCCCTTTAGACTATATGAGGCCGTTTAAGGCAGTTGATGCTGCAATTTCTTCACTTTCTAAAACAAATGCGCGTTTCAATAATTTCATTTTCCAGTAATGCTTATCACGCCAAGTGATAATGAGATGGAAAACATTCAGGTATTATTAGTAATTGGATCCGCTCCCATTTATACAATATCTAACTATTTAAATGCCGGTTATACATCTCCCAAATGAGGCCTAATGAATGTATACAGGACCAAATGGTACTGCCAACATAAGTCCTTTCGATTTAGAAAGGTTACCAACCATATACTACATTAGGCTTCCTTGATATTCCGTAAAATAATTGTGATCAAGAACGCACTCTCTACACTAAACCGCTTCCCCGTCGCCATATTAGCATTTTCGAGAATATAATTTCCTTAAACAAGTTTTATTCCGACGAGAAACTTTAGAAAATGAAGAATCTGAAAATAAGTAAGTTGATCCTAGGCAAAGTATATAAGAATAGCACGCGTTTTTTTGAAACATTTTGAAGAATATATTTCTATATTTTTTTGCAAGAATTAGTTCGCTAATAAGGCTGTTAAGTAACAGCAAATCTGAAAAAATGTAAAAAGTACCTGATTATACACGTAAAATACACTATTAGGAATATCTACTCTTTTTCCGTATATTTTATAAAAAAGGACTTCAGAAAATTACTCCTAACAATGTTACCAGTTTTGGACACCAGGTTCAGCCCAGCCCACCCGTGTAGCCCAGCAATTCCATCACGCCCTGCATACCCTATGATTGTTCTGTACATTTTACTTAATCAAATATGAAACTTAATTCCACTTCCACTCTGGGAATTCGAATTACTCCGGACGACACAAACTGAGACCCTTCATCTCAAGGATTTATTGCACAACGAAGCGGATCCAAGTTTTGCAACAAAATCAGGAGCCGTAGACACTGGTAAGGCGCAGAAAGATGGCAAGTCAATAGGAAAGGCCGATCCGCACGTCAACCCAAATCTTTCTCTTTAGAAAGGTCGAAAATCATCGGAGCGTTAAGATTTCGCACCAAGGTGTGCAAGGAAAAACGCGAAAAGGGAATCAGGCTGTTTTCGTCATCCCACGGCTTTCACTG
Organism: Ladona fulva; assembly: GCA_000376725.2. Classification (NCBI taxonomy): domain Eukaryota; kingdom Metazoa; phylum Arthropoda; class Insecta; order Odonata; family Libellulidae; genus Ladona; species Ladona fulva. The sequence goes on along the minus strand of KZ308363.1, from coordinate 638,160 downwards.
CAATGTGTGAGGCTCAACATGAGAAATCCTATATCTTTTCTTTGGGAGGGTACCATTTGAGAAGAATTTGGATCGCGTACGGGGTCGTTATGCGGCAAACAGACTGGGAGAGTATCGAATGGTAGCGTTCGCCACTCGAACTGACAGACTAGAAATATTTTCAAATATCTAGAGGTGGTCTGACCGTTTTCTTCAAAATGATAACAATATTTGGAAATTAGTAATTCTCCTTCTTAAGTGACTCATAAAGTCTCCTTACGAAGGAAAATTTACTTCAGTTATTACTGCATCATAGAACAACGCAAAATTACTTTTTGCCTTTTACAAATTACCTTTGTACTTATTTGCCAGGTCGACACTGATAGGTTAATAACATACTTGGAGTTTCAAAGCCTTCGTTACCACAAGTAATGTAGACTACAATCGACATCTGATCGTTTTTTTCGGGGAGGGAGTTTCGAGTTTGTCTTTTAGGAACATCAAAAGTTTAATATTAGGGAGAGAACCAGTGAAAAAATTTTTGAAACCGATATAAAATACAACAAAAGAGGTACAATGCCGCTTGAAAGTATTTCTTTGAGGTTTCCAACGAAAATATTTCCTTTTTTCACAATGGAATCCCCAAAATCGAGCAAGTCATCAGTTTATGAGTACACTTTGCCGGCTATAAAACTTTAAAAGGGTGGCGGACAGTTACATGGCGTTTTATTGCCCGTAAGAAAGCGGAAACTGACCTCCTATTGAACGGAGAACATAATTCGCTCGACGTTCACACATTCGGAGGTTTGTTTTCCGACGGAGTGGAATCTCATTTACTACCAGAGGGCAGTAGCGTAGAAGACTTGTTTATTCCATTGGTCTCACTCAAAAAGTAGGCGAAATTCTTTGTATAATGATTTATGGCACTAAATATTAGAAAGACCAACAGAGAGGAATGGCACCATGGAAATAGAATAGGTATAGAATACGCAAACAACGTGTAAGTTTGGATTTCAATTACACATATAATTTGTATGTGATACGCCAGAAACTCACAACGAAATTTTCCGTTAAGTTCCCCAATTTATTTCAACAACTTTCAGGCAGTAAAAAATCATTAACTTTCGCACTTAACATGGCGGTTCAATTAAGGCAGCACAGATTTCACACGTTCAATGTTTTTCCTCTTTAAATCCTTCCTTGGTGCATTATTTTATTAATTCTGCAAAAAAGGTACATCTTTTACGGTGTTACGAACCTCTGCGACGATTTATAATGATGCAAAAATTATTTTTTGGTAAATTTATGAATCTCGAAAATAATAATTTACAGAGTTCAATATTTTGGAAAGTACGCGCTCAAACGACACCACACGCTTTTATGATTTAAAAATCTTTTCCACAAAACTAGGACTTTAGACGATTTTCTAAGAAAGAATGTGTGATCCAAAACAAATCTTTGTGGCAATTACTTACTGAGTAGTATTAGTAGTATTATTGTTAAAAGTGCTTCGACAGCTTAGGTCATTTCGCACGTGGGCCCCGCCGGGAATCGAACCCGGGACCGCTTGCACAGAAGTCGAACGCGTTGCCCACTTGGCTATCCGAGGGCCCCAATTACTTACTGAATTTCGGTTATTTCTATAACTACGAACAGTATTCCATAGAATCAAGATTTATTACGCGATGGTCACGAAAGTATAAAATTCTTGGAAATTAAAACTAATTTTGGCTACAGCAGGCACATAATGACGAGTTAACTTGGCCAAACCTAACGGCGAGCCATTTATTAGTACGTCTATACTTGTTCGCGTCACGGAAGGAATTATGTACCCTAGAAATATAATTAAAAATACGTTAACAAATGGAGCATCACCGCCCTTTTCGCTTCGTCCAGAGCATGTGACATCTCGATGACGAGATATCAGCGGAATATAAAGCGCACCGGACATCCATTAGCGACGGAAGCTTTTGAAATCTCCGCGACGTTGACACAAAGGAAACTACTTGCCATCTTTCAGCGCTCGGACCAGATAATATTCTCATTTGCAACTTGATCGATCGACCGTTGACAAAGCAAAAGAGTCGCGCCTTCAAAGACATTCGGAAAAGCATTCTCCGCCCCCAGATCATCCAAGTCCACTCAAAAAGCTCTCGGAGAGAGAGAGGGAGCGCGTGCTGTGTGACAATGCACGTCGATGCAACCGATAAGAACCATTAATCACGACCGCTGGCCAATTCGCCGCCCGGATCGAAACTAATAGACGAAAGAATCACAAAGAAACAATGAGACCAGAAGTGGTCTCGACGCGATTGGAGTAAGTGGACGAAGGCGTCCTTACATCTGTCCCGCCTTCCGACGGATGTTGTCCACAATGGACCTGGATTCCTCCGCTAAAGAGACCGTGGCAGATGAGATGACCTCACACCACCACCCCTCCTCCTTCCCAACAGCCATCGCTAATTCCCATAGCCGCAATCACACACCTATTCCCAGGAAAACCCCGTCCCCGCGGCCACACCCCGCAGCGACAAAAAATACCCGCGTATCCATGTAATGTATCGCATTCCGATTCATTGGACTGCTCCGGAATAAATCAAGTTCTCGAGGGATTCGGTACCGATACAAATATATATGGGAGCGTTTAGGGGAGGCGGGAGGGGAAAAGGTAAGGCATTGCCATTGTCCGGCAAAGGCACGGTAACAATGGGTTTCGATGCGCGGGTTAGAATGGATCCAGCGTTGCAGTTTGGCGCCTGGACAATGAGAACGAAAATTCGAAGGGATCGGAAGGTAGAGATGGGATGGAAGGGGGTTGAAAGAGGATGGGTACATGGGAAAAAGATGCTGAGTAAGTCGACGAAGTATACCAGTGATGGCCTCTGCTGACACTTTGTAGAAACACTCCAATCCAAATACTCCAAAAATGAATAACTTTTGCAATATTAACTGACACTGATTATGGTCTATGAATACAGTAGAACGTCAGTAGAATAATTGTAAAGCGACCGTCGTCATCATTATGCTTGCCCTCCGACATAATTTAAAATCGACTTCGAAGATTTTGATATTTTCGGCTTACATTCAGAACGATACAACTACTAGTAGTACTGCCACACGCCGAAAGGCGGCTTGCAGGGTAAAAACATAGACATAGACATAATAGTAGATTCCCACTGGCGCTACCACAAGCCTAGCATTTAGTCCCGGTACAGTTTCTTAATTAGGAGCTGAACTTGAGATCGATAACGTCAGAGGCTTCTTGCTTGGTTATTTGATAGCCACTTCTCGATCCAAGGACTAGAACCAAAGAGTTGTTTTGTCATTTTCTTATTAAAAAGGGAATTTGAAATATCCCAAGGAAGAATGGACTTGAAAAAAGTCTGACGGGACCGGGAATCGAACCCGGGTCTCCCAATTTCCGGTTGGTTGCTCTGTCCGTTGCGCTATCCCGGCAGAACATTTCTCCAAGCCATTCGGGAGACTTTGCGAGTTCGTCCACATGGTGGCATCGTTCGCTATCGCGGCTTCATAGAAGCACCGGCCACACAAAGTGATGGAAAGGATAACCCCTTCAAGTTGGAAACACAGGAAAACGGGTAAGGTTGAATTTGCGCAAGATGGTGCGCACCCAGGAAGTCTCCCGAATGGCTTGGAGAAATGTTCTGCCGTGATAGCTCAACGGACAGAGCACCCGACCGGCAATTGGGAGACCCGGGTTCGATTCCCGGTCCCGTCAGACTTTTCAGAAGACCGTCAGAAGTCCTTGGGATTTTTCCTGGGTGCGCACCATCTTGCGCAAATTCACCCTTACCCATTTTCCTGTATTTTGAAATATCGGAATCAAACCACCACCATGAACCTAATATTTGCAATCATTTTTTATTATTTTCTTAAATCCCTCCTTTTTCGATCGTGAACAAATATTTAATTTCCAAATACAACGATAAAGTAAGCATAACTCAAATCCTACGAACACGAATCAAGTTCATTTTCCTCTATCTCGAAGTTACATGCATAAATGAAGTTACACATGCATTTTACGGCACAGAAATACAACTGTTCCCGTGCGAATGTTGGTGAGTGAAGAAGGAAAGCAGTGGGATGGGAGAAATCTGGAGCGGTCCATTTACTTGGAGGATGCCTTCTTTCCTGGAATGAGAAGGGTGTTTGGGTCAGGTCACGGGATCAAGTTGACGCAAACCTGCAGAGCGTACTCTACCTGACCTTTTTTCCCCGGAGATACTCGCTACCTTTTCTCCTGGCGTTGATTATGCGATATTCATCTGTCTGCTGAGGCCTTTGTGCAGAGAAAAGAAGAAAGGTGCAGAAGAGGAAAGAGGTGTACATAACCGTGGGATTAATGGCAACCGCGGGTGGTCCTCCTGCTTTGTTGACGCTTTCAAAAAGTTTTAATTGAAATCTTTTCGACTTCGAGAGCTGATATAAATGCGGATTAGCGCTAATCGAATAAGTTTGCATTAAAAGGATACATTAAAATGGAAGTGGGTTTGGATGAGAGAAATCTTTCGGGGATAAAGAGCATGGCAAGTATTTTCCGAGTCCGATCTACCATAAGTTGCGAAAGTTTCATCTTGATTTTCGATCCACACTTTAGGAAATTACAAATTTACAGTTTAAAGAACGAAAAATTACGTCAGTCGAGTTGCTATATTCGCTAACTACGTAAATGCTAATTTTCATTTATCCTCTGCGATTAATTCTTCGAATGTTCATGCTGAGATCATCGAAATAGTATATCTTGAGAAACCGGAATTAATTATTTGCATTTTTTTTGCGGCCATCATTTTCTTACCCCGTAATATGAACGAAAATCTTGCCAAATGTATAAAAACAGAGGTTACAGCGCTATCATAAAACTGTTGTTGAAAAATTGTTTTCCTCTGAATGTTATCTTACATACGAAACAAAATTCCATATTTTGAAAGAAAGAATCATCAGGCCATATAATTTATCGACGGAATTCAATAATGATCAAAGTGGTAGTTTTTAGAGCAGAATTATTCAACTAGCGGCTTATTATCCTATCCCATACGGACCATTATGTACGATTCACCTGAAAGTCTCGTACAATTTTCATAAAATTTGAGAAGAGAGGAACAATATCTAATTTCCCTTCGATTTTATCCAGAAACCATACTTTCCTTAAATATCACAGCAATAAAACAAACATATTTGGAGGATTACCAATATTTAAAAATACAATTTAGCGCATCATCGACGACTCACGAAGTATTTGTAGGATTCAGGACGATGAGAATTGGATATTTGCAAACAAGTAATGTCGCCCAACGGGTGTCAAAGGTCTTCTTTACAGCATCATAGCAATACGAAATACAACAAATATTTAGAGGATGAAATAACTCCTTCGTTTCAACCGTAACTTCTTTTTCCCATCGATTAAATTATTTCGTAAGATTATCTAAAGATGCTGCAGCGTATCCGAATAATGCATTCCCATATAACCCCTTCCTCGTCGAATAATTAACTGAAATTGGAAACCGAAACTAATATCTATCGAATCCGTATTCATAAGCCAGTTTTAATGGACCTAGACCGCACAAGGAGAAACCGCACTAATGGGCTTCGATAACCCATCGAATGACCAACCGCATTTTTCCAACAACTACATTAACGCCATCTCCTGCGAGGGTCTTCAACCCAAAAGTAGCGCCGAAATCTCTTTGAAAACTCTCCGTCATCTCTTAACCACCACCCTTCATCCCCTTCAGAGAGGCACAAGACTGATGAGGATAAATTCAATTTTAATATCCATATTTTTACCCTCGTGGAGGGGCTTTGTATTTTTCCCTGGCCCATCGACAAGAACCCCTAAGGGATCAAAGGACAGATATCCGCGCATAAAAAAAGAGGGAATGGTTTCGAAGGACGTATTGGTGAAGGGGAAGCACTTCCGATACTCGCCCCTCTAAAAAGAAAAAAGAACCCTTTTAGAGAGAAAAGAGACCTAGGAATGGAGTTCTTCCGTTTCAAAATGGAACTCTCGATGCTCTAATGCGACCTAAAACTGTCCATTAGAGTCATGAATCACGGCGTCAAGCGGATCGCTCCGTGAGTTGCAATTTACTAATGAGAGGCTCAAATGAAGCGTACATTGATTCGCGCATGAAAAAATCGGCGTAGTGGAAAAAGGACAACGTCTGATCGCGGGGAATTTTCAACTCGAGGGTGATATTTTGCAAACCCAACCTCCTTTCTCCGGTGGTCCGTTGCAGAAATTACACGCGCTCGCGAACAAAATGGTCATTCGAATAAAAAGAGGACGATTTCCCGAGTTAACGCATGAATAAATTGCCGAGCTTCGGCTTTGAAAAAAGTACTCCCGAAAAGAAACCGTGGCACTAAGGAGCGGAAATTCACAGGCGTGTTAAATTCAAGAGAAACACATTAAATCAATTGCTTCCAATGTTGTCCTCCTGCACCCTTTGGGACGGAGTAGCGGTGTAAAAAGTTGGAAAGATTTGTAAGCCCAGAATAGCTGGTCCTTGGGGAACAAAAATATCACGCATTACTCCTACCTGAGATGAATACACTAGAGTCACAATAATCCGAAATTTCTTTTAATCTGAACGAAATTTTCGGAAAATTGAAAATATAGTTTTTGACTGAAATTTATGTATAAATGGAACAAAATCAAAGTAAAGCATAAAAATGGGACTCTTTAATGAACTTTTACAACAACATGGCACAAAACTGCTGTTGTTCGGATAATTTATTTATTACTGTATCAATTATAAAATATAGGCTACTTTACAAAACTAACACTTACTGTACTTCTTTATTGACTGTATCAAATAAAATATTGAATATTTAAAAGCTTTTTTCTCAATTTTTGGATAAATTAGAAGACAAGTAAACTAGAAAAGTTCAGAAAACAAACTACATTTTTCACTATAATTTTTGATGAATGTTATACTATAATACTATATGAAGTATCGAAGTGTGTACAATATTGTATTAATACAAAAAATAAAGTGATATGAATGGATTTTTACTGTAATGATGCAATTTTTCGGATAATCCGAAAATTTCGCAATCCGAACAGCGCCCCGTTAGTTCGGATTGGTGAGACTCTGGTGCATTTGCAATTATGATATGTGACACCGCAGAACTTAAACTTCGAAAGCTTATGCAGTGGAGATGTTTGTGAATCTAAAAATCCGACTTTGTTAGAAAGAGAATTCATCTGCTACCTTAAGCTTGTTCTATTCCGTTATGTAATAATAAAAATATCTTTAGAATAAACAGAAAAACCTTAATTACGCCCATTTTAACGATCGTTATTACTGACGAAAGCCCAAAACCGTTCCTTAACCAGAAAAAATCCGACTTATCGGGATTCGAACCCAGGAGGGTCGGAGTGTGAGCAAGCTAACTATTCTACCTCGTCGCTTCATCCGGGAGTCTTCTGCCTCTCTTCTGTGTAACCATCCACCCGTTTTACGTATAGATTTAATTTATGTATTTTTCCAGGATATACCTTTTCCTTATCACTTTCCCTTCTAACATTACTCAATTCAACAGTTACGTCAATGCCCGTGACCCAAGAATTTAACTTTCCTATCCTCCATCATGTTTTTCACTTGCCCCTCTTTATCACTTATTGCACTCAGCGAATAATTAAGTTGTAGGAAGATTTCTCGGGTTTTCAACCGGGTAATGTCTGCGATAAGTCCGACGTTTCGGGCACTCTCTCTGTGGCCATCTTCAGGGCGAAATGCCTAACAATTGTGGGAAATCAAGGAAGCGATTGAGATATCGTTGGAGAACAACCTAAACAGAGAAGAAGGATTCGCCCTTCACAAAACTTGGACACCGATCCTCCACAAGATCGTGAGAGACGCAATTAATAAGTTAATTAACTACTATAAGTTAATAAAATAACGAGGCTTAGATAGATATTTATCGCTCACGTAATTTTAAAACAGGAAAGGGAATAGCGTGAGCGATAGGTACTCATACACATACATAAATTTCGACGTTAAATTATTTCGTTTCTAAAGGGCTTGGTATAAACCTTTAAACCTCTAATATTATTCTACCTTTTCGATTACAAAAAGGTATTTTCGGAGAGCTTTATTTTATCATTTAATTTCCATTTTATTTTCCTTCCCTTTTTCTTGCATTCAATCATGACGTAGAATATATCACTTATTACAACTTAGTTAGAGTTTCATCATTTCTCGCTATAGCACTAAGTTTTCGTTTTATTAATCCGTCATAAAATTTCCAGCATTCAAGTATTGACACCTCTTCGATTGCTGGGTTCTGAGGCAGCTGTCTAATTTGCTCATCGTCTATCAGCCATATCATGAAACCGGCCCTGGCTCAGCTGATTTCGAATTCAGAACAATGTCTATAGAAAGAAATGGATGAAATTGAACAAATAATCAAATTTTAATTACAGTAGAAATAACTGAAAGGTTTTTGCAGCATTTGCTCTCCTTGGAAATTATTTGTTTTCCCGTTATATATTGGTGTTCTTAAGTCTTACCTTTGAAATCAATTTGGTTTCACGAGTGACGAGTGGCATAACACTAATCTTTCAGAAATTCTTTACCTTCGCCAGTACCAATAAATTAATCCGGAAACGTATTCAATGTGCTCGTTGAAGTAAACTGAAATTATCACCGGAGGCCAGTTTTTTATCAGATGTAATGGAAAGTTACTGTGGTACTCGTGGTCACTGTGTAATGCCGGTAATACAACAGCCGAGCCAACTAACTCAATTCTTGCGTAATAATTCGGTTCGGAGCGTACTACTTAAGAACTCGTCTATTTTAAAAGAAACTTTTCGCTGTTACAACCGAATTAACAAAAAGGATATAACTGTTTCAAAACGTCAAATCCGTCGTTCTGTAATGGGAGCGGACATCAGAATATGAGCTTCAAAACCCGAATTTTCCGCAACAAATTAAAAATTCACTGGATTATCTACAGTCGTATTCTACACACCATTTACTGGGTCGACCCACGGGATATCCTTAGGATATGACTAGTAACAAGATCTTTATTATTAGCGGTAAAAAAAGGACGCGAGCAGTGGGAAATCTCTCACGGAAAGAAAAACATGAGGATATCAGTTGCTCCATCACAGTCTCTGGATGCAATCGACATGAAAATCCCTCCACATTTGATGCGGAACGCAAAAAACATATAGGCTGCGGGGTGCGCGAGGAATCGTCACCCCAAACAATTGGCAACAACCGTGTAATGAAAAAACCCCTCGCAACTTATACCCAACCCTTATCCGATAGAAGGAAAAAACACCAATAAGATTCGGAATAAACTCGATTCGAGTCGGAATCCTCTCCGCCGATAGACGCACAAGTGGCAACTCTGAAGACCGTTGAAGGATGCCGTATTGGCCCACCCCTGGAGAACCCCACCCGTGAGGAAAAATACCCTTTTTTCGACGTCCCTGCCGTAGCCATCGGAAAACGCCCCCCTTCATTCGCCCCCGGAAAAAAAATATTGTGCTCATTCCGCACGAAAGACCAATTTCGCGTACAATGGAAATACTTTGGTGCGGTCCCCACGAAAGGGTTGCTACCCTCTCCTTTTCTTTTAATTCGTAGCGGGGAGAGGCTGGTGGTGATTTGGAAGAGAGAGAGAGCATTGGAGAGGCTTGGAAAAAGCTGGTCGGGAAGGATAGGCGTAAGGATCGGGAAAGAGATGCTGAGGACGAAAGAGATGAGGGTGGCTGAGAGGGTTAAAAAAAACCCTTATTCCTCCGGGAATGGCAGTGACAACTGGAAAGGGATACCGTAAGCAGAGGGAAAGCTCCAGAGGGCTCGTGAGAAAAAAGGACGACAACAAACGGATAAAGCGGACCACTCCAGCGGGTGTTTTTTGCCTATCTGACAAACACCTCCGGGCAATCCTACCCGACCGGTCATATAGACCCTAATGAGACCTACGTAAAGCCAGAGAACTTGCGATGTATCCGATCGCTCCAAATACGTCGGTAAATGACCACCGTTTTATGGTTCACGGCCAAAGGGTTGGAGGTGGTCATTTTACGATCAATTTCGGCGAATGGGAAACGAGAGCAAACTAATTTCGGTCGGCGCCTGCGATGGCCGAGGGCTCAGTCCAACTGCCCCGAGGGCTTCGGCATGCGCTGCTGCCCCTCGTGCCAAACAATGGAACCGAAGAGATTACGACCTTAAAAAGAGGATTGGGATCTACTTATTCGTTTTATTACACAGAGTACATTTTATTGCCGGGAGTAATCAAACGTGACAAAGGAGAAATTTCTTGTTTATGCGAGACAATCTGGTCCCGTGGCGCGCACGAGGTCTGTCTCTTTGTGATCACAACGGACGACAGAGCTGTACTAAAGGTTCTATTGCACCAACAACCCTAATCTCCAACTGAAGACAACAGGGTACTGATTTCAAGTTAATGCTAGTTTTACGAGAGATATCCTCCCAAAAGCGATTTGTGCCTTATTTCCTATATAACATGTTATTATTCAAGACAGGGAGTTCGTATTTGCAGTTCAAATGATATGACGCAAATTTCATGGGTTATATCTGTTGAACATGGGATAGCTTTTAGCAGATGTTTTTATGATTAGGAGTTCTGAACCTGTCAGACTTTTTCATATCTTTTTTTCCTTGGTAACTAATTTAATTAATTTAAGTTTAATTGAATGCGGATCATTATTCACGAAATTAAAATTATCGCCAATAGCAGATTCCCGACCGGAACATTAAAACAAGATCTGAACCCGATTTAAATCAATAACGTCCTACTCTTGAAAGCAGTGAAAATAGTTCTAGTGAAAATAACGTTAGCGTTAATTGATCTTGAGAGCCATTACAGACTCATAGTTCAGCATTACAGAGAAAAATGTCTGAAATATTACGATTCATCTGAAGATAGGTGAGCCATTCTAGGAGGGAATCAATAGGCAACATCTCCCTCGAGTTGTAACCTTAAGTAACGTACAGATCGTTCGATGTGGCTCGTTGACTCCGTTTCGAGCAATAAAACTCACGTTTTATAGATTGCTCACGGCCGTGAAGAAAGTCGACCGTTGCGTGGATATTTGTTCCGAATAAGAATTCACTGATGGTGACCTATGTAGCGTTTCAAAAACGTTTGAGGGAATGAGATAAGGGCGTGATGCGGCACGTGCCATCCGTCACAGTAAAAGAAACGAACTTCACCCTTTCGTTGGCTCATTTGCATCAAAAGGGATTCTTATCTCACGGAGCCATCGCCGAAAACCGCCAAAAGATGCCTACGCTTCCCGATTACTAAACTGGGAGCCATTCCTCTTGCGTCCTCCGAAGCGTTCCGCTGTGCGAGCACCCACAAAGCGCTCTGAATTGAAAGATGTTCGTCGTGCACTAACTGCTCCGAAATGCTTTGTTAAGCATCGTACCTCATATCTATGGATGCAAATTTCCTCATCCTCAATTCTCCGACGTAACTGCATGACTTCGGTTGTATCACGTTTCTTTGCGGAGAGTAGAATTCTTTGGTATTGCCAGAATTTTTCTTCTAGTTTTATTTGTTTTATAATTTTCAGATTCAATTAGTAGACGTTCAACTGCCTCGATAAACGATAGGCCTAATATGCCTCCATAATTACTGAGATAATAATAATTCTGAGATAAAGGAATAATCAAGATCAATAAGGAGGAGTGATCTGTAGATGCTGAAAACAGGATTTTTAGAGTTTAAAACAAAATCATAAATTCCTTCGTAACTCCCATCAATTATTTGCTTCACGACCAATTTCGGCCAGAAAACGGCCATCATCAGGCCATCTCCGATATAATGGTACAATAAATAATTATTTCTGGCTGAAACCGGTCGCGAATTAAAAACTTAATGGAAGTTACGAAAGACTTTTTGATTTTATTTACAAGTCTGTCATGGCTTTCCACGATGTCCATCCAATGCATAGTGGTTATGTGAAAACAGGATAGTAATTGAGATTGAATAATTGAAAAAATTAGAAAAAATCGTCCGGAACGTTCTCATATTACATATATATGGGAAGTCAGCATGGCGCATAACATGTATAACGTTTTAAACTGTGGGGGTATCGAACTTCAGAATATATTTACTTACTGAAGGCTCTCAGCAATTATATTATATGTTTCTGCTCCAGAACAGATGAAAAAACTGAGTGAAACTATCAAAAAGAAAGAACCACGCATTCTTATTACTAACCGTAATTCTGCGAGATTACCGATGCCTCTCTAATATGTTAAATAAATAGATGGGCCCTTTGATGGCGAGGTTGGACCCACATGGGCCTCTCTTCCACCCAACCTCTTTTGTCGTTATTATATCCGCAATGATTAATTAAAAATAAAAAGAAAGACTCGAGTGTGGGAAAAAAATCTTTGCAACTGAAGGTTGACAAAGAAAATATCCACGGTACAGGAAAACACCCACGTAGAAGGGGAGTGCGGAAAACCGCGAAAACACATTAGATGTAAAAATATAAAAGCAATTTTATAATAACATACAGTCACTAAAAGATATCGAAAATGTAAATGAAAATGAGAAAAAAAATCAAAAACATATGGAAAATAATCGCATAAATGAAATATTACACAAGGAAATGTCACTTTTAAAGTAAGAAACGTAAATACACGAATAGCCTCACATAACAAAAATTAGAATTTCAATAGTGCAGTATTACATAATTTATTGAAATAAATTTATATTATATAGTGACTAAAAATGAAGATTCCAGCCAGAGGCATTCGTCTAATGATGAATAATTGTATCATAAAAGGTAGGCTTCGTCATATTCTTTCGTATTCGATTAGCTAACATTTTCACCAATAGTCTTGCACTGTTCACTTTCTGCATTGCGATGTTAAATATCTAGCGCGAAATCTGCAGCGACTAAAATGTGTATCTACCTATATCAAAGTTAATAAATCGACGCATCTGTTTTAAAGTGATCATTCTTTTGTGAGCTATTTATGGCGCTTTCTCAAATAGTTTCTCCTCAAATTAAATGTATTATATCCTCCTTTTACTCACTTCGCTTCAATATGTATGACCGTTACTGAAACTCCTTAACATAGACAAATAGCCCTTACTAGGGTTGACAGACGTTCGGTATCATACGGGATATATACCTTCTTCCATTTTCTAGTAAAGGCTTTCGGAACGAATGAAATATTCCGTATCTGCTTCAATATAACCACTCAATGAAATAGCATCTCTTGACGTGGTTTACTTTGTTTTACCATTTCCGAGCACTTTTATGGATTCATGTTCGGTGTGTCCTTTCTTGTCTAGCAGTCTCTAAATACGAGTCATGCAATTCGTCATTAATAAGAAAATATTCCGCAACTTTTGCTTGAAGGATTTATGTCAAATTTAAATGTTGAAAGGGTAGTATCAAAACTAATGCTGATGGTCTTACTTACATTCAATTATAGAAAGCCAAATTACCCGACATTACAAAAAATATTTAACTAGCAATGTGCGGTATTTTACAAACAATAATTTAACTAGCCACGTGTGCTTAAACTAGAAATCTTGCAACCCGAGTTATCCTTTCGGAAACGCAAGGACAGATCATATACACATAATCTATCTATAATAATAGTGAACAAACTACGGCCCAAGAGCTCCTTTCCTTTCATACAGTTGGCAAACATATAAGAGATATATAAATCTATAGCAACATAAATAATACGAATCCATAATACGGTCAATACGACCCAAAACATCTTACCATTACCCGTGATGATTTGCCAAACTTTGCCCAAGGAATCAAAAGTTCATAGACGGGTTAGGCCTAATGAAGTTAAGGGGAAAAAAACGTGTAGAATATTTTTTTAATAAAGATGTATATAAACGGCCCTCCATCCCCTTATCAATGAGGCCCTCCAAGTAAAGCTTGGGTGTCACCCATCTACAAAGTACTCTTCAGTAGATAGAGAATAAACCAATAGAGGAAAGTCTGATGTAACTGGGACTCGAACCCGGATCTCCAACTTGGCGAGCGAAAGATCCCACACTTCGGTTCTTTCAGTGAAATCAAGCGTGTAAGCCATGCGTTTCTCTTCGCTTATTTTGTTCGACAGATGCAGAAAAGCATTCCTTTTAAAGCTTTTAAAAGTCATTGAAGCACAGCAAACGAATCGAATAAGTGCGACGAATCGCCTTTCTAAAATTTGTCGATGATTGAAATTTTCATTCTTCGAGACAGTGAAGATTCCGGCGTGACACACGAAGCCGAGTTCGCGTGAAATTAAAAAGAAGTGATCCCGCTTCGCTCAGATGAGTCGCTCGTGGTTGCGAAAGCGTAACTAATCGTCATGCCAACTGTTGATCGCCAGGCGTCGCTCACTAGAGTGATTAAGAGCGCTTTAATTGGTCGATAGCCGCACATTAAATATGAATCGCATAATGTTACCGTTAAATGGAACGCGCATTTTAATTGCAAATTTTTATACTTGGAGCCTAAATTGCTTCCAGAAGGAATAAATTAAATCCCTTCCTTGTGAGGTGGTTGGCTGGAATGGAGGCCAGTTGCTAACTACTGAAAAGCAGTTCCTGAGCGGATATCATTCATTCATATTGATACACTTAGAATCATTTGTGTCGTCAGTTTGGGTGATATAGATTATCACAAACCATTAGGTTTCGAGGGAAACTAGTAGGACAGTCTCTTCCTAAAATCAGAGCAACTATTCGCTGAACTGTCGAAAATCCCTGTCTCTCTGCTGATAGGCTTTAATTTATTATTAACGAAAACGATATTCTATTCTTTCAATATTTCTTAATAAGAAATAGCCTTCCAAGGTACACTTCACGGAAGACAATAAACAAAAATCCCAATTGAATTCAAACAATTTACTTTTAAAGTTTAAAAAACTCCCTACCAGATATTTTATTCATGCGATGAACTATAAATATTCATAAATAATATTTATAATACATGCAGAGAATGGGTGGATCTAGAAACGTGCCAAAGTAGGGGGGGGCGGTTTAAGACCCTTTCCTTAATAAGTAATCCCCAACTAACTATTAAAATGTTATTTTGTCGTGATATCTGCAATTAACGAATAGCGATCGCCATAAAAGTTTCTAATCAGAGTGTATTATTTATAATTCAAGTTCCTCATAAAATCTTAGGCAAATTACTACTTCCGCAAATTCATAAAAGGGAGGGCGATCGGCCTTCATTCACGAGGAACATTCATAGGCCCACAAATCATTACGGCTCGAGCTCACACAAGCGAATCTTCGGTATTCCACTCCTCCGTACCATACACACCCAAATATTCAATGAAATTTTCTCGCAAATTTATTTTTAAATAATACATTTTGTGTTTATTAGCTTATAATTATTGCGCATACTTGTAAAATAATAGTGCCAAATATTCACATTTAAATATTCTAGGCGTTGAAATCAGAAGCGGCTCCATGTTCCAATCAACAATACTCCTATTATATGTGGCGTAGGTTTGCTTTATGTAATACTCGGAATGTACGGTGATTATCAATTATTTTTCCAGGGAAATAGGGAATTACACCCAGTAATCATTGCCTTTCTGCTACTAAACGTTTCTCAGTAGACTGAAGATTGGTAATTGATGGTGTGCGGCAGGGGCGGATTTGTAATTAGGCGCAATAGGCGATAGCTAAGGGCCTCGTCTATTTGGGGGCCTAAGTCTGTGGAGATAAATTCTCAGTAAAATTGTTCTGGTTTTTCGCTTTAAGTCAAATGATTTTATATTTGCTGAGAAAGTCTATATACATCTACATTCGCATAAATAGCCTGCAAGACGCCTTTCGGCGTATGGCAGGGGGTGTGAACGGAGCCTTCTAGCAACTTCCTTTGTTTATTGGTGTCGCGCAGCGTTCACGGAAAGAACGAGTCCTTAAAGTACTCTTTCTTGCAACCATTTCTCTTATTTTACGCCAACTGTTGCATCGGCCGAAGTAGCATAACGTGTTTCTAGGATATATCAGATTATAAATTCTATCCATCATTCTTTGTAATTTATGGAAATACTGTGCATTGTAATTTAAAACTTGTTCATTTATTCCTACCGCAATGAACCGGCTGAGGTTTTTATGGAATGAATATTGGTGTATTTTATGAAAAAATTCTAATTTTTACCCATAATTCCTAGAGGGGGCCTCATCTTTGCCCCTATGGATTCTGATAGCTGAAATTCGCCCCTGGTGTATGATGATCCAAGATTTTGACGTCGATTTCTAGTCGTCAGTATAAACCGCTCGATGGAATACTTTACTATTACTAACGTAGAAACAGCTGAAAACCATTGACTCAAACATACACCACAAAAGCATCAACATTCTCGGATTCACAATCGGCTGACAATTTGGTACTTCATTCCCCTCTAACATTAATGAACAAGACAACGAATATTTTGTTGTGCGACATTCAAAAGGGTGTCACCAGAGAACTTAATGTCCTACCGAAGATCCGGAAGTCTAACGAAGGGAAAAACGGGAAACATCTGGACGATGAAAAAAAACCTCAAGGAGTTCATTCCCACGCCAAGAAGTCCGCCGTATTCCCCACTTGCCACTCCTTTTTGACGGATTTTAAGCAGACACTGAGCCGCGGGCTCCTCACAGTTGCTAAGTGTATGCATTTTTACAAGGAAAGGTAAATGTGAAGTCTTGCACTGAATGGGGTTCCAAGCAGGGAAATACTTAAGGAGGAACATAAGGAGATGTATGTACTTTTGTTTTTCCTACACCGATACATATATCGGAAAGACACCATTAACAAACAGATATCTAGAGCTAGATTTTCATTAAGTTTGATATATAAATAAATAAATAATAAATAAATAACGTCTTTAAATTGGTGTTAGTTGAAAGATTAATTCCACCCTTTCAAAACGAAAATTATAGAAAACATATTATCTCTCCTCACATAAAAGTGGCCCGTAAATTTTATTTACAAAAGAAAAAGAAATTTAAAAAGGAAATTATAATGAAAATTCTACGACTGAATACATCGAGTCTTCTACGAAGACCTACCGAAGACTTCCATTTGAATTCACATTCACATTCCACACCCATTCATAAAGATTAATTAATCAGTCTTGTAAGACCTTTCCTCATGCGTCAACTGATATCTTCAGCGCAGTACTCTTTGAATCCATGCAAAATTAATCTCGAGAGTAAGGAATGGGAATAACATGCGAGTGTGCATGCGAATAATTTTATTTTTGCAGATGACCTTAGTTGCCGAGGCACCAATAAACCAAATGCTACTAACGATTCTATTTCATTAAGGAATATTAGCGCATGACAGATACCTTCTATGAGCTTTTCGGAAATCCAGGCTAACTAATAGGATATTACGAGGCTTTATCAGGATTTAAACTTATCATTTGCTTCCGCCGTCCTTATCGCCGTGTAAACAGAAGCGTATGCTAGCAGAAGAGGGGCGATGCCCCATTCATTAGATCCAATAGACACTTAGACGAGATAGATTCATTCAAAAGAGAGAGGCGCTAAACATCTGACGAAAAAAATAACCGTCCGCCACTTTCCTCTTGATTTTTTCCCACTGCCAGCTCCAAACCAAGAGGCCGATTATTTTTTCTTCCTCCTCAAGACTGTGACCGCGACCTTCACCGCTATTCGAATGTATGAGAATGTTCTCGGTCGCTCGCAGGAATTCCTGCGGTTGTGAACTGCCTTTCAAACTCCCTTTCCAAAACAATTAATTATTGGCACCCATTTCAGTAGGGTATATGCGGTTTTGTTTTCACCCATCATCCTCTTTACTGAGACACTAAAATACATAACGAGCCGTAATGTTACAAACTTAACCGTTGAAATGCCTGACAGTCTGCCATGCGCTTTAGTTACTAAATGAATAACTACATATACATATGTACTGTAGAAGCTGCCATTCCGAGCATAGCATACACGTTCACTATTGTAAACGAAATGTTAAAACTAGAAATATCACATTTGCTAGTTAAATTCATCTGCAGTTTGAAAATTTTCCAGAGGAAATTCATTTTCACTATTTAAATAAACTAATCACCACATAGCCCTTATTAATGAAAATTAATCTACAATCCGATCCAAAGGAAAACAGCTGATAATTGCCTCTTTATCTAAAATAATCAGAGGGTATCAGTAATTTCGTTCCGTGAACTTTCATCTAACAAATAAATATCATCAATATTCGTGCAACAAGGATGAGCTACGAATTACAAAATAAAGCTATCATCAAAACCATAGGAACGTCGAGCATGCATCGCAAAAACTTGTACTAGAAACTAATTAATGAATAAGAAATTCGAACAAAAATGACGGATCCAAACATCTAACCTATTTAATAATACCAACTCAGCATTGATTCACAGACATGAAAAACAAGGCGAAAATAAGATACATCGATCGCCATATTCAGTAACAACAGCTCTTTTTTGGCAATAAGCAAATAGTGCTATGCATATAAGTTTAAATGTGACTTCATCTACTGATAGTAACATATTAAACAGCTCCTAGAGGCAAACAAGTCAAACGAGAAGGAAAGAGGAGTAATAAAAAATGAAGCAGAGCCCGAAACTTACCAAACGTTCGTTACAGGCCACACCCACTCCGGTTCCGCACCTCTCCTTTCAAAAACTCGCGCCGGACGATCACCATAGCAACGCGTACAGAAAAAATCTCATTTTGATCGGCAGCTTCTCATTCGATCGCCTTCGCCGACATCGACTCGCCGGTATCCGTTCGCGAAAGCGACAGCGCGGAACGTTGAGCAAATTCGAATGTTTAAATTAATGTACAGCGTCTCTGCTGGACCAAGGAACACTTGGGGAGGAGAGGGCAGCTACAAGGTCACACCACGAAATTCCGCCGAGGAACCTGTCCACCACTTGAGAATATCAATGAGCAAGAGCTTCTTACTCCTAAATAGTACCGCATTCTTCCTACGCTGCAATGTAATAGGCCAAACAGTTTCGTAGTAGCCAATCCGAACACAAATCAGCGTCCGCGACACACCTTGCCTTTGTTTATCTTAGCTACTCACACTTCTCCACCCTCAAACAAGACTGTTTAAGCAAAGATTTTTCTCGTCATAAATGGAGTACGACTATCAATATTGATCTAACATCCGGTGAAAACTCGGAAGTGATTGTCACGCAGAGTTCACGAAACTGAAGCACTCGATGAATCCGACTGCACTCGATTGTCAACAATCCTTCATGTCTCAATATCTAACTTCACGGACGTGTCCGGGATTCGAAGGCGGGACTCGCATACTAATGTTCCAATTCGTAGCGGTTATGAGATTGAAACGTGCGGTCGATCTTTCGGGGCGAAATCCTTCACACGCATTCGGTTCGCATTTCAGCTGTTCCAACAAAAGAAGTTCCTCGTAATAGATAAAGCTGAGATAAAACCCGCGTGCTACCCGTTGACGTTAACAATTGTCGCTTCTGTTCATTCCCGGTTCACAGTTCTATTTTCACAGCACAGAAACAGTTGCCGAACGCGAAACAAAACACTTCGATCATTTCCCTCTCGAAGAAATTCCCGATGGTTGTTATTCCTCTGAGAGAAGGAGGTACAGGTGGAACACGCCGGCACGTGGAATATTCTCATCTAAAGTTACGTCTCCACAAAAGAAAGTTTCGTACCGTCTTGGCCGCGAACTTGATCCTGAATCTTGCGGCTTCGGCGGCGGAAGATGCCCTTAAAATATTCCTCCCTCTGGTAGCGATAGCCACGGTGCAGGAATCTCACAATCCCGCCAGCCTAGTGCTGGAATCCCAACTAAAGCGAGGGAGAGGGGCTGTTGTGTTTAAGGCCGGTTTGCCGAGAGACTGACTACCTGGGTCTTACCCCACCGCCGTCCCCTTCCTACGCAGCCGCCCATTCCACGGCCATTGTGAAGAGGAGGGGAAGGGAACGGAGGTCTGGCTTCGAAAGAAGAAGGGACTCCCTCGGTATTCTGCGATCAACGCCTTTGAAGAAGGCAGCATGAAGAAGACGCGATCGCTTAAAAATTCACACAGTCTGATCACGAGTTCATTCTTTCTCTAATTTGCCCCGAGTTTTCCATAATTGCAATCGGATGAAGTGGCCAGGCGATTACGTCAAATAAATTGTTGCATGTTTTGCCTCAAATGTTAAAAATATTAAAATTAATGTTAATAGTTTCGGCGAATGAGTTATAGTTGTCGCTTTTTAATTAATTTTTTAGTATAATATAATTGGCTTCGTACTGCATTTAGACTTAAGATCAAATAAATATATGGTATACAACTTCAAACAATAAGTGATTGATAACTTAAAGATGTATAAAATATTTCAGGTTTCACACAATGTCTTAAATTTAAAGTATGAGTTAGTTTAACTATTGATAGAAGTATATATAGAGATTTATGCATTCATCACCACCGCAACTATTCCTCTACTCCGGTCGCAAAAGATGGAAGCCAAAAGGTGAAATAATCAAGAACTGTAAGATATGACCAAGAATGAGTTAACAATGAAAATATTTCAAACTCTTCCCGCTTTAAATCTTATGAACCTAATGAAGGAATTCATCTTTAAGTTAAAAATAAGCTCTTCAACTTTAATATTACTGTTTATTTTATATTAATATATGCCGTCATGTAAAACTTTCATTAAGAATTATTTATGGCTTACTGTCCATATAAACGATTAAGTAACTAAAGGCTAAGTATTGCTTGAAAATGAAATTGTCTTCAAAATCAGATTCCAATACATATAGAATACAGTACGTAGATTTCAATGATAGTAGTTCACGTAAATGAACATGAACTATTATTATAAAATGCTTATCAATATTTAATGCAATTTAAATTAAAGATAAATCATTTACCTGTAAGACAATCTTCACTTACTCCCGTTATTCATCGAAAGATAAATAAATACGGAGACAATTAGGAAAGAGACATTATAAATGTGCTTTCTTGCGCACTAAATACTCGTTATCTAGCGCAATCTCGAAGCTATAAGTAAGAAAATTAAGGAAAAATTTATGGATATTAAAATGAAAAAAGGCTATCGGAGGTAAACAACCAAAGTTGAACCAACATTGTAACATTTTCTCGCACTGAATTCGAAGTTCCAGCCATGCATATTCCTCTTCCACGTCACAAATTTCCGCACACTGTGCCATGGTATGTCTTAGCTCAGGAACATAATATTCCATGAAAAGAAACATACGTTGTGAATCTTTATCTGTCCTGAAAAAATTAAGAAAAGTACCGTGAGATCGTCGATTAAGTTAATAGTTTCTCCACAACGTAACTCATTCCAATTTTTGCTTCAAATTCTAAAATGAAATTTTTAAGAGGCATTCGATGATTTATAGGGCATTAATCGTCGGGTTTGGAGATTTTAATGATTGACACGAATTTGGAATCATATTGACGATGCATGTGCGACGGTTGCAACGATCAATTCAAATCGTGAAGCTTTGAACTCATCACCAATTCGGCCATTAAAATCTTCAGAGGTCGTTCAATTTTCCCGTTTATAAATCTCGATAATTTCAGCGGTACCTTTCTCAAAGAAATGACAGCCTCGTTCTGCTACCCCTCCATTAAGGGATATCTTGCGTCAATTTGTCACGCTGCATTGCCTCTGCGACAAGGAAACCGTAAAATTGAGGGATCCCAACCGCAAGAAATGAAGGAATTTCAATTAAAATATTCACTCGTAAAATACTAAAAGTTAACGACATTTTAGACGGATAAAGTATTCACCAATATCAACAGCTGCGGGTAATGTCTTGGAAAATAAGTAGCCAATATGAATAAGCAATCGCGTACTAAAAGATTTTTTACAAATACCTTCTAAAGAATTTATAACCCGTACTTTTGCGTTCGATGGTGTCAGTGTGTGGCAGAAAGGTTTCACAAAAAAATAGTTTTGAATAATTAATAACAACCTTAACCTCAAATATCTTCACAGCGGTCAAACATTTTGTAATAGATCGGTAATGAAACTTTTATGCTTCTTTATAAGCATAAAAAGATTTGCATTAGATCAGACTCCTCGAAGTATGTTTTGAAATTCGACGAAAGATACATCTCTACACTTCCACAGCTTTTATTGACGCGACATGAGCAAGTTAGCTCGCTAGCGATTGCATCAATAATATCTGTGGAAGTGTAGAAGAGATATCTTTTGCATTACTATGGACTTCCACGAAGAAAGACCATAATAATGGAAAAGATATGTGGAGTAAGTTGACTTCGAATGGATGTTATTGCAAAGGTAATTTTGGAAGCTCTATGACACTAGCTTACACGCCTGTTATTTCAATTACCATATCTCAACAAAGACATCTTACTTTATTTCCACATAATATGATAAAAATATTCCCAATAAGCTGCATTTTTGGGATGAATATATTTAGCTTCTGATTTACTTCAGCTATTCTTAGCCACATTCAATGCCAGGTTTCGGAATTATTTCCGTATTTTTCGCATATCTACGCAACCTTTCATCTTCTTTCTTCTGGATTCCTTCAGTTTCGGAGGCATGACATTGTCAATCATCTACCAAACTATCATTCCCTTTACTTCTTTACTCTCTTCTGGAAAATGCTCGCTTATTATTCCCTTGCCATGGGTCCAAGTTAAAAGAAGAAAGAAAGGAGAATTTGCCATCTCAACGTGTTTCCTTTAAAAACATTCAAACCATTTAACTGACAATAGAACAAGCATCTTATATCTAAAACAAATTTCTCCACAAGGATGTCGCAATGAAAGAAATGGATGCAACAATGCTTCGGGAAATATCAGATTATGTGCAAAAGATGAATATTTGAGTCTCGAATTTTGATTTCTTGAATCGATTCTTCATGAATAATAGACATATTCGCCGAACTAGTTTAACAAAGCATTCGAGGTTGTTGAAATAGCTAAGATTCTTCTCTTTCCGTCATTATCATAAGCCTGATACACATGAAGCATGAAGAGATTCCTTTGCATTGGAATTTCAGCGGCTCAGCTGAATTATTAACCCCCTTTACTGGGCACCTTTGAAGTCTAAATTTTGACCGCCCAGCCCTTCCGACGTGCGGGGGTGGTCCCCATGCTGGTTTCCGTTGGAAGATGCGACTTTCCATCTCTGGCTCAATTAATGACCTCCTAAGATAGTGCACGAACGGTCAAGCACTGGAATTACCAATGAGCCCTGACAAGAGTACGCACATTCTATTTATGGACAAATTGTGATTCGCTGAGAGAGCTCGCTGGAATACTTGCGGTGGTTGCAGCAAAATTAATCGAGAACTATTTAAATCCTCATTTGACGTTCTTCAATTCACTCAAAATTTATTATCTTTTCCGATGGTCTACCCTCATAGCTCGGGCTTTCGTCTTGAGAGGAAAGTTTTACTTCATGAAGACTTGATTGTTAAATATTCCTAGATATAACTATTGGCTACTGTGGTACATTCTAGAGGGCTGATTTTATAGAGGGCTAAGAATGTTCTGTTTCTCATATTACTAGATCCATTCTATCCTATGGTAAGATTTTGGGTTAGTTTTATGAAAATTTTCGCTCTTTTATACTTAAAGAATGTTGTTTCGAACACGCTTTTACTTATTTTTTCGGTTTATGTACCTATGTACCTTCATCATCATCATTGGTTTACTGCCAAATGGCAGGTCCTTGGCGTAATTGGTTTTAAAATAATTTTCTTCCCAAGGCTTTAGCTTTAAATTTTGCGTATCCTTCTCTTCCTTTTACTTCATCCAAAAGCTTTCTTCTTCTTTTCCCTCTCTTCATCTTTCCTTCCACCGCTCCCTCTACTGCAATTTTTAATAGTCCTTCATGCCTTAGGAAGTGTCCTATCCAGTTTCTCTGCCGTTTCTAAATAATATCCATCAAAATTCTGTCTTCTCCCACGCGCTGCAGGACCTCCTCATTTCTTACTCTATCACTCCAAATTATACCTTCCATTTTTCTCCATGTCCATATTTCAAACGCCTCTATTCTCTTCCTGTCCGTTTTCCTAATTGTCCACGTTTCAGTTCCATACAAAAACACATTCCAAACAGCATTTCATCAACCTCTTTTTCAATTTCATATCCAGCTTGCTTGTCAATAACCTTTTCATCTTGATGAATGCAGTCTTTGCCATTCCTACTCTTTCTTTAATTTCTTTTAAGCATTTCCAGTCACTTTCCACTACACAACCAAGATACTTGAATCTCTACCTGCTCTATGACAATAAAAACAGACACGCATATTCTTAGTCGATTCGTTCCTTTGATTAAAAGGGTATTTAAGCCGCTTTGCAGCGGCTTTAGACGCTCACCATCTTCGTCGGAGGTGAGGGCGTTATGTACCTATGTGACAATAATATCAGACAATATGTCATTGTCGGGCAAACAATAATTCGTCATTGAGTAGTGACCTGTGTTTTAAGCTGCGTATAATCTTGAGTTCTAATCTTGAGCTTATCTTATGCAAAGGAATTTCGCCCTGTTATCATGAAAAGTAAATAACCAAATTTTCCCTTTTAAATCCTAACGAATAAGGATATTCCAATCAAAAATTCTTAAGACCATAAACACTGAATATACGAGTCTTGAAAACATCCATCGCGTGAATCCATCTACAATAATATTAATCTTTTTATTTCCTTAACACCGTTTTTTAAACGGTGAATTCCAAGGAAAAGTAGAGAGAGGAAGTGCACGCTGAAGTGAAAATTTTAATTCTACAGGAAGTAAAACTATGTAAAGATCACATTCCACGTGCTTAACTTTGCGGTTAGGTCGTTTATTCGACCTTCATTTTCGATCGAGGAAACCGCGATGTAAGTCAAGACACGAACAACACAGGAAGTGACAGATGATCTGAGGGAAGAATAAACGGAACATCACTCCCGCCTGAGAGGAACGTTACAAAACAGAGGAAAGCTTTTAGCTCGCTAACACGTTATTAAGGAATATTTTTCAAAATTCTACCCGAGTATATGTCATCTACGTCTATGATGCCGATTGAGCGCCTTCGGGCAAAAGCATTTGCTTGTCCTGACATCGATTCACCAATTCCACTTGCCTGTTTCGTTGCTTCTGCAAAATCATGAATTTTTATTAACAGGCCTTAGAGTAGCATGCATTGTTCTGTAGTAACGTATTTTAAATGTCGCTATAAACTGCTTTCCGCTGTATAAATATATCTGTAATTCAGTTAGAATTGCTGGAAGATATTTCATACATCAAGCAAATCTTACTCATATTCCTATTTTTATTTATTCATTTAAATTTTGCAGTGCAATTTGGTCCTCTGGCCAGGTGGTAACGCTGGAGGGGAGCACAACATTAATTTTGAGGACTACCTGGTATTCAACCAAATAGTAGTGGAAAATATTCCAGATTTGTGGAATTGATAATTCTTATTGTTTCTTGGCGGTTAATACTAGGGGGTAAATACTAACATTAACAATTTAGCTATCTTATTTTTTATCTGCAAAATTATTGAAAAGTGGAACATTACAATGAAGCGATAAACAACTTCTCAGTTCCTTCCGATAGCCAAGTGGGCAACGCGTTCGCTTTTGGTAAACCGGTCCCGGGTCCGATTCTCGGTGGAGGCCCACTTGCGAAATGATCTCAGCTGTCGAAGCGCACTCATAAGTACCAAAATACAACTTGAATTGAACCACGATCGACTGCTGCGAAGTGAGCAAAGAATTGACAGTCACTATATCATTGATGTAGAGATAACTGCTAATCACTTGCACTGTCTCACAAAACATATTTCTCCAGCGACCTATTGTTTTGATCATTTAGTTCATCTTCAAGAGAAGAAAAGAATTTGTTTCTCATTCCAGCACCTGAAGATGAACGAAATGTTTGAAACCATTGGTCGCCAGAGAAATATATTTCGTGGAACGTACAAGTGATTAGCACTCATTCCTAGATCGATAACATGGAATTCCACCAAGTAGAGAAATAGCTAGAGAAGATTGATTAAATTGACTAAATTTTGTAATAAAGATGGACTACCATTTTGATATTTAGTAGTACATGTGTTATAAACCAACCAACATCTATTCGCACGAAGAAAACTTCAAGAAGGCTTTTCGTCATAATTTCCGTAACACAGAAGTTCAGTTCTTTCCCGAACATTCTAATACAGACTCATGCTTAAAATATCTCTTAGTATTTTGAAAGTAAATGTTCGAATCGATATCTATAAGAAGTGAGTACACTCCACCCAATTAACTTCTTAGTACGAAAGTAACCATTTTCAGTAACATTTGTCTTTGGAGAAATGTCAAAAAACCGCGATCGATAAAAGATAAACAGAGATGAAAACTCAACTAACTAACGAACGTTTGATTTTTTACAACTCTCGGTTCAAACATATAAAAATCGATAGAATAATAGATTATCCGTATGAAGTTTGATCGAAGGAAAGTTCTTTCCTGGATCGGTATGCAAGTATTTATTAGTAAGAAGTAACCTTTTATTTTGAGGAGAGGGATGAGAAATTTGAAATGTACCGGAAATATGCAATAATTAGCAAAGGAGACAACCAGATATTAGAGTTGGCGTAGGGATAGTTAGCCCCTCTACGTCATGTTTGCTAGTGGCCTTATATATAAAATATTTTTAACGATATACTCCGATTAAAATTATTACTACCAAAGCAATATGTGATAAAATACGAATTCATGACACTTTGGATGTGTGGTAGTGAAAGGAGATGGTTTGAATTTTGAGTGAGAAAACGAGACAGAATAATTATGAGCATCTGATCACTGATACTGCTGAAATCACAGATTGTAAAAGTTAGCACTGGTGATATATTTTATTTTACTGCCTTGATTCTATACCCTTGGTTGACTCAAACTTACTTCTCAGCAAAAAGTAAGCATGAAATGAGACATGAAATATTTCTGCTATAAGTTTCCGTGAAGAAATAAGCAGCCCATGAACTCTGGCGTTCTTAGGCTCTGGTGCCTTCACAGCTTAATAATAAACCCTACTTGGGGTATTAATCCTCTCTAATCCTACCTATACTTGGGGTAGCCTCAGAGGTCACTTAAGGATCATTTTGGACCAAAATTACACAAATTTTATAAGATGACCGACAGGATCTTCTCTTGGCGGTGAGCGCGATTAGCAAAGCATCGGAGCCCGTGGGAGTTCTCTATCAATTCCACGAAAATATGGACAAGGGACGCCTTTTCAAAGGGGCATTTAAGCAACTAGAGCCGGCCCTTGAGGCATACTAAGAATGGAATACGTGATCCTACTGGAACTGTAATGGAACACATCAAGTACGTGGGTCATGTGTTCTCCCCTAGTTCAACGATTATTTCGAAACAAAATGTGTGGAAATTATGTGGTTAAAATTCAAAGTTAAAGTATAC
This sequence comes from Ladona fulva, assembly GCA_000376725.2. Classification (NCBI taxonomy): domain Eukaryota; kingdom Metazoa; phylum Arthropoda; class Insecta; order Odonata; family Libellulidae; genus Ladona; species Ladona fulva. The sequence continues at coordinate 610,757 of KZ308363.1, read as the reverse complement.
TTTAGAGCAGGGGTTTCCAAACTTGATGTTACTACGCCTCCCTTAAAAATATTTAATCATTTGGCGCCCCCCCTGAAGATTTCATAAAATAAAAACACAAACATTTTTACTCTTATAAAATTTATTCATACAAACTAATGGAAAACGATATTTTATTATTGTTTTTAATGAGATGGATGTGCTTGTCTATTAGCACAAAGTTTATCAAATCTTGGTGTTTGTGACGATATAGCTACTCGTAGCTCTTTTTCTACAGCTAAACGAGCTCGATATTTGGATTTCATTGCAGCCAAGGCAGAAAATCCCGTTTCGCATAAATATGATGTTGCGAACGGCAGCAGTACTTTCAAAGCTTTGTTTGACAAAGTGTTATATTCTGTATGAAGATTCAACCAGAATTGAACCAGAGATACAGTCTGAAATTTATGTTTTAATGTAGTATCACAAGATAATTCAATCAATTTTTCTTTTTCAATACTTGTCAATCCAAATTCATCATCTTCTTCGTCGATAAATGGATTCTGTATCCACGCAAACTTTGTAAAATCAAGATCACCAAAATAATTCGAAAATTGAAGCAACAAACCATTCAAGTGTTCCACAAAGAGATTTTTGTTTGCTTCTATGTTATCTCGGGCGCATAAATTTAAACGTGGAAACATGTCAATCTTATTTTTTTGCAAATTTGATTTCCATAGCTCCACTTTTTTAATAAATGCTTTCACTTTGTCTTTTTGTATAAGCAAGTGCATTTGCGGTCCTTGCATTGATTTATTAAGAACACTCAATTTTTCAAAAATGTCAACCAAATATGTAAGTTTAACAATAAAATTATCATCCCTAAACATATTGCCGTCTTCATTATGATTTTCCTCGAGAAACATAGCAATTTCTTCTTTGAGTTCAAGTACCCTTTGAATCACTTTTGCACGAGATAGCCAGCGATCTTCACAATAGTACAGAAGTGACGTGTAATTAGCTCGCATATCTTCACACAGTTTTGCGAACAACCTTGCTTTTAATGGACTGGTTTTTATGTAATTTATAACTTTCGTTACTTTTGCAAAAACATTGTTAAGTTCCTCGCTTATAGTTTTTGATACGAGAGCTGCTCTGTGGAGCATGCAGTGCGTCCAGAGAACCTCAGGTGTTTTCATTTTAACTAGTGTTTGAAGACCAGTTTTGTGTCCCGCCATTGATTGTGCACCGTCAGTACAGAGCCCAATGCAATTATTCCACATTATGTCGTTCTCATTAAAAAATCTGTCTATTATTTTGAAAATTTCATTGGATGTGGCTTTGTCAGGAATTGGTTTGCAAAATAAGATATCTTCAATTATATTAGTATCGTCAACATATCGAACATATGCAATTAAATGTGCGTCTTTAGCTACATCAGTAGCTTCATCTACTTGTATGGCGAATTTTGAAGTACGCATTCGAGAAACTAATTGGTCACAAAGATCTTCAGATATATCATCAATTCTTCTGCCAATTGTATTATCAGCAAGCGGTATTTGTCGCAGCTGATTCGCATAAGATTGGCCAAACATTGTTTTGACCATATCAATAGCTGCTGGCAAAACTAAGGTTTCTGCTATTGTGTGGGGTTTTTTACATTGCGCGATTCTGTACGACACTAGGTATGATGCTAGTAAGGCATTTGATGGAACATGAACAATTTTTTTGAAATTTTGCTTGTTTTTAGATAACTCATCCAATTTTCTTTGAAAAAATTCTTGGGGCTTACCAACGTATTCAGAATGAATAGTTTCAAGGTGCCGTTTCAATTTGCCGGGTCTCATACTATCAGCAGCCAAAACTTTTGAACACAACAAACACATTGGTTTTTCCACATTATCGTTAATAATATTAGTAAATCCGAACGATAAATAGGATAAGTCGTATTTCCTTGTCTTGGGAGTTCTTCCTTCCTGTTCCTTGTGGCTTGTATTCCCACTACTTGTGCCAACATCAGAATCTTCATTATTAGTGGATTTTCGCTTATATCCTATCAAAAACTTATCCATTTGCCTGGAAATATTAGGAATAATATTATATTATTCTAAAAAAATTAAACTATTAAATTACTTACTATTATGATCAGTGGGCAATCACGTCAATAACAATAGAAACACAACCTAACACTGCTGAACCAATTAAATATTAGCTGTGACACGAAACAAATTGGTGAGCTAAACGTGCGTCGATCTTTTCTGGATGCAGGAGAGCGGTGATCTTCGTTTGGGAATATGTACGCATCCATAAGCATCTGTGGCGTCCAGTGGCGTTAGTGCGCGCGCATCTGGCTTTTGTTAAGTTGTGTCGGTCGAGTTTGTAAAAGCCCGCAGTCGCGCGCAATTGCTGAGAGTATCTGTTTGAAGCGACATTAGCGCTAGTGTCACCAAATTAACGACGGCCTTGGTTCAAAAGATTTGCCGGGGTCTAGGACGTCTAGGTATATGGATGCTAAGTTACGAATTGTTTAGTTGAACTATGCGCGATAAAGCACGATGGTATTTTTTCATTTATTCTCTCATTTTTTACATAGAAAACTTTAGCAGTAATTTGGAAAATTGTTCACTGTGACTAATTTTCGCGGCTCCCTTTAGACTAGTCCGCGCCTCCCTAGAGAGGCGCGCCTCCCAGTTTGGAAAACGCTGCTTTAGAGAATGGTATTATAGTCTAAAACATGTTACATACATCATCCCGCTTCTGTCATAACACGAAGAAATTTCCCATGGTAACAGGTGGTAGGTACGCTCTCATTGAAGACGTCAAGATTTCTCATTCCGAAATTGCCTCCTATTCTCTCATCAAAGGTGAAGGGTTGAAGGAAATGATTCTAAAGTAACCTTTCCAATCCGATGGCAAGTTGGGCACAATCGGCGGGGGTGGCATGTGCATTCGATTGATGGACAGCGACCGGGGAGCCATCTGGCAACGCATTGGCGAGTCAGCTTCCTTGCGTTAATTGGACGGCCTCCCATCATCAGAGTGATTCCTTGGCGTCGGACCATTTTCGATCTGCTGCCATACTTAATGATGCCAAAAGAGAAAATGGTTAAAAGTTATTGGAGTTTGAATCGAAGTTATCACCCGCCAACAAGCTGACTCTGGCTTTTCCAGAACCCCCAAACTCGCAATGCAATAAAGCGAGTGCCGGAGGAAGATGGGGAACCGAAGTGCTACCTAAAACTGTATTAATGGAGCACGTTGGGCAATTAAATTACGAATCGGTCACGCTTCTAGAGCCAGAAAAGTTTTCGTCGTTGAAATAAAGGAGTTTCTTCATTATTACTGCCGTCCTTTAATGGGCAACGTAGAAAACAGATGTGCTTCGAATTAGTTCAAAAATTGCTTCAATACATCGGTTGCGCTGTTATTCAGCCCGTGCGAAGGATTCAGAAGATTCCAACGCCATGCCAACGGATAGCAAAAGTGGCTAACAGGTGAAGAGAAGCACTTGATCAATATGAAAATAACATATTTACTTGGGCGCTTCTTCAGTTCGCTCTCGTTTCCAATAAAGGATTCACCATCTCTTAAGCATAGCTAGTATTGAACTATAATCAAGAACAATCCATTGAATATTCGTATTTGTATCTTGTTTGCTTTTACCGCAATTGTATGTAATTAGATTAGTATTTTTGCACGTACTCTATTCTATATCTTTCTCTGATATAATTTCGGAACTTCACGTTGTATGATTGAGAAGGTAATCCTAAGAAGGGGCCATGGTGCTAAAAAGACAACAGTCTTCATCTACATTAAAAGAATTTCATAGCCTTAAATAGGATATGTATTTCATACACTGTAAGCCGCCTATAGGTATAACCACATTGTATATACTACAGACGAATAAAAATATTAATTTAACTTTCATTACCTAATTTTCTAACTAAATTGAGCATAAAAACGGAGATCTTTCAGTCTTAAATGAGAGGGATTATTTTTATTCGTGCAGGAATGAAACATTTCTACTGAAGGAAATTTAGCAAAACATTGAAACGGTAAAATGTCAGCTGGAAGTACGTGGGTTGTTTGTATTCCCTCCGCTATAAAAGTATCTTTAACACACCGTGACCTTTTCGACAAACGATAATGCTTTTAAAATTATCAATGTTCAAATGAAGTCCATTGAGATTAACCCGTTCAATGTCATCCACACTTTGAGGTCTTTCAAAGAGTAACAACCAAACGTCAGAATTGGTGCCAATGAGTTACGTGCACGTGTTTAGAAACTGAAGTGAGGTTTATCGTTGTTTTTTATCGAGCACTTAAGGGTCGAAGCATTAAGCTGTCTCAAAGTAGGCACACATCAGAACTCTTACTGATACACGTCTTCGCACGTGTGTGGCCCTCAGGGTGAACTTCCTTTGCTTCCTCTGCTCACGTGCAACCAGTGACTACAACTACACTTATTTCCCTACTTTCGGATCGGCTGAAAGCATACTACTCTTATCAATAACGGTCAACGTATGACAAGGCACTAGTGTGAAAAATTATTATATCTTTTCTTCGCCTTAATAATAAATACACTCAAGAAGTTAAGGATATAACGAACTCATTTTAATGTAGAAGGAAACGGATCTTAAGAACCTCGTAAAACAAGTCATTTTCAGAGAGTTGATGATTTGGCGTTAGCTTTCTTTGGATGAAATACTTTGGAAAGCACTTATCGCTGTTAATAAATATTCGTCGGGAGATTAATCTTATACCTCGAACTACCACTGACAAGGAGACTTCCTTTTTAAGAAAGAATAGAATGCTTGAGAACAACAAACTTAAAAGAACTGGAAATTTTTACATAATTCGCTATTAGTGCCTTCGTAAATTCGTAAAATGAAGGAAAGGTATGCGTTAATTTGCCAAAGAAAATATTACGATTTTTCCCACAAATTCAATTTATCAAGTGGCCGTTATAATAAAAATCAATTTATGGCTGAGAGTAATTTTTTAACCGAAAAATCTGTTAGGGAATATAACCAAAAACCTTCTTATAAACTGAAACATAAAGTATACTGAAACAAAAATTCTCATTTCTTTTCTATGAATTTGTTGGATGTCTTTAAAGCTTAAACATTTGTCGTTGTCCATTCTCTATCAGTGTCATCCTCATTTTCTAAAAATTGAATGTGGCGTACTTATTTATGTACTATCCCAGTGTGTATTACAAACCGACCAGGGTACGCGTTTAACGGATCGGCTGACTGAATTATTTGATAGTGATACCATGAGCATGAAAATTTCGTCAAATTGCAAATGTCTCTTACGACAAGTACTACAAGCTGAACCTTTTTAGGTCATTAAAAATTTCTCTAACGTAAAAACATTCGAAACTCACTGTTTACTGATAAACTAATAATCAGTCGCATATTTGATACCAATACACCCATGGATAGCTGGGTGACGTTTTGTAAAACTAGCGGAAACTAACATAGAATTTCAAATTAGTCTAATCGAGACAAATGACACCAGCATTCGGATTTAGTGACCCGATGCTATAGGAATATAAACCGGTGTTCAAATATGAAACCGTCTCCTAGTTTTTCGGTGAAGTTTGTAAAAGCACGGAAATGGAAATGTGGTAGGTCAGTAAACACGTTAAGGATTTTGTGGGATCGGTTGTTCAAAGAGACCGATCGATGATAAAGAGATAACAAAGGTTGCTCAGCCCACTCGAGTTTACCTGCCCATTAGGTGGAACGAATGCTGCCATTAATAAGCCATTAAATTCGCTCCGAGATCCATAAGAAACGAGAAAAATCTATAACAGCCATACCCTAATTGCGTATCAGACCGTTTACCATGAATTTGGGATATTAAATATTTGATGAGTCCGGTGACCGAGATGAAGTTTCAAAAACCTTTTTCCGAGATATCCGATGAAAACATTTTGGAAATGAAATTTTGCACCTTTGGAAAATTTCCAACCTTTCACTCTAATCCTCTCAAAACACTCCTTTTTCATTTCCGCGAATGAAATATAGAAATAACTTTTCAAACTGAAGGGATCATAGGAGAGCAAAACATTTTTTGTAATAGATTATCTGAAATAGATTGCATTATATTCAAAAATAAAATTGACAAGGAATTTACCGGTTTCAATATACAGGCCGCGGTGGCGGAGCGGTTAGCACTCCAACTTTACGATCCCGGGTTCGAGTCCGGCTAGTCGGTTTTTCAAGCTAGGGAATGTGCTCGTGAATAATTATTAAAATGGTTGTATTTAGGGTCATCCCATTTCCATCACTTAAATAATAACAATTAGCATTTTTAGAAAACTTCCATCATTCGATTAGGTAATCCGCAGAGCGCAAAATTGTCTAAAGACTTCCGAAACTGAATACAAAAGTTTGTAAAGTATGTAATATGAAATATAGTTATAAAGTTTACAAATTTAGCTACCTTTAGTTCGAAAGTGATTGAAAATCCATCAGTTATATAAATAAGGAGTGTTAATTCATCACTCGTAAACAAGTAAACTAGGTCGCATGTGTCTACCGGAAGCTTTGGCGGGGAAAGGAATTTTATCAGCGATCCGACGTGAATTACCAGTAGTAAGAGAAAAGTGTCAGTTCAGAGTACTAAAACACGATCGATTCCCTTTTCAGGATCCTTTCAACCTGTTAAATTCCAAGCAGCGCATCCAAGTGGTAGAAGAGGACTCTACAAATGAATCGAGCCCGACATATGGTTCCTATAAGAGGGCAGAATGGTTAGAAGCAAAAAGTATGAGACGGAGGGTATGAGTGTAACAACCCTCTTCCTCCGAAAAGGCCATCCTCTTGTTTCCCCTTCATTTCCTACTCGCGCGGAATCCCCCCTCCCGGATCATCGCATAGCGTTACTCTTCTTTTTTTACGAACTCACCCACCATGTTTATCGCCTTCCCTAATCGGCCGGCGCAAATGGCGGCGTACACCTGCTGGGAACTGCAAGAGTCGCTTTCCTATTGGTGCAAAGGGGGCCAACAGACAGGGGAATGGGTAATAAGGGATTGTTGACAAAAAGACCGTTGGAAGAGAGGGAGATATAATAAAACACCCTACAAAGTAAACATCGCTACAGATTTCTTGATGTTTCCAGTCATACTCTGCTAAGTGTTACCCCAGGGTACTCGACTATGACAGCTGATTATGTGAAGTACTTAAAAAATATTACTAAACCTTACGGTTGACTAGCGTTCTAACCGACGCGTCGCGACGCGACGGAATGTTTCATGGTTTCCGAAACGCACAGGTTGTGCCTTCATTTAGGTGGCTACATTAAAAATTTTCATTTAAACAGTATTACGCAAAAAAAGGACAAGTTATATTTAAAAATCCAGCTTCGACACTGTTTATAAAATGATCGAAACTGCCCCGTTCCAGCAATTAGATTTAAAATTTCTGCAAACTCCCAGATTTTATTCGAGTTGTCATGGAAGTTACAGCTTTATTCCCAACCCAACGTTGTAAGTGCCACTAATATGTTATTAATAAAGGAATAACAAATTGTTTCAAATGCCATCCAATCTGACTTGAAAGTGACAATTTTTTCAACAGGCGGACTAAAGGTTTCCTCAACGGACAATGCTTTCAGCGGTCAAATTGTCTAAGAAACCAAATGACAAAACAATTTTGTAGGATGTAAAAATAATAGTCATTTTAATATTATGGAATGATTTAATAGCTACGTGACGCAGAAAACTACAAGTATTGCTTAGTCACCAGGGAAACAAGGAAAAAAGCCTGAGAAGTAATGGATTAACTGATAAGCGTGATTTGTCATTTCATATCTGGAAATGAAATAAGAAATGCAGATGTCTAGAAATCTACTTTAAATATTCTAATTAACATTACAGCGTTTTGAGAAACTCCAATCTCTGTTAAAGGCGAGATAAGCTTAATACTGAAGCTGTAAAATATTCTCAGGCAAATATTTCAATTGTTTATACATTTTTATGACTAATTCAAATCACTGCTCTCTTTATCAACGCTAAAGCACCTTTTTGTAAATTATTCCCTCTACTTACAGACTACCTTGATCCAATAATTTGAAATAATACAACGAAAAGTTTCCTTTTCGCCTGATACGGGAAAATGTGAGCGTGAGACTGAATATGCCACGACTATTTAATAGGATTTTTTACAAAAGCATTAAAAATTTGTTAGAGAGAGTTTTTTTTAATCGGCTAAGTAATACGGAGGTTGCATAGAGTTATGTCGCTTGTTCAATACTTACTTCTCTCATTCCACAAGTTAGGAGGAAAATGGAATAGAAGGAAAACGGAAGAAAGTAATTTACAATTAGTGTTGCTAATCAAAAGGGACGAGTTCACACCACACTGACCGCGCATAAAGCGTTTCCTGCTCATCATATTCCCCATCCATTGGGCCGTAGAACGATTAAGGAAGACCATATGAATAGCTCTTCATCATAAATGTAAAGATTTCCATTGTGATGTAACGGAAGGTATTTGAGATTTTTTTCCGGCCTGCTAAGGGCCTTAACGGAAAAATCACCACTCAAAAGATTTTTTATTAGCATATATTTTAATTAGTTTCCTATGTCCTTCAACAGAGTCATTTCACTAATCTCTTGCTTTCTTTACACTTTATGTCTTATTATATAAATTTAAGACAATCTTAAACAACCTCATTAAAGAACAACTCATAACAAAGGGGATGAATACGTTATTTTTAAATATATTCCTCATTATTATCGGAACATTTTAACTTTCTTAAAAAGGGTTGAAAGAAGATAACCACGATGGAGTGGATCCAAGAAACATATGCGTAAAAATTGTACACCTGCTTGTTTCCCGTCTTCATTTTTCGTATATATTTTCAGATAAGCCTAAAGTGCTCCTTTGCGAGACATCCAAGAATATTTTCTTCGTGTTCTCTTTCATCCCTTTCTGCTTTATTTAATTTTTAAATGTTATTTTCATTCCTAAGTCTCTACTAATGAGTGAAATCTTTTCTCACCCTCATAACTGCCTTTTCATATTTGATCTNTTTAGAAAGGAAATTGGGTCCAAATTCACTCTCTACGGCTGTCGAAATTGGCCGTTAATTGTGTTGGAACGGGAAATTTCGCGACGCGCCACCGCGAGGCTTTCGGAATGCCTTTGGGTTCCCAAAAAGTATCGGAGGAATGGAAAGGGGAAGAGTATTTCCCGTCTTCATGTTTCGTATATATTTTCAGATAAGCCTAAAGTGCTCCTTTGCGAGACATCCAAGAATATTTTCTTCGTGTTCTCTTTCATCCCTTTCTGCTTTATTTAATTTTTAAATATTATTTTCATTCCTAAGTCTCTACTAATGAGTGAAATCTTTTCTCACCCTCATAACTGCCTTTTCATATTTGATCTTTCTCTAATTTCATATGACGCCTAAGCATTCAGTTGACCTCTCCTTAGACACTCCCTTTCAAATCTTCTTGTCTTTCCAATTCCAAAATATTATCTTTTAATGACTAGCTTCTTAATGTAACAGTTTGCATAATTTTTCACGAGTACATCTTGAATCGACATTTGGATACAAGAAAATGTATAGCGTGCAGTATTAATTCTTGGAATGAGCTATGGGAATAGGTGTCATATGTGATAAGTGAGTAATAACGCTAATTACGATTATATATTATTGTTATCAAATATTGTTTACACATGCATTCGTCTTACTAATGAAAATCGAAAAGTTTCACAATATCAATAGCCCTGCATTGAAAATTCTCATCGTTTTAATTTTCGATAGGAAACATTCATTGAGACATTAATACTCATTGATATTAGCAATGTATTTAAGTATGTTATAAGACATTTCAGTTTTAAAGAGACGAAGAAAAGGGAATATGTATATAAAAGTGATTTATGCATTATTTTGTAATTACTTTGGCCGCTGCTTTTAATACTGTCTTCCTCCTTAATTAAAGCTCTGAACAGGTATGCACGACATGCTCGCATCGGTTTATCATATGGCCAGATATTGATATAGGAAGTCACGTTAATTACTTGGAAGTTGAGATCGAAGAGACTGGAGTGCGAGTAAAGAAGTACGTTAAAAACCTTTTAGCAATTTCGATCTCTTTTAATTCCGAGTTACGAAAATCTAGTAACTGAAATTAATCGAAAGTTTTACATTGATTATTTATTCGTGTCTTTAAATTTAAATAAATAAATATTCTTCACGAATAATAAAGATAACATTAATTCGCTCAAAGGTGTTCTGCGGTCCTCTGAGGCCCGCGATCACTTTTCGTGACATACATTCCCCTCTTGTAAGTTGTATCTTGGACGCGATGAAAGTGGAATTTTTTCGAACTCCAAACGCACACTGTCACCAAGCAACAAGATTTTTATAAGCAATAGGACAATAAGCAACATGTTTTCTTTTATTTTGCCTACTTCGTCCATTTTCCGTCATCGTATTTTCGAATTATGGAACTGTTTCGATTTTAACGAAGAAACCGATTCACTATTGAGTAATATTCATAAAATAGCAGACAATTGACCAGCAAGGATACAACCGTCACTCATGAATCTGAATAATTTTTCATGATTAACTAAGAGAATATAATTGAAGAATAATTAAGAGAATAGAGTTCCACCAAGCTTTGGTGTTCAAAAATTAAGCGAGGAAGGCTTAACTACGAACGATTAATTCGCCCTCTGTGATTACATCGAGATAGTCGTCTGAATCCTACGCAACTGAATTAATTTCCTCAAGCAATCTCAACGTGGGCTATCAGTCATAAAACTTCATGGAACCTTAGCTCGCATTTCCGCTCTCTCCTTTCACTCGAATTCCGCCTCCGCATTATTTCATACGTGCATTTTGCCCCTCTTCTTTTGGCACTCGAAACCAATTTCTTGCTCGGATGGACTCCCCAAATCCGCCCTCGTCGCCCAAATGAAAGCGAATGATAGTTTAAGAACTAGAGAGTGGCTGTGTTTTTACGAAGGAAACGTCTCCACCTCCTTAAATAGAATCTTTTCGACACGATCTGCTGACTCCTACGATTGAGTCTTTCTGTTCCGCACAGTGAATTTCCGAAGAATACCTTTTAATTTCGTTTTGATTCAGCAAAGAGCACCGCCTCTTTACCTAATGGGGGACGTTCGACGGGGTTTCGACGGATTGAATTCCCCATCAAGTTTAACGTAGAAAAAATTTTGGTCCCCGATCGACACGACATTATTTCAACGACCGTCTTCGATGTCATTTTTGAAGCTCTACTGCGCATGCTGATCTTTAAACTGCTCGCGATATATCGTAGGAAATGGCCAAGGTCTACGTAGCAACGGAGCATAAAAATGATTCTTTACATCATGGATATTCATTGTGTAACTCCATAAAACCTAATCTCTAACACTGCATTGTTATCTCCGCATTGGCATAAGCATGAGAGGGGATTACAAACTACACTAGTCCCGAAATATATTCTGGTCTCTTGGTTCAAAAGTTTCCATTTATATTTACTATTAATTTTCCTCTATTTTTATTTTTGTAAAATTTACTGCGCTGTTCATTGATAGTTTGTACGCAAACTATCAATTATTACGTAAACTTGAAAAGAACAGAAGTATATGTGATCAAAGTAGTATTTTATTGTAACAGATAAATTTTCGAAGATATAAGCTTCTACTATAATCGCTGATTGTAACTTTACAAAGATTGGCGATAAAATTAGTTTTATTTTCAAAATCTTTGAAATATTTATTTAGTTAGCGGCTACGTTTGGTAAAACATGAGCAGTGGTTGCGCATTATCTTTAGAATGACGCAGGTCATATACGTTTTGCTTCTCTTAAAGAAAAACGATCGGGAACTTCGAAACGGTTGTAGCTACAAAAGTAAAAACACTCGGAATAAATTAAAAGACCTTTAGCAGTTCAGGGAATCCATGAAAGAAAGAACGATATTCTTTCCCTTCTTGACGGCGCTAGTCATTAACACTTCCCGAAAAATCCCCCCAAAAAGTACAGATATGTTACGCTTCGTTATTTAACGACTCCCTTTCTAACGAAACATTTCCATTAGAGCCTCACGCTCCGCAGAGCTCCGAAACCGGTCCCATTGCTAACCAATCATCCTCGCGACATTGCCTAATCTGCATTTCGAAAACATCAGAAAGATACGATGGAAGTTCGACACATCCTACCATTCTCGTTGAGAGGGAAATTATCTCGCAATATCAGTTCCTTTTAGAAAGGAAATTGGGTCCAAATTCACTCTCTACGGCTGTCGAAATTGGCCGTTAATTGTGTTGGAACGGGAAATTTCGCGACGCGCCACCGCGAGGCTTTCGGAATGCCTTTGGGTTCCCAAAAAGTATCGGAGGAATGGAAAGGGGAAGAGGAGTGGGAAGCGAAGGGTGGAGGTATAAAGGGAGGAAATGAGGGAGTGGAAGGAATGGGGAGGAAGGGCGCAGGTGAAGCAATGCAGCAGGCACCCTTCCCTTTGGCCCTCACACAGTCGTGAGAAAAGTAGAGCGACGGAGGATGACCTGACAGAATATAGGTTGTGCTGGGAAGGGGAGAGGGCTGAGACGGGCTGGAATGAGGGGAAACGGAACAGAAAAGGGAGAAGAAATTGGCCAAATAAATTGCACATCCCGACATAGAAATTAATGCTAAACTATGTCCTAAACAAACATGGGCTTCCTTACGAAATAAAAACTACACCAATGTAGATGCATCCTAGTCTTCATTGTCATTTCTAGTAATAACTGACGCCTACCAAGTACAGAAACTGATATTATCTCTGAAGAAATTTCAATAGTGCGTTGTTTTTTTGGAATAGGACGCTCCTTCCATTATGCAGGAATTTCTTGCGAGGATCGGAAAATTAAGGACGAGGAGTTTGTTTTATCTCTTTCATCGAATTTGGAGAAGCAATCGTTTTCTGATGCATCTCCGATAATCAAAAAAGTGAGACGGTTCGACTTTCGAAAAAATAATAGCCAGAATCTAATTTTCCCTTGAATGTTCCCCGAAAAATTGGAGATGTGTTTTTGATAAACGGCGCGAAAAAGACCGTTATGGCCTTGCAATAAAAGTAAGCCGATATTTTTGAAGGAAAGAAACGTAGGCTTCAGATTAAATTGCAAAAACACGAGGCATGGTTAACAGCTCATAGGATTTTAAATCAATAGAGTATATCTTTGTTTTTGACTCTCGAGATTAATGTGAACAATACTTAGATATGACTACATAAAACAGATAAACAACTAAATTTGAAAACGCAAGAAAAAGTAATGCTGGAAATATAAAAAGAACAATGTTGCAGTTTCTTTTTTCCCATTTATATGTATCGATTATTTGTGATGCGGTTTAGGACGGACCTTCAACACGGCTCTGCTTAAACAAATAATTATAATATATTTCAGTAATATACAGGTGATTTAAATATCGATATGCAATGGCTTTATTCTACTCAGATTGATGCCCAACCATATTTTCGAACAAGCAACAACAGTGAACCAATGATGAAACGGAATATATTGTCAGTCTATTTCTTATACTTTTTATTATTTCAATGAAATTGATAAACTTCGTTCTATCCTGAAGTCCAAAATCCTCAAGTATTGTACTGTGCCACGGCAATCTAGTAGGCTCTTGAATGGGTGCAGTTAATTTGGTCGTCCCAAATAAGAATCCAATCAGTCCTGAACGACTTAGAAGAAGGAAAGGGCGTGAATATGACTAGAAGAGGAACGCAGACGAAGAATTTTGGAAAATTGAGTTATTTTTAAAACTTATGAGAATATTTACTCAAAGGTAAAAACACGTATAAATAACTAAAGTGTTACTTCAAATTTTTTCAATGATAAGCTCCAATGGTTCTTCAATATGATGAGAGTTTGATGTTAAAATGTCTTGCAGATATTCGTCTATAATGGAAGAAAATTGTGTTCGAAATGGACATACCAGCGTGTCACCATTGAAGAACCTATTTTTGGCACTACCATTCATTCTAAAGTGTCGACATTTTTAGAAAATGTCAATTATTTTAATAAGTATAATTTCCAAAACCCATTAAGGAACCCCCAAGTAGTCCGCAGGCCTAATGTTGTGATCAAGGCCTGATACAACTTATCAATACTCAAAGTACGTCTCAGAGAGTAAATGCATTTATGTAGTCTTAATAATATTATGAGAATTTCTGATAGAGATAAGAAGCGGGGAACGAATTTCGAAAGTTTTNTAGATGATATAAAGGGTGGGGTGAGTTACCAGGTAACGAAGGAAAAGGCTATGAATAGGGAATATTAGGGCACATGGACCTACCGAAAGGTAGAACACTTATGTATGTATACCTATTATTGGATGAAATAGAAAGCTTATAAAGTACATACTACGTAATATACAGTCAACTTCCTTTACACAATAAAAAGTTTCTTTCGATTTTGTAAAACAACTTTTTCTCAGTAATGAATGGGCGTATAAATGCGAAGTTGGTCTCGTTGGTAAGCTCTCGGTAGGGAAGTATTTTTCGGTATTTTTCCGGCGTAGATGATGCAGGAAGTTCTCTCGGGTTAGTGCTTCGGTGACAATGACTTCGATGGCTCCTTTCTATTGGTTGTTGTTCTCACACTTCCGTTCCGGCCAATCAGGTGTCCCTTCCTATCCTCCCATCATCTTCGTCTTGCCTTGATCGTCATCCAAGCTGTAACCCGAGAGAACTTCTGTTTTCGGAAGGAGTTTTCGCTAGCTATAACTTACGTTAACTACAACTTGGCGATTTATTTAATTTTTACTTGATAGAAATAAAATTTACGTTGTCCATATTCTCTAAATTTAATCATTTAATTTTATACACATTTCGTCACACAGATATACGTGGCCGATTTAATGCGTCCACCATTGGCCGTTCTGGTACTGCGAGAAAGATCAGGGAAATATATCGAATCGATTCAAGAACTCATTTTTTCCTCGAACGATACGCGAAAGTAATCGATTAAGGAAATAGAGTTATAGTGCATGCACCCCTGCCACACGCCGAAAGGCGGCTTGCAGGGTATGACATAGACATAAATTATCATAAGCAACTTAAGGGATGGTCTCTCTAAGTGGTTTAGAATACCTGCCCGGAAAGTGGGAGACCTGGGTTCGAGTCCCAGTCAGGTCGCTATTTTTCACACTTTTTACTCCTTGGGATTCAGCAGCACGACTTCATCGTGCAAAAATTAACACCTTTACCTTAATCCTTGTCACTCTGAGATTGCTTTCTATAAAGGCATTCTATCAATGACAGGAAAAAAACAGTGAATATATACGAGGATTTCTTTTCTTTTGAAAGATAACAAATTAACTATTGAATGTAAATAATGTATCAATACTCAAAGTACGTCTCAGAGAGTAAATGCATTTATGTAGTCTTAATAATATTATGAGAATTTCTGATAGAGATAAGAAGCGGGGAACAAATTTCTTTTTTTGTTACTAGAAAAGTCGCCCATAAAACCAGTCACCTGTGGTTTTTTGCCTAAGCTACCTATCCTAGAGGTGGAATATTCCTTGAAACTACTATTAATTGGTTAAGCCACTGGGTCCGGGCCTGAGTCACATTTGTAATAATTACGATAGCAATATTTGTTTTTATAATATTATAGGAAAAGTTGTGCATAGACAATAGAAAAGATTTGACTCGATCAACCATTAGTCGATTTTTATCCTAGAAGAGAGTTGCTGGATTGTCAATCAGATACCACAGATTTTAAAAACTCATACAAAATGCGTACCGCATTCTATTAACTCCTAAAAAAACGTTAAGCCAAAATTTTCCTTTCGTTTCAGTCAAAACCCACCTATTTTTTCTTTTCAGGTCGCGTCTTCCCTACATAGTTTATATTTACACAAGTGCCCAACATGTAGCCATATAGTGGATGGCAGGGGGTGTGAAAGCACCGAACCTAAAAGCTACCTTATTGGTATTCCTAATACTATCAGGAAAAAGAGACCAGTAATAGTTATCCGTTCTTGCTATGATTTCGCGAAGCTTCCTGCAAACGAGCAGGTTGCGAAAACACTCACACATTAAAAAAGGAAAAATTGCAAGACGTATGCGATAAGAAAAAAGTAAATCCTTTTTATACTTCCAGATAAAAGAAATCTCCCTTCTCTTCCAACATAGACATGGAGAACTTGAGAAAAGAAAGGCGAGATGAATGTCTATTTACAATTACCGAAATGGAGTGATAACCTGCGGCAAAGTTTGTTCCTAGACCGAAAGGAATAGCATCTAGCCTTTTTACCAACGATATGAATTTATATTAATTCATTTAGGAGTTTGCTGCTACATAATAACCATTCAGATGCAAATTGCAATAGTCTAATCTTAGAAAATATTTTCATAGAGAGGTTCGCATCTGCAACCGACCCGGCCTCGCATCCCCGTGAGAGCAGGGAAACAAATGACCAGTTGCTCTTTCTGCCCTCTCACTTTCACGCTGCTCAGTCGAACAAAAGGCATCACATGCTCTGGTATTCCTCCTTTTGGAATAAATGTCTGAGCAAACTGGGTGCTTGACCACATCATCTCCAGCCGCAGACAGCTGTGTTCATGAGCTCAGGAACGTGATGCAATGCATGTATCTTAACGGATATTCCAGCTGAGAGTATCATCCTCGTTCGCATACATTCAAATGAGAAAAACCAAAAAAGAGGACATGGGATTTCGGTTACGCTCAAACCACTATTTCACCGACCTAATCTATGCTCCAATAAATATGAATATGGTTCAAGTATGTACTAATTTCTATGCAAAAGGGTTAGGCGAATGCAAAATTTCCCAAGCTAGATTTCTATTTTTATACATACGGTTATGTAATTTCGATTAAGCGTTATTTAGAGGACCGAATTCCAAGTTGGAATGATGCCGAATTAGTCGAGATAAAATCTGGAACTAAAGAGAACTACGCTATGATGGCAGATTTCACATTAGGATAACGAACCAACTTCTACTAGGTTCTAAAGTAGAATACAGTCAAACCTCAGACTGCGAGTAGTTTACTTTGCGAGTGTTTTTTAAGACGATCATAAATTTTTAATAAATTTTCACTTGATATACGAACAAGGTCTTGCAATACGAACAATATGGATGTACGTCTACGCTGTATTGTCGAGCGTCACGTGATCACTACTTCCCTAATAATCATTATTATATATAAGTATGTTTTTAGGTTTTGGAACGAATCATCTGCGTTTTCATTATTTCTTATAGGGGAATCGCTTTGGTATACGACTCCTTTGGATTACGCGCATGTTTCCGTAACGTATGATTCTCGAAATCCAAGGTTTGAGTGCACTAAGAAACCTAAATATTTAATTAACTTGCACTCACCGAGCATTGAGAACGTCTCCAACCAGTTACTTCTCCTTAACTTGCGCTAATTCCCAAGAAGTCCATGCCATCCTTAATTGCATCTCCAAAATCACTGTAAGAAAAGTATTGAATTAATATCCTTGTAACCAGTGACGGCCATAGGTATTTTGGTTCCCCAAGCGAGGAGAGCAGTACACTCGTCAGTATTTGCTGCAATACTAATAAGCGATAGAAGAATATTATAAGATCAAACTGAAGTAATGAAATTTTCTGGTAAAACAATATTTTTATGGAGGGTTTATTATCAAATATACAGAAACGAAAAAAGGGAAAATCCTCTATCTGCTACAGTTTGACAACTGATGGTTATGAAATATTTAATTCTCTTTCTTACCCAACAGATATTTGGAGGAATCGCCAGAAAAAGTTCGAGGATATATTAAACATTTAAATATTTGATTCTCTAAAATTAAAATGTTCTTTTCAGTGCATGTTGCATTACGACTTTATTGTCGATATTTTATCTCAATAATATATTTTCTATTATACAAAGGTATATATATTATTTTATTATAAATGACTCGCGATCAGAAATGTTTCTTACAATTGTAAAACTTTTGCTTGCAGTCTACGTGTTCGCTATTTTATGGACTCTCATCCGAATGATTATCTTTCTTATCAAAGAGTTTTTGATCTTTCTTATCAACGGAAAATCTCTTATCAAAGAGTCGATAAGCGAAATATTAGAATTAATAATAAGAATGAAGAAATGAATAAAACTGAGCGAAGGTTTTGTTGGTCAGTAAAATGGACGTCCTACAATTTTTTGATTGATTAATGTTGCAGTAAATTGACTGTGGAAAGTTCTATTTATGTTAATTATCTGGAAATTTGCCAATAGAATTTTCTTTTCTGAACTCTATATTTCTATTAATAGAACGCGAAATATGACTGTCACGCTTACATAAATATATATTTTTTGTGGTCTATGCCAGGAACGTCGATACACTCTTTACGACTATTCTGTGCATTCTAGACGGATAAATCAATCTTCTTATGAGCAGAACTCACTTGATCTATTGCAAAATAAAATTACGTCCACGCTTCAAACCTAAGTATTATATGTTTAACTCTTTCAGTTTCTCGTTCATGGCACATTTACCTTTTTATCATTTAATCTGTACTACGATGAATGGGTTTGTTAACATTCTTAAGGCATTTATCTTTGTCGAGCACTTTCCCCATTCCCGCAAACGATTTCATCCTCTAAAAGATCCTCCTCCTTTAAAAGATCACGAACGACGGTTTGAGAACCGCATCTTCAATAGAATTGGCGAGAATGTTCTTTTTGTGCTCTGCAGCTCCGAAAATTCCCAAAAAAATATCACGAGAAATAGGAGAGAATTTTATCGAAGACACGTAAATTTGGATATTGACGACCGGTGAAAGCTCGACAAAAATCTTTTAGCTCTTCATTCCAAAATATCAATAAAGTCGGTACTTTCCGATAAAAAAAGAGTATTTTTCCGAATCGATTATCGCACTAATGATGAAGTCTAAAACTTTAGGTTTTCAACGAAAAATATTCACTTAACTAAAACTGAGACAATCTACAAAGGAAACTGAAATAAACTGATGGAAAAATTGGAAGGAAATGATGAACGTCGAAGATGACTGCAAGCTGAAGTAAGTAATGAAAGTGCGGATAAAGAATGGTAATCAAATGCATAAATGTCAGCAAAAGACATTACAACTTCAAATAAAAAAGTACAGTCAAAAGGGAAATGTGGAATATTATAAAAATAGAAATAGGATTAATGCTTAGAATGAGCGGAAAAGACGGTCTGAGATGCGGTCACAACACTGCGCAATGATAAAGTTGGTATGCATAGTAAATGTGGGATAGGAAAATGATACAGTAGAAGTATTCAGTGACATCCTTGACAAGATGACGCCGCTATGGAGAACTCGAGGGAGTAGAGCAATAAAAAGTAAAAATAGACACAAAAGGATTTTGCAAAACAAAAGAGAGAAGATGATATCCGTATATCCGTAACATTTGTGCTAAATCAACTAGAAAACTCGGTTTCATTAAGCGTATTGTCGGTAAATGTGACGAAAAAGTTAGAGGACGATGTTATTTTGCGTTGGTTAGGCCTCATCTTGAATATGCATCAAGTATATGGGATCCGGCAGACGATACATGCATCCGTGAACTCGAGAAAGTGCAACGGAAAGCGATACGTTTTGTTAAGAAGTGCTACGATAAAAAAGCAAGCGTTACCAAAATGCTGTCAGATGCAGGTTGGGAATCCTTAAAAGATAGGAGACTAGAAGCTAGATTGCGATTGCTTGATAAATTTAGGGAAAGTACATTTGCGGAAGATATAGTAGATATTATGAGACCCCCCTGCTACCTTGGACGATCCGACAATGAGCGCAAAATAAGAGAGATAGATGCTAGGACGAGTCGATTTAAGAATTCATTCTTTCCGCGAACTATACATGATAATAATAGGCTAAAAAAATAGTCCGAACGCCCGGTGTTTTCACCCCCTGCCACACGCCGTAAGGCGGCTTGCAGGGTATTTATGTAGATGATATTGAGATAGGATTAGAGGTGTTCGAGCGATTCGAAGAATTTTACTTCTTGATAAGTAAGATCACAAGCAATGTAGGAAGCAAAGGTGAGCAGTACTACCCAAGCGAAAAGAACATCCATTTACAGCAAACACAGTGAAAAGTAGATCTAAGGATTTTATCGGTCCAAGGAAAATCGACTTTACGTGCGGAAAAACGTAAGATGCGAAGAAAAAGATACGGCATCATATTCGCACAGGTAATTTATAATAGTTATAATTTAGGTACGCCGAAATGATCTAAATATCTCCAACCTTCCGTAAAGTCTTTCGTTTTCTGACATTAAAAATCTTACAAATATATGTACATACTTTAGCGAACAAAATCACAGTCAAATGTATATTTTCAATTGTATTATAGAGTTGCTCTATCTCTTCTTTTAGGGAGTGTCAAGAGTTGTGCAAGACAATATTTGCTATACAGCTCAACTATCTTCTTCGGTATCCAGGGTATGCGAGTAATATTTTTGTTTCTACGATAAACTCCATATAACTTTTTTCATAAATTAGCTAAAACAAACTACTCCTTTTCCAAAAATTTGAGCTTATACCTTGATAGATATAAAATTGTCTCCAGATTCAACATTGAAATTGTAAACAAATATTATCAACAATCAGGAGTGGATCCAGAAACTTACCAAAGGGGTGGTGTATGGCAGTACCTCTTTTATTCATTCCAATTCTACGAAGTAAAATAAAAGCCGTCTTAATCCTATTCGAACTGAGGCGTTTGACTTCTGGACTTTTATAATGTAAGGTCTATTTCGTAAAGGTTCAATCAAGAACCACATTTAACGAACGACGTAATATGATATCTAATTTAATGCAAGTTAATTTTCACGATGGAAGCTAAACGTAATTTTCTATAATTATTAATGGCTGCGCTCCATAATAGTTAGAGAATTTTACTATTATTGTGTGCAATTAAACTTCAATTGTGCTATGAGAGGGTTTAACTAGTTTAATTAATACTGACTAATGACTTGAGCCAGAATTTAAACGTAATTTTCTATAATTATTAATGGCTGCGCTCCATAATAGTTAGAGAATTTTACTATTATTGTGTGCAATTAAACTTCAGTTGTGCTATGAGAGGGTTTAACTAGTTTAATTAATACTGACTAATGACTTGAGCCAGAATTTAAAACTTTTTTACTACAGAAGCGTCTGCACCATTTTGAACTCAAAACGTTGTAACCTTATACGCCTTACACCGACTGCAGCAGTCTTCTTGAACGAGCTACAGAAGGTCCTGACATCTGTGAGCGTTCGTAGTAACTTTGAGAAACCAAGAGAGACCAGAATTTGAAATCCATTCGAATCTATAAAAAGCTTAAATGCGCATTAAAAAATTAATCATATTAGTAAATAAATATGAGACTGAGATGTCAACTAAGAGATAAAAATAACATAATCCTGAATTTTAGAATGAGTTATTTCGCGTAAAAACAACGAGAAGGAAGCTTCTTATTGAATTAGCATATAATATAAAAGAATGAAGATTTGATAAAATTTTCTTTGTTTATGGCCAGCGGTAATCTGTGATTCAATTTACAGCTGAGATTCTGAAAGTAGATTTGAGAATGACACGTGTCCTTCATTAAGACCAAAACCAAATTATGCCGCCCAGAATATACATCAGCGAGATGCCGTAATATTTACGACAGCACATCAAATGAAAATATAAAATGAATCACATACGTAATGACATACGCAACTTATTATTGGATGATTTTATTATGGATACTCGAGTTTGGAGTTGAATAAAAATCAAACTAAAGATTCCGAAGAAAAACATGTTGCACCATATTTTAGCATATTTCATTGCAGGTTCAACCAGATCATACAAAAATTTTTACCCGAAAAGTTTTTTTTTGCTGTCTTAACAGAGTGGTCGCTTGGAAATTTTACTTCTAAAAAATTATTTCTCTTATCGAAACAAATATTTAATATAAAATGTATATACCTATTATTACCTACCGAAAGGTAGAACACTTATGTTTGTACGTATGTATGTATTGAAAATTGGCGAATTCTGAAAAGCATATCGAGGCTTATTTTGATTCTTTTGCAAAGGCAAAAAGTGTAGATGATATAAAGGGTGGGGTGAGTTACCAGGTAACGAAGGAAAAGGCTATGAATAGGGAATATTAGGGCACATGGACCTACCGAAAGGTAGAACACTTATGTATGTATACCTATTATTGGATGAAATAGAAAGCTTATAAAGTACATACTACGTAATATACAGTCAACTTCCTTTACACAATAAAAAGTTTCTTTCGATTTTGTAAAACAACTTTTTCTCAATAATGAATGGGCGTATAAATGCGAAGTTGGTCTCGTTGGTAAGCTCTCGGTAGGGAAGTATTTTTCGGTATTTTTCCGGCGTAGATGATGCAGGAAGTTCTCTCGGGTTAGTGCTTCGATGACAATGACTTCGATGGCTCCTTTCTATTGGTTGTTGTTCTCACACTTCCGTTCCGGCCAATCAGGTGTCCCTTCCTATCCTCCCATCATCTTCGTCTTGCCTTGATCGTCATCCAAGCTGTAACCCGAGAGAACTTCTGTTTTCGGAAGGAGTTTTCGCTAGCTATAACTTACGTTAACTACAACTTGGCGATTTATTTAATTTTTACTTGATAGAAATAAAATTTACGTTGTCCATATTCTCTAAATTTAATCATTTAATTTTATACACATTTCGTCACACAGATATACGTGGCCGATTTAATGCGTCCACCATTGGCCGTTCTGGTACTGCGAGAAAGATCAGGGAAATATATCGAATCGATTCAAGAACTCATTTTTTCCTCGAACGATACGCGAAAGTAATCGATTAAGGAAATAGAGTTATAGTGCATGCACCCCTGCCACACGCCGAAAGGCGGCTTGCAGGGTATGACATAGACATAAATTATCATAAGCAACTTAAGGGATGGTCTCTCTAAGTGGTTTAGAATACCTGCCCGGAAAGTGGGAGACCTGGGTTCGAGTCCCAGTCAGGTCGCTATTTTTCACACTTTTTACTCCTTGGGATTCAGCAGCACGACTTCATCGTGCAAAAATTAACACCTTTACCTTAATCCTTGTCACTCTGAGATTGCTTTCTATAAAGGCATTCTATCAATGACAGGAAAAAAACAGTGAATATATACGAGGATTTCTTTTCTTTTGAAAGATAACAAATTAGCTATTGAATGTAAATANATTATGTAAAAATTATGTGTTTTATAAAATAATAAAAATAATGTTTTTTACATAAAATAAAATTAATTTTACTTAAAATTTCAGCACAATCAGCTTTAGAGGAGGATAAAGATTTCCATTGTGTTGAAATGAAACAATTGAATAGTTAAAAACATAAAAATGCATAAAAATAAAGGGGATATTTAGGGATAAAAATTCCAAAAGTTAATTCACTGTATTTGTCTCGGTATCAAATCCATCGGCTGAACGTAAGATGTTATACTTTCAACTCTAACTTAGTTTATCTTCTTGATCCTCTTTCATTTCATCTACCGTGAAATTAAATTTCAAATCCACTGCTTTTATCTCAAGTATTTTATCCTTTCTTGGTCCTCAGCAATGAGTCAACTCAGATGATTCTTTTAAATCTCTGACACAAATAGCTCCCTGCAAGTGGCAGTAGCTAATTATAAAAAAATGGAAAATACAGATTCTGATCTCAAGCAATTTGATTTTTTGCCATTAGATATTAACGATGATGTCTTTCCGGCTAATTTTAGCACCGAAAATGAACAACTTCTTGCCCTGGAAAAATTGAATCTAATCAGCATAAAAGAATTATCACCACTCTCTGGAAGATTACGAAAATTTCTTTTTGTGGTAATTATCTTGTTAACACGTAGTTAACAACCTGTTTCATGTATTCAGTAAACAGCACAAAAATGTCTTTTTCTCTGAACATTAACCTCCAGTTTCTAAATATTTTGAAATTGCATAAATCTTTGTCAACATAAATCAAAGCAGTTGATCAAACTTTTTAAATCGATCACACAAATCCTTAACTCTCAGCAATGTTTCGCAACAGAAGAGGCACTTTGCCAGTAACACTAACTTTATTGAAATTGCATTATTAGGTTTGAATGATAGCGATGTCACGATGTCCAGTGAAACACTTGACTACAATAAAAGTCAAAACAGATTATAATTCTCTCCTTTCCTAAATCGTATCCAACTCCCAATTCCTTTCTATCTGCATTTCAAATATTTGAAGTACTTTGGTGTTCCATTTTCGGAATTTACTTGACAGAATGAATGCTTGCGTCTTCTTCTTGCGTGCGAATAATGCATTAAGAAAGATAATTAAGTAATCAACAAGAATAAATCTCAACGGTTTGATTTTCGCACTAAAGTTAATACAAAGAAAATAACATTTACAAGATATATATGGAGTCTTTGTTCGGAACGTAATGAGAGTCTGTGGAATATATGTGGCAACAAAAATTTATAGATATCAGAAAAAAGCACTCGGTTGGTAGGAAAGTACTTTGAAACTAGCGTTTGCGTTTACCAATTGAATATTCGGTAACCCTTGACAAGAATTACACGGGAACATCGTGACTAGATTCAATTTTATCATATCATAAAACGTGATTTCATTAAATTGAATTATTCACTCCCAAATTTTCTTAATGAATAAAATTGCGACTCAGAATGAACCGGAGTTCCTATAAGCTAAAGAGGTGTTCCATTTGTGGATAAAATCATATTCTAAGTATGTACACCTCAACGGCAGGCTAGTTAGAACTTTTGGTGCAATCAGTACATTTTTAACATAGATTTTATTACCAACGATCAATTATTGTATATCAACATTCAACTATCGATTATTGTTCTCCTGTCTGGACATTGGCTTCAGGCTCTGATATTTAACTTCTTTAGAGATAAATTGACTTCTTTCTTTCAATTCTCAGGTATCGTCATCAGCCCTTTTACAACCTTAAATTAGAATAATAGCAACTATCTTAGGGATACCATCTCTCACCGAACGTTTAAAGCGCAACGATCTTCATTTTTTTTTTAAATATTGTTAAGGGTAAATACAGGACTAATGATTTGATTTCCATTTTTTCCCTTCGTGTCCCTTCCCGTTCGACTAGATTTAACTCTTTATTTAATTGTTCTCGACTTTCCATCACAAAACGATCCTTTATCTACCGCTTGCCACACATATACAACAGTATATATTATCTCTTTCTCCTTCATTAGATCCATTGGTATTGTTGTTAACTCAAGTATGACATATTGTCACCTGTACTTTTATTTAAAATTGTAGCTGGATATTAAGTTTTATTATTCATTTCTATATTTGTTTATTTATTTATTTTTTAAACTTGCTTACTTTTTATTGCAAGGTTTTACTGTTTTCAATCCATTGTAAAGGCCTTGTGCTGTGCTATATCAATGATCGGCAAACCGTAAAAATCATGCGAAAATAATTCCAATACACAGGCTAAGAAGAAATAATTTGCTTCCCTATCTAAGTAAAGATTAATTAGCGTAATTAATAAGTACTTTCTTACAAGCGTAGCTTTTGAATCCCAAGGAAGAATGGACTTGAAAAAAGTCTGACGGGACCGGGAATCGAACCCGGGATTTTCCTGGGTGCGCACCATCTTGCCCTAGATCACTCTTACCCGTTTCCTGTAGCTTTTGAAATATTATAATCGCATTTCTTACCATTGTAATGCATTAAATATGAAGTCAAAACAAGAAGCAAATAATGCTCCTGCTTTTAGATGAATGGATGACTTGGAGTATTTCTAATGAAAAAATAATCACTCTAAAGATAAGAGATTTTTGATAATCCTAACAATTTTGAATTATTTTAACCACCAACTTATCCATATCCAAGGCTAATAGGATTCAAAATAGTTTAGAAGAAATCAATCAAAAACCAAATGAATTGCTTACTAATCCAAATAAGTAATGATGCTGTACCGACTTTCGAAAGCCAATATCCGTCTGTCATAATAAAATCAAACCTTTGACTCAGCGTCGACGGATTCTAATGAACGTTTTATTCATAAAATCATCGTAGAAGGATGAAAGTGTGGGGTAGAGAAGGGGGAGAGGAAGTAGAGAGAGAGAGAGGAAGGAGGGGTTCCAAAGAAGAGAAGAGGAAGGATAGCGCGCGCTGCGACAGGAGTGACAAGTGACTAGCGGCTGCTTTTCCTGGATCTCCTAAGAGACCGTAAATAAGGCGCAATAAAAACAGCGCCTCCATCTTCTTAAAAATGCCGTCTCAAAGCGGTTGACCAAGTGCGGAATGACACTGGGAATTAACGTCAAGCACCGCCGCAGACGCGTGGCTTCAACAACGACAAGTTTTATGGACCACGAAAATATGTAACGATAGACTATTTTAGCGCGGCAAACGAAAACTAATTTTCTTTAGGACTATTTGCTCGGATGTGAAGTTAAAGCCTGGCGAAGTTGTTCTTTATTATCTCCGTGGAAAAAGGGAGGAGATTGCGTCATCTACTTCTCATGGTTTTTTAACCGCTGTGTTTTATGACTCCTCCGAAACGTGAAAGTGAAAACTGAAAAAGAGTGAAATAATTTAAAATTAATCTGTTTTCGCAAATAAGAAATAAACATCGATAGCGGCACTTCCTTCGCTTTTCGAAAGAAGTAAACTTACGCCCTAAAAATAGAATTCGAAAATAAAGTAGTAAATTAGCTGTTACTTAAGGAAAAATATTTTTGATGTATTTAACGGCTATAAATGTAATTTTTATGGTGAAAGTTTATTAAACTATTATTTAGCAACAGCTAGAGAAAAATTATTATGCTTATAGTACGCTGTCTGTTCGGGAAAATTCAAACTGTAAGAAACGGAGACCCTAATTTTATTGTTGGAAAGGAATTGATAGCATTAAAGTTTAATTTCAATAAAATATGAACTTATTCTATACCTTTTCGACTAGAGCTCGATTTACCGACAGAATGCCACCTACATC
This sequence comes from Ladona fulva, assembly GCA_000376725.2. NCBI lineage: Eukaryota > Metazoa > Arthropoda > Insecta > Odonata > Libellulidae > Ladona > Ladona fulva. The sequence goes on along the minus strand of KZ308363.1, from coordinate 583,815 downwards.
CACATAAATACCCCGCAAGCCGCCTTTCGGGATGTGGCAGGGGGTGTAAATACCGAGCGTTGGATTTACTTCTTTAGTTTATTGTTGACGCGTATCGTTCGCGGAAAGAATGAGTCCCTAGAACGACTTGTCTTCGCGTCTATTTCTCTTATTTTACGCTCACTGTCGGATCGGTAGAAGTAGCAGAAGGGTGTCGCATAACACCAATTACGTCTTCCGAAAATGTACTTCCTCTGAATTTATCTAACAATCGAAGCCTAGCTTCTCATTTCCTTTCTTTCAAGAATTCCCAACCTGCGTCTGAGGGCATTTGCGTAATGATTGCTTCTTTATCGTAGCACTTTTTAACAAATCGTTTCGCCTTATGCTGCACTTTCTCGAGTTCGCGAGCATTATTTTCATCCGCTGGGCCCCATATATTATAAAAACGTTTGATATTATCATACAATGAGGAGATTATCCGAAACTAAATTTATACCATTCGAAAGCATTAGATCTAATGAAAGAAGAACCTACCGAATCTAACATAATATTTGCGAATTTCATCAAACTTTTATCTTGAGGATATAATGAAAAAGCTTTCCACGGGGAAGAAATGGTGGTAACTTAAGAGAAATCATTAACTATTTCCATCCTGATGTATTTCAACTAATGAATTCCATTCCTCGCTCCTTTACGAAATAAAATTTTTATGAAACTCAGATTTTTTAGCTGTTGAACAAATGTATTTCCTAAGTTTCGGACATTTCTTGGGTGTTTAGAAGCGCATTGATGGAAATAACAACTTCCCTTATTTTTATCAATACCGAGTAGGGTAAAGACGGTCGCTTTTAGTCACGCGAACATATGCGTCTTGGGGTGCAAGGTTTTGCTACACATTCCTGGAAAACTGTCGTATTCAAAGGGGAGGGGCACTTTCATTTTCTTTGCGTAGGGGTACACTTACGCCGAACCACTTGAGGGTAATATTATACGAATACATTAAATAAAGCTTTATTACTATTTTGTTGGCTACAAGATCATCATTTTTCAGATCATTTGCTATGAAATTAAGTTCCCGCGAAATAGTTGAATAAGATTTAGAGAAGCCTGAACTAGTGATGTTGCAAGTTTCTACAATCTTCTACAAATACGTACAAGAGTACAATCTTCCTTCAACAGGGAAAATTACATTAAAAACTGTACTACTTCAAAGCGGAATAAAACATTTTATCTCTTCCAAGTTAATGATACCTTAAAGATGAGCTTGAAGAAGTTACTTTCTTCTTTTCATAGAAATTTGTGAAATATTTTACGTGGAAACAACCGGCATGATCGAAATCAATAGTGTTTAATAACTGTTGTGTATGATACGAAGTACGCTTCTGATTTATTCTACATAAAATCCATTTTAGGTGGTAAAACGTATAAAATATGTACTTAAATTTGAAAAATGTATCCCACAAAATAAATTTGGAAATGTTCGGTTTCTACTGGAATATTTTATGAAAATGAACATAATTGCACTGTTCCACGACAAAATGGCCGGTGTTGAGAATTTTAAACTTAAAAAATTTATTTTTAATCAACATATGTCGTCACGAAAAAAATGATAAAAAATGTTTAATTTCAGATTTTCAAGAACCTGAGGTAATTTTTGTTGGATTGAAAAATCATCTTGCGTCGTAATTTTCTTATTCATTCCTCACATAATTGACGTAACCAAAGCTAAATTGACGTAACCAATGACGATATTGTAAATATCTATGTATAGTGATTTCCATGGCTTTTGTTATTTTTGGTAATCTGTAGCTTTTATTATGTATTCCTTTTTATAGCTTCATTTCATTTTATTACTTTTATTGCTAAATTGACGTAACCAATGGTGATACTGTAAATATCTATGTATTGTGCTTTTTCCATTTCTTTTATTATCTTTGCAATGTTCCTTTTCTTGTATTTCTAGTCGATCTCCTGTCCTCATCTTTTTTCTCCCCCTTCCTCTATTTTTTCTCTTTCTTTCATATAAATGTACATTTATTATGCTTTTTTTTATTCTTTTCAGTAAGGTTGCAGTCACTTTTCATTTTCTAATTTCCCCCTCTTCTTTAAATTTTTAGATGCTACTGTCTGTAGGTTTCGCAGGTTTTTCACGCCCCCCTTCCTGTGGGCGTTTTCCTGCAGGGTTCTATTTTTTCCTAAGTGCAATCACTTAGGTTTTTTTAACCCGCAAACACATCTCTTTGTTAATTTTCTTTTATTTTAACCCCATAAACTATTTCTCTTCATCTTTTATGACATAGGGTTAGATGTAAGAAGAGACTTACTAGTCTCAATCTCGCCCTGAAATAAAGTCGTTTTATTATTATTATAATCCACAAAACTGCCTCATTTAGAGATCCAGCCGACGGGACTTATTAATTCCATAATAACTTTCAAATTCTATGGGTTGTGTTCATAATTTTCCGCCCAATTCTACCCTCAGCGACTAAGAGATGGAATTTTTCTTCCACCGTCGGTTGATCCGCCCTTTAACGCGGCCACCATGTGAGCCCTTCGAACTGTTGACCCCTCCTCGCTATGGAGATGTCTCTCGAGGCGCCTCTTCTAGTGTAACACGAGACTTTGGGATGGCAAAGAGACGCTTTTGATGTCTGCAGACACCTTGCCCCGCCCACGCAGGCGCCGACATGCCAGCCTCCGGAAGCCCAAATCCCCTCCGTTCCGCAGCTATGGAAACCCTTCATACTTTCAACTTATCATGGTTCACGTGCGGGTCTCTTTAGAGGGAAATGAGCTGACCGATGGATGAAGTACTGCCCGTTGAAGGATAATTAGTTTGCGTCCATTTTCTAAAAGTCCGAAAGACTGTTTCGGAAGGTTGATCGGGTGGGTTCCCCGAGGTATCCTTGTCTCCGGAAGATCAACTGGGATGGAAATATTTTGATTGCTTGAGGAATCCAATACCGCCCATAATAAGTTATGGAATAATTTGTTCCACAGTAAGATGAACGCTCTAATATTCCAAAGAGAGATTGATTTTCCAATTAACTAAACTTATTACTACTTCTCATGACTAAATCTAAACATTAATTCGTTCGAATGTTTGGTTAGGTATTCAAGCAAATTTAGCTTATTTCTTTTTTTAAAATAGCCTCCAAAACAAGTAGAAAGAAGAAATAACGTATGAGGAGATTTAATACATATGAACTTCAATCCAATTGAGAAGTAAGATAACAATTAAGGAATAAATGGCTGCATGAATATAAGAACCTCATGATTACTTTCCTTTATGACTAATCTTTCGTTTTACAGGAATTTTACTGGTTCCTCAAACTCCAAGCTTCTGAAATTTCCATCATTAAAACTTCTTATGCGCGGCCGACTTGTCGCAACACTAACTCACTCTCTTAATTGTTCACTATTAAGACAAACACTTTAATAGTCATGAGTCGAGCCAACTCTGTTTCCAACAATGAAACTTTCCAATCGGTTTGAAATCAATTCCTTCGGTTTTATCGGAAATTTATATTTCTACAATCGGTACCAAAACAATAAATCCTGTTTTTCAGTACACGAAGAGTTACGTTTACTAAGTATATCTTTATTCTAATATATACTCCCAGTAATACACCACGATTGTAATTTTTTCTCTCTTTTCAATTTTTCATCTCTTTCTTTGTTTTCCTCGAATATTAGCAGAACATACCTCTGAACTGTTCATCTACGCCTACATAAATACCTTGATAGCTTCCTTTCGACGAGTGGCAGGGGATGTAAACACTAAGCGTTCGATTTACCTCTTCAGCTTATTGTTGACGCGTATCTTTCATGGAAAGGATAAGTCCCTAAAACGACTTGTCCTCGCATCTATTTATTTTATTTTACCCTCATTGTCGGATCTGCCGAAGCAGCACAAGGAGTTCGCATAATACCGATTACGTCTTCCATAAACATACTTTCTCTGAATTTAACAAGCAATGCAACCTACTAGTAGCTTCTAATCTCCTTTCTTTCAAGGATTCACAACCTGCGTCTGAGAGCATTTGCGTAACGCTTGCTTTTCTATCGTAGCACTTTAACAAATAGAACCGCCTTGCACTGCACTTTCTTATTATCTTTTGCTATGAGACTTTTTCTCACAGTAAGACCAATGACGCCTTAATATAAAGCTCTAACACTCAAGCAAAGTTACCCGGGTAATCGAAAAATACGGATAGAATGTCGCATACCAGGGTAATAGGTTATTAATGTGGAGACTCTAGATTCACATCACTTTCTGATGTTCATGTATTTACGCCTCTTTGTTTTGCAAGCCCTGAGGCGGTTGCCCCAATTGTATACTCTCTGAATCCCTGAGATTTGTCTCAAATAAATAAAACCCTTCTTCCTAAAGAGACGTTACCACTTTTACAGCATTAACCAGCATGAAAGTTAATTTGGTGAAGTGAAGTTATTTTTTACAAGAATAAACAGCTCTATAATACTACAGTAGAAAAATAATCAAAATCGTACATGCGAATCTGAAGCGTAATACTGAAAATGAACTTCAAGAAGACAAATTAAAGTTTAATAACTATTGAAAATCTCGTAACATATTCATTATTTTGTACTGGACTTCATGGTAAACCACATTTATGGCCTAATGAGATTTAATTTACGAATTCATTTCGAAATAATTCGATAGCTTAAATTCAACAACGAAACATTGTGAACATTGAACCTGACTCTCCCAATGTAAGAATGTTTTCGGAAAAGATATTTTCGAAATTAATCTAAGCTCTGAATAGGTTTATATTAAGCGGTATCTTAATATTACCGAATTATCACGAGCATCGGCGAATGTATATGCTTCCATCATAGTCGCGTAATATTGATATGAAATCCATGAGATGGCAAAACAACTATTTAGAGCAGGAAAATACGATTCCTGAAGAGAGTTTTCATAAAAAATTATATCCAATAAAGAGGACGGAAAGCAGTTGCATATCGGAAAATCAAGAAGATAGTCATGGTAACTACGCATTATCCCACGTAATTTGAGGAAACATTCAACATCAGATTACTCTTAATTAAAACACTGTATTTATCTAAAATTGATAAAAACATACCGATTATTTAAAACATTATGAAAATCAAATGATAGAAGTCACATGAGTCTGATAATGCTTTGCTGATGTTTACTACATCTGCAACCCTCCTCTGGAAGAGTTCTAGGAATTAATACGTACACGCGGGTCTCTTTTTCGGTCTCATTAAAAGTTCCGGCTAACGAGTTTGAGGATATGCTTAATTTCGATCGTTTATAGCAATCGGTTCATCACAGTAGTCTCTGATGCGGCGTCGTGCGAAGTAATCATGCCCACTTTAATTAACACGGCTGGTGAGATCTGTTACAATCCAATCCTACGAAAGTCGATATAATTCTCGCCTTCAAACACCAAACACTTCAACAGAGATTGAAAACATCGCTTCATCCAGTAGTCACTCGGATGCAGGAAGTAAATGGAGGAATTCCCCTCCCCATTTTACTCGATCCCCATTCGACGCATCCTCCAGAAGGCCGCCACCCATGGGCTACGGGGTGTGGCGACCCATTCGCCAGCTGCTAATTATGCCCAATCAGTCGAGCACCTCCATCTTCTGCGAAAGACCCATTCGTCTCTCCCCTCACATTCAGAAACCCCTTCCTCTTCCCTTCTCCTACGCAACAAGGAGTCGTCGAAGGAGTCCGCAGAGTAACCGCTATTTGAAATTTCTGGAGCTGATTCAAGTGCCTAATTCGCCCTTGCGTTCGAGACCATTTCCTTGGTCCATAATTATTAGTATTGCGATTTCCTCTTCAAGTTATACCTTCCGTTTCATAATTAAAAATTGTCCTTATTTACTGGATACGAATGAGACATGTTTATGGGTTGCCAAGTATATAGATACTCGAATCATATTCTTAGCCTCAAGTCTACCAACAAAGTATATGTGAGCATGTAAGCATTTAGATGAAGAAGTATGGGAAACTTTTGTTCGAAGCACTTTTCCTTAAGGAAAGGAAAGAAAAGAAAACATCCACATATGTGCAATGGATATTCGAAGGCGTGACTTCGTGGAAAGACATTGCAGAATGAAAAAACTTCGAACTTTTCCACAGGGAATTTAATTCGCGAAAGGTTTCGTTAGCGTACTTACATCTTCAGGCACAGAGAAATCTACATATATGGCCTGCAAGCCGCCTTTTGATGTATGGTAGAGACTAATCGACTACTTTCGAGTATCCTTCGATGATAAAATGAATTCTCGGAACGACTAGTTCTAACATCTATTTCCCTGATTTTCCTCGCAGTACCAGAGCAAACTATGTAACAGGCAGGACATATACTACACATGACATGTTAGGACATGACAGGACATGCTACACCTTCTAAAAACGTTCTTTCTTCAAGCTTATAAAATAAATTAAGCCCTTGTTTAATTCTTCTTGATTAAATCGATTTGTAGATACAATTTTTTACAGAGTGTATCAATAAATACAATCGAATACAACACTTTTCAGCAGAACCCTATAACTAACGCAAAGTAACATTGTTCACGAACTTTTTTGTACTCCTACCAATTACAATCTCGACGAATTCGAGTTTAGTAAGTGCTCGTCTACAAATATTACGGATTTGGGTACCTCATGTTAATTCATTTGTTATGGTTACTCCAAAGCAATTAGTAACGGTACATCTATACTGGTTCAAGCGATAGAGATTGAATTTGGAGAAGAATGATACGCAGAGATGGATAGAGAAGAAAACGAGAGTAGAAGTAGTAATGTTAAAAGTGCTCCGATAACTCGCACGTGGGCCCACAGGAAATATTACCGGGACCACTTTAATCGAAGTAAATCGCACTACCGGGAGCCCTCAGGAGAAAACGAATGGTTAAGTCTTTCAGGCCGACGAAGAGAGAGGATTACTGGAAACAAACAAAAGGGGAAGGATCTAATATCTGAGTCATAATAAATGACATAATCAATATTTGACAGGAATTTTAGAAGGAAAATTTTAGAGAGGAAAGGCGTAACCCATGGGTGGGCAACTTTTTCCAACGGAAGACCGCATTTACCATTCCGCTGCATATGAAAGGTCGAATGTGAAACGATAAGGCTGATCTTGAGTTGCTTGTTTTATATTCAAATATTTTAGCATAAAATATTCGTACGAGAAATTTTCTTTATTTTGTATATACGTTGTGAACAAAATTGGGATTCAGAATTACTTGAAAACGGTTGTTTCGGAAAGTGAGTAAAAGGCAGTATTGAATGCCCAAATAGACCGATTGTGGCTTAAGGGCAGCAGGTCCTCATCTCTGGCGACGCCTTTAGAAACAGATAGATAATAATATAGATAGGCTGTCTCGATAAGTAAAGCCGATACCTTAGATACTTCGAGACTTTTTCAGTAAAATAAACAGTAGGTACATCATCATCGACGGCACGTCTCTATTTGGAGGCACGATGTTTGGAATAACCACAAGCAGAATCACTGAAGGAAATTCTTCACGTGCTTTGTCACTAATTACGCGATTACTATTCTTGTTATCTCCGCCTTTTTTATAAAAACGTTCATTGTCTTTCACTTCACCGCTAACATTCAAGAATTCTCCCACAGTAAAGTTTTACCCACTGTAGAATTTAGGATGTATCAACTCCTCCACTCCATAAGTTATCTTATAGCTTGAGGAAATACCACGGTTTGAAGGAGAGTTTATCACAAACTTGATATTATTTGCCAAATTCTGAGATATATGTGAAATTTGCAATGAAAGAGATGTGATATTTTAAGGATTTAATCCACACTCCCAATAAAATTTGAGATGCATCCTCCATGGAACGTTAACGTTTACTTTAATGACCTCCGAGAGCGATAAAAACCAAATGGCTAGAAAACATTTTCGCGAGGATTTCTAAAACCCTCGTCGTGCCTCGTAATTTAATCACTCCGTGACGCGAGGAACGGGACCAAAGGACCTTCGAAGAATCTCAATAAACGTCACGAATCTGGAAAATGTAAAAAGGGTTAGGCAGCATTCCGCAGTAAAACTTTTTATCCCCTTTCTTATTTTAAGAAAGTTATAAATGCATAGTTTACACGCCTTGACCCCCTATTAGCTTTTGGGCTTAAATAACGTCAAATGAAACGTCACATGATAATTATGCGTGTGAAAATTTATTATTGAGAGTTCTTTCATGTGCGTTCCCCCGCCTCTTCTTTTCCCCGTCCCCGCATTTCGGAGACTTGACAAACCTCCCATGTCACCACCTCAACCGCAAGTAAAAAATAAACTCCTCAGCCCCACCGAACATCCAAAATCCGATCCCATCCCTCTTTCCCAGCATTCCCTTTGCTTCGACTTCCCCTTTGCGACATCCTTCCCTCATTCTCTCACCATTTCTCTACATATCTCCCTCTTCTTCCAAAAGTCGAAATGTTTCAATGCATCTGAATTCCTCTTTCCAATTTTTATTTATGTGATTTCAATCGTTGTATGACATTCATTACATCACAATGAAAAGTGTCAGAAAAATGGGCTCTGTCCACATCTTTACTCAATGCTGAAATAACCTAAGTGATATTTTGTGATCTATTTGATCGAAGCACTGATCATATTCCAATACTTTACAGTTCCTTTCCCATTTTTTGTCATGAAAATGTTTACTTTAATGTTTCATTTATTGCCTCATTTAGCCTCTAGGTGATGTAAACCTTGAGGTTTCGCTCCAGAATATTGCTTCCTAAAAGCAAAACAATATATAAATAAGTACAAAAATTGGAATAACTTTTTATACCACACAGATTTACTGTTAAAACGACGATTTCTGTTTTCTTAAAAATACTCAAGAGATCAAACCTTTTAATTTGACATCGGCATTAGAAATTGATTTAATAATAATAATAATAACTTCCTTGATGGAAACAGGAAGATAATCCCAATTACATCAATTTAAATATTATTATTATTTACAAACATTTATGATGATAATCAGTTAATATATGATTACTAACGTATTTACTTGAACATCGAGTAAATTAAGAAACTGAAACCAATGGAGTAATTTACATAGTATGAGGTTCAAAAGAAAGGGCATTAACTTTTCTCTTTTCACCTTTTCCTCGCCTCATCCCTTGTATGTACTATTATTCCCTTACTAACCCATCCTCCCGCTTATTGTAACTCCCCATTTACTCTTGATGTCTGCCCCACTCCTCCCCTTTATTCTTGGTTTTCGTATTAATACTGTTTAATGACTTAGTGTTTATGTGAAGAAGCAGCCTTGCTGAGATTTTGTATGTTTTGGTGTAGAATTTTAAACGATGGAATCATCTTTCAGTGAAAAACAATTACTTCAGCCAAATACATGCTCAAATCATTGAAGCATTTTTAATTTCAATTTGAAATAGTATCAAATCCTGCACTTAAAACACAGCTCATTACCATGTAAAATAATAAGGAAGTTTATGGTGTTTCAGCTGTCATTCCAATAATATCCACTCATGTCTATAAAATTTAGTTGACCTTTCTTCGATAAAACTAAACTCGTATTCATTACTAATCATCAACACTGTAATCATCAGCTAACATCATAAATGACAGAAATAATCAAGCCTTTTACTGAGCATATATTTAAAACACTTCATATGCACAGATGTAGTTAGCCGATATAAAAAATTAACCAAAAATTAAGTACGTTAATTCGATGTAAACTTCATTTGTTAATATTTCCATGGTATAGACAATATGAAAATACCGAGAGTATATTTACTGAAGCTGTATTAAAAAATAAAGCATCAAAATTGATAATCTTATAAATCTAGAATCCCCTGATAAATACCAACCTTTTTTCTTTTAACGTCTCTTTTTCCAACTCAAGTTTCAACACCGTTCGATGATAGAAATAGAAAGCGCTTCAAATGTACTGAAAGCATTGCCTTTACCCTTACTTTAGAGACAAAAGTCTCGAAGAAAACTATCTGGCATATATGACAAGTATTGAGTCTCTTTAGGATTACTATATGAAGTTCCTAATTTCCATAAAAGTGGCTGATTTTTCTGCCACAGCTAAACTGGTGAGAAAGAGGTATTTCTCGTCCAAAACAGCATAGACAGCCCCCCTCTACTGTGCTCCCTGAAGCGGCTGCCTCACTACCTTACTGGTTGAAGCCGGCCCTGTCCTCAGGACCCTCATAAAATACCCACAATGCGTTTGATTATAGCACTTTCCGAGAGAGTTCAAAGAAGCGATAAATATGAAGATTCCCACATACGTACACGTTGAATACCCTTAGGAGTTGGATTATGGGAAACCGCAATCCAGTGAAGCTGCATCATACAATGCATTCCATTCGTTCGGAAGGTATTTCCTACGTTATCTTTTACTAACACCCGTAGGTTAACACCTTACCTCCACTAATCCTTTCACTTGGAGTTTCATCACGGATTCTCTAACGGGAACGATTGTAAGGTCCGCTTGACCGTAGGGATAAATAAACCGAAAAACCTCATACCTTTCCCTCACAACCCCCCGACCTTTCCTTTCGGTTTTAAGTTCGTCCTCTTCCAAAGACCGAGAATACGGATCTCCTCAAACGCCTCCTCAAAGCTATTTCACACGCTCGATGGCTTTTCCGTCGCCCGAAACAACCGGAGGCGCTTAATTAGAGAGTATTATGGCGACATTTATCTCCCTGCTCTTATGGAGCACTGAAATAATCCAACCAGAATTAAAGGGTTGAGGGACTTTTTAGGAATCTTTTTGTCCGCAGACGTTGGGATGGAGTGAAGTGGAGAGGTTCTCTGGAAAGAGGATATATTCGCCGTATTTTCCTGGTTTCATATTCTTCAGAGGTTTTCCTCTGTCTCATATTAGAAAAGCAAAAGTAATAACTGCCGCCAGAAAAGTCTGGAGAAGATCTCAAAGATCGCAGTCAAGAGGGTGCCAACATACTTGACGGTAATGCTCGAAGATACTTTTCTCATAAAATAAACTCCAGGTGTTCTGGCCTAACTTTGTAGACCGCCATCTTAAAAACACACAAACACATTACTTCGTATTTTCCACAAATTTATTTCAAACGACCATTTCGACCAAAACGGTCATCATCAGGTAACTGACGGATAAAAGTAAATTATACGGATCATGAACGGAAAAAGGCAGAATTTATACAGGTCTTCTTTCGTTTTCCGTTTATGACCTGATGATGACCGTCAATTGAAATAAATTTGTGGAAAATACGAAGTACTGGGTTTGTACGTTTTAACATGAACTCCTACTACTTATTGCCCTCCCTACAGTGTTCTTTAATATCTGAGAGAATTTTTCGATATTTTTCTATACTTCTTGGGTCAAATTTTATACGAAAAATTAAAATGAACCTAAAGTTAAGAATGTACGATTCAGATAAGTAGCGTTCAATTCCCTTCCGTGGTAAAGTCGATGCGTTTTTCCTTTTTCATCATTTTCCCCTACTTTTCACGAATTGTTTGAGTGCAAGTCGAAGAACAGGAATCTTACAGTGAATAACAAATATAATAGGACTGCATTCATGCTGAATAAACGTGAGAAACCAAGGAGTTAACTATTAATAAGACATTTTAAAAGTCAGTCGTGTCTCCGGATATACAGAAGTCTAACAAAGAAGCAAATTCAGCATATCATACTATGTGATGTAATATAAATCAGCGTGAAAGATAAACTTATGTTGAAATTGAAAAGAAAATGTACGAAAGCTTTTGGCGTCAATGGAAAAAGCATATAAAAATAAACACCAGAAATATTAAAATGATACATTTTTGGAAACTATATGAATGGACTGTTATTTAAGTAAGTTAGTATAAATGAAAAGTTAGTTAAGTAAGCCATGTAAACTCAAAAAGGCCCAGAGAAGCATAATGGTGCCAGATCGCGCAAGAGCGAATAACATAAGCGATCTTAAATTAACCTACGAAATCATTTTTTACGAAAAACATTGAGATAGCGCCACCAGTAAAGTCTCGGAACATTGCAGTTCTCAGTCACTCTGGCGTACATTTATGCACTTCGTTTCCTTCCATTGCACCATTAAAGATGGGTTGCTAGACCATTTGTTGGGAGTATGCAACCGCTAACGGTAGAGAGGGGCAGTTGATTTTAATAAGAGCAGGTACACTGATACTCTCATAAATAATAATGAATTCTACGAATGGGTTTTCCTAATGAGCAATTCTAACGCTTAATGACTTATTCTGACTCTTACTTAACTCTAATGGTTTATTCTGACCACAAAAGTAAACATAATTCTACAAAGACTTTTACATCGAACTCTACAATCAAAGCATTCTCAAAATAACTTGGGAATTTATATTAGTCAATTCTATTCTCTACACACACTACCTACTTTGTGAAAGTAAAATAAACCATTTTTAAAAACGGTGAGGAAAATTAATGGTCGATCTGCCTACTAACAAGAAAACGAAATAAAACTACCCTCCCCGAAAGGCATCGTCAGTGGTATTCTTTTCCCCCGTTATCTTTTGAAGGATATGGATACAAATCGACTCAATTTTTTGGTCGTTTCAAGAAATTTCGCAAAACTATTCATCCTTTTAATAAAATGATAGAAAAAGATAAGCTAATGAGGATAATATTGATGACTTAATGCGCATAGTTGTAAATTCATACAACTAACTAATATTAACTACATTTATGCGTAGTAAGGAACGCAGTAAAAGTGTCACCAATTGAAGCTGATTACTGTTCAACCATAAAAATAAAATCAAATATTTCACTTTCATTGGATCAAAAATAAAAATTGGCGTTATTAACAAATCTCATTTACGTACTGTCGAAAACATTATTGGCTGATAAATAACTAAATATATAACAAGATGCTTACACCAGCTTCAATTAGCACGCAAAAGAGATCGTACACTGCAATAATAAAAATTACAGGAGATGAAACTAAAGTTACTAAGTACATAACTCGCGGAAACGATTTCTTTATTTCTCTAAGTTTTAAAAACGACTCTTTCGCCACCTATTAATTTCAAGCCAATCTTAATGGAGCGGAGCAGCTGTTATGCCTGGCCATAAACCCCAATTCAGTATTTAGCCGAAGCCTCTAAAAGATTGAGTTACGATATACTTAATTATTCAGGTGAACGCGAAACTATCCTTGTAATCGTTTCTTATTTCACCCCTTCTTCTTTTCCTGGACTCCATCCAGGGCAGTAAATTACTTTGGAAACTCTCCATTATATGAGGGATGAAATTTTGGCAATAGCTTATGCCTCTCCTACATCCCGCCAGCTCTTCGGAAGCAGACGAGCTGTTTTGCTTTCAAAGAAAACTTTCAGTTTTAGATAGATAAGACTTTAAATTCATCCCCGGCCACACACAGAGGCTGAAACACTCCTCTCCTCTTTTCTTTGATCTACATAAAGAAATTTGAGTATCCTGATTGGATTGAAATGCGCTTCTTGCCTGTTCCCCTTCGTCATTAATAACTGAACTGAATTGCATGATTCTGGTGAAAAATTTTCATTTGTTGACTTGTAATTTTTAATGAGATATTTGCGTTGTCGTTGTAGACAGAACGAAATGTTGCGATTCTTAATCAAATTAGGTTGATCGGCTGAGTCAGCCATTCGATAAACCACTGGTATTTCTTTTTCTTTATTATGTTCCAAGATTTTAGGAAACCGTAGGATTCCATAGGGTATCCCAGAACAACAATTTTAACGAATTAAAGATTAGGAAAATATTAGACAAAGAAACCTACCTGCTTCCCGAACACTTCCCTATATCTGTAGTAGTTTGGAACGCTGGAATAAGTAAGAGTATGTTATGGCTAAAGAGGCATATCTTTATTATCTATTTTTTAACTCTTTGATATTATTATTAATTTTAAATTTTTTAAACATTGACGATGGGTTAAATGTAAGAGGAGACTTTAAAGTCTCAATTTCGCCCAAAATAAAGACGTTATTTATTTATTTTATTTATTTATCAGCTTGTAGGACTTTGAGCTGAAAACTGTGGCTACTGCGTGATAATGATTTCACTAAAATGATTCATCGAAGAAATTCAACGAAGCGCTAATTTGACAATGAGAATTTCAATCGATTTCAAACAAGACCTCACTACATTAACCATACTTAGCCTTATTACTGACTAAAAAATAGAGACATTTCTCTAAATTTAGTATTTGCGAACTGTAATCAATTGTGAGAAATTTATTTCTGTTTGATAGTCAACACTAAGTGACAAGAAACAAAAATAACTGAATTTAACGGCAAATCAAGTTATTCCTTCGTCTAAAATTTATAACATCGCATAGCTTATGACTTATACCGATGGAATTGATGACTTGTAATTTATTTGCAATATTTGTGCTGTGAAAAAATGAAAGAATGTGTGATAAAATCGCAAATTGAAGTTTCCGCCACGTGAAACTTGCAATGATTCGCTTCCTTAAAGTACAAACATGTTTGCCCCATTTATTGTCAGATTTCATCTATGTGAGAAGAAGACTGGGTTTGCTGGCAAGCAGTTTACAGCTTCTTCACAACAACGCTGCTGCCAATATGCAGATTCAACTTCAATGTTTTAGGTACGAAGTTCTCTGTATCATCCTCTGCATTACCCGGGCGGTGTTAAGCGATTTTCACTTGATTCCTCATGGGAAGTCGTTTTTGAGTGAAAGATTTCTCCTTGTGACGAGGAACCACCAGGAAGGCAAGGTAAAAAATTATTCCTAGAACCGGCGGCAGATTTCTACGATGAAAGAGTACAAAACCTAAGTGTCCGATACAACAAATGCATAAATCGCGGTGGCGATTATGTTAAAATAAAATAGCAAAGACGTTCTGTATCTATTGAGCAAAATAAATGCTAACCTCGATTTTCACGATTTTTGGTAAATAAAATCAATTCCTCACTAATTTATAAAAGACGTCCTCCTCTTTTCATAACATTCAATCGGATTATTCAGAAATCTGATGTATTGCAAGAAAAAAATGAAGGATTTCCGCTCCTGGCTAAGCTAATTATCTACATAACTAACAGAAATAATATTAAGAAGTATTTCTCATATTTTCAGACAGGCTACTACAATGAAACCCGGTAATGTTTTAGAATCACATTACTTCCTACATTCCATAAAAAAACATGCAATGCATTTGAACAGATATTTCGACCACTGTAAGATAACAGATATGAATTACCATGTGACCGACAAACGTCCGATCTATTAGAAAGGAAAGACGCGGATACTGAGAATCTCGATTATGAATGAAGTCCAACTATATAGAATTCCCTATTTAGAGTATTCGGCCCGAAGGCTGGCCTGAACCTTAACTCCTCCAACATCAGCTTCCAAAAGCCCTTGAGAGGAAACGAAATATACTAAGAAAGGTAAGGTACTACTTTGCTGGCGTGTCTCTACACGGGCGAGCAGTGCGGTCGCCTAGGGCACCGGGAAGGGCATCGAACCGGAACCGAACGGAAAACCGAAACCGAAAATAAAACGTTATTTTCGCAGGAGCGAAAACCGACCCCGAACCGAAAAAAAATTTAATTTTGAATCTGAGGCGTAAATGAAAACCTTTATTTTTTCAGTTCCACTTTTTGGTTCCTTAAAATGCACATTTTGGCTAAGTGAAATTGGAGGAAGGTTTATTAACAAGCAGTTTAACTACAACTCTCTGCTAAATACTACCAAGTTTTAATAAAATATTCTTACCGAAGGGTATAATATCACAATCGTCGGAGCAAAATAAAACGGTTCAAACCGACGCTGAACGGAGCGAAACCGAAAGTGAAACGATTTTTTATATTTTTGTTGAACCGGAGCGAAAATGATTACGGTTCGATGGCCTGGTTAGGGGGTAGCTGAGTAAAATAAAGATTCCATATTAGCCGGTTTATAACGTTAAAACATCCCTTATGGCAAGCAAAATATAAATGCCGATTTAAATGTTGCCAATAAAATATATAAAAACCAATTAAATTGAACATTCGGGTGTTCAATAATATGTTGTTAACGAAATAATTAAAAACGTTAAAATAACTATAAAAATTATTCTTCGCTTGATTTGGATATAACAAGTAAGCAATAATACGAAATTGAAAGCTACACTTTTCAATAATACTACAGAGAATTTCCACATAACGCGAAAAATTAACTGAAAACAAACTGCTAAAAGTTAGTCAAAAATAATAGATATTATTTCTTAAATGCTTCGTTCTTCTCTATTCCATTATCCAAAATATGGATATTATCAACGAACTAATAGCAAAGTAGTTGCTATGGAATTTTAAAAGATTTATTTTAATATGCGTACGCAGGAAATAGGAATACTAAACAAAAGATTGGAATAGAAATTAAATCACAAGAGAAGAAAGAGAAAAACAAGTTAAGAAGTGAAGGGATTGAGAAAGTTCTTCGAAGATGATTATTATGCAAAAATTTATAGTTATTTCTCATTGAATATGCGTGTTATTGGTTGTCTTCAATTTTACAATAGTTCGGGTTGCTTTGTAAAGAATTTTCATCATCAAACGCAGCGCGGGGCTCCATTATTGCTCGAACTAAAAGACCAATGAAAAATATTACATTCATTAAGCTGGGCGCAGCCGGAGTTTGTCCCCGTGTGTGTTTTGAGCAATAAAGTAAACTCAAAATTGCCCACATTCCTGGGACAGACAAACTTCTGCCCTAAATGTAATAAAGACGGAACTAGATTTATATTTAAATATATTCCCTGCGAGTCACCACTGATGTGAATGTAAATAGTTAAACAATTACGAATTACCTTTCGTGACCGGGATTATTTTATACCCAATTCGGCTCTCGGAGGGTTTAACACCCAACCCCCCCATGGCCACGGCTTTGAGATAAGGCAGCAGGAAGGTTTAGTGAATTGTATAGACCTTGATCAGTACTGACAAATTCCGATATAATCATGGGGTATCCATATTTGTCTACATATCAAAGTCAACATTTGGAATGAAGTTCATCCTGAGAGAAAATGCATTAAGTCTTACGGTTTCCACAATTATTTGTGTGGAAAATTCCGGATTCTCTCAAGCTACTGGCTAAAATCAAAAAGTTGTGTCAACCATTTGTCATCGCTGATTCCTTGCGAGTCTCCTCCCCCGAGTTGTCCGATGAGAGGGAAAACATGAACTCGAATCCAAAATTCGCATCGTCCGTCGGAGAGACGACGTTGATGACGAATTTTGACGACATTCTGGCACGCATTATCAAAGTTTCGAAAATTCTCAAGCCATAGGCAATGTCAGACCACGAAATTTATATTCTTCAACGAATTTTACCTCCAACTATAAAGGTTTCATAGATCATACTCTCTTGCAGGAAATAAACTCGGCAAGCGATTAAAGTCAAATTTGTACGCAATTCTTACGGAGGGCGTCCGAATAAGCTCGAGTCAAACTCAAGACGATAGTAAGTTATTACGGAGTTAGCACGGTGTCTACATGAAATTACGTGGGAAATTCTTAATGCTCTAACAAGTAAGACCTCTAGCTCTTGAGTTTCTATCAAACATGTGAAGGCACTCAGAATTACATGCACTAAGACTTACATTTTTCATATTAATTACCCGAAATTACAGAGAAACTTGTCGAATTTTTTTGCACTTTGAAGAAATTTTTAAATTACCTCCCAAAATAGATGACTGAAATTATTAAATCAGTTGCCTACAGCGTTTGGTTCGCTGATGTCAACGGTTACAGAAAATGAGAAAATTCTATCCTGCTCGACGATTGACAAATAAATTCAGACCAACTAACGCAAAAAAACTACGACAACTAACCGGAAACGTCATTACCCAGCAGTAAATGATCAAACGAACGCCAATGCATCTTTTTGCCATAAGCCTAAGGGCGGATTGCGTGGTAAATGTAAATGAATGTATTAACTGAAGTTACAGAGTTCTTTCTACCTTCTCAAAAGCAACTTCGGAGTACTCCCAGTCTGGATCGGAGATATTTTGATCCGTTAACGTAAAGGGTTTTATGGAAAGTAAAGGTAAGCATCCAGAACAGTTGCTTTCCTACAGTGTCGTGGAACATTTTAACGACGAAACTAAATTTCACCCAAAAACATTTCATTCCACCTACTCCCTCCTCACTTCCGCAGCACTCCCACGCCCCTCCTCCCAGAAGAGGGCCATGCCAACTGAGATAAAAGCGACGAGCGACATAAGAGACTAGTCAGTGCCCAACCCCCCACACACACACTCTCTCGTGCAGTGGCCGCCCAGTGATCTTCGTCTGTTTCCGAGAGCGGCAATTCTCTTTGGGGCGGGAGTGCTGGAAGGAAGACGTCTTCAGCGGCAAGGACTCTGGGCGCCGTCGGCAAACGTCTTCGTGAAACAAGTGATTGTTGTGCATCCAAATGCGATCTTTCCAAGGATTACTTTAGACTAAGAAGCCAATATCTCCAGTTAAATTTCTCGAAAAATGTATCCGGATATGTCGGCGTAAAAGTCAACAAATCGGCATTCGCATTTATTTCGCTATTTTCACGGAATTGCAAGAACTTATCAGAATCGTTTTCAAACATACAAACCGTTGGGTGTTTTTATGAAGTCAACTCCATTGTTATTAAAAATATCCCCTGGCAACAACAACGCCATTACTAAGCTCGATATCTCAATTAAAGTAGACAAAGCAGCGTAAACTCACTTTATCACTCGGATTGCTCGTTTTCTGCTTCGGCTTGTTAACGTTAATTTTCCGCCTTTTTAAATGAATTTTATGTCAACCGTATTTCTTAATGCATAGTATTCCTTACAACACATTGTTTTACCTCACGATTGGGAAAGCCATGCTGTTTTGCCTGGTAAAATTAATAACTGTTTGTTGAGAATTACACATATCGTTTCCTGGTGAAAATCCCAGTTTATCATTCGTCTTTGGAAACTTCTTTCTCCAATTCCAAGCCGTTAACTTTGGAACGAATTTATCCATATCTTCGTGGTAAAGATAGTAAAGGCGGTATCTCTCAAAATAGCTCCAACGAAATCAATCGGCTGTCATGAGGTGGCGTCACTCCTTACGCATCTCTTAATTGCGCAAGGTCCTCATTACATGCCCTGTGATTCCTCAAAGCAAACGACTCATTTAACACCTCATTGGATACCGGCGCGTCCCTCAGCTATAACTGCCTCCACGGAGAAGAGCGAAACAGCGAGTAAGATTCCCGAAAGGAATGAGAGGACAGAAATAAAAACATCTTACGAAGGAATTCGGTGATCGCGACGGAAAGATTAAGAGTGTTTTTCCAGCGAATGTCCTGGTGTTGTTTCTTCCGCAACTTGTCTTTGCCAAAATTATACATTATCTGCCAAAGATGTGAACGTAAATGAAAAGAAGCAATTCAAAACATGTAGCTAGAATTGACTACGTTCCGCTAATATTCGAGAGTCGGAAAACAAGTCGATATTACAAAGACGATCGAGGAAAATTTGTCAAGTTCCGCGTTGACGTGAAAGGTTTTAATGAAATTGAATGAATTTTTTATGAACGTCTTAAATAATACATTATCGAACAATACCTCTGTTGCAGAAAAAGGACGTGAAGGAGAACAGGCGAGAAAATAAAATGAATTGGAATAGAGGTCGAAAGTGATTGAAAACACGACAAAATAGTACACGGAGAACGTGACGAGAAGTAGAGATATAATTTAAACTTCATAATATGGAGGAAAATGGTAAAATCCGTTACCAGCGATGAATTTGAAGATTGAAAGCGAGTAACAAGGGAACTGGCATTGTGAAAGCTTTGAAACTAATCACTCCATTGTACGGGAGCAATTACCTCCCCCACTCGCGCGCCGAGCTATTGTCAGCGCGCATACATTGTCTTGTTATTGATTTGACGGCATCTAAGTGAACTGATTCGTTATATAATTCAAATTTAAATTGGTAATTAACGAAAAGACGTTACCGATACCGTTGGGGGGACTTCTTCAAAGGAGAGCACTAATTGAACGTAGACGGCAGCGTGAGCATCTCTTCAAAGTCAATTTCTGTGAAGCATTGTGCAGATAGCGGAAGATGATGAGTTACGATCACGGTGGGTGCTACTATTACGAAGGACCGGGTTCAATCCCCGCCAACTCCGGAAGGTTTTCCGTTAGCAGCCTTTTGGAGCTAAGAGTGGAGTCCGATGAAGACGGAAAGAGAGAAAAGAGGAGAGAGATGGACTGTGAAAGAGGAAAGAGCGACGGTAAGTTTCGATTGATAATTATAATAATATATCTTACTGTATAAGTAGTATTGCTTCATATTTGTGCACCGTTATCTCGAAATATCGTTCAGATAGTAATTAGGTTAATAGTTAATATTAAGCTAAGATTTCACTTATTAACATTAACTAATGTATCTTACGAATAGAATTTAATAATTGCATTCACGCTTTCCACGTAATGAAGAATATAATTTACTTAAAGGCTATAGTAGTAGTAAATCGTAGTTTCAACTGATTTCTTTCGGAATATCTTACTTAAGAATTAATTCTTTCATAACATTATTACTCTTCAATGCGCTACTGCTCATTCTTAATTCTTAACCGTTTCAAGTGGTAATTTGATATAGCGATTGATATAAAAAATTATGAATATTTTTAATATTGCTTTTGGATAACGATTAGATAATAGGATAACGAATTATCCTAATGCAGTAACCAAGATATGGATCTTTATGGAATTTCGTCTATTTGGTAGCATTAGGCATAATTGGGCATAATTATTAGGCATAATTGTTCTCCAAACAACTTATGTAGTTCGTTGCAACGCATCATCTTTTCACACTATGATGTTACCGTCAAACTCTGCAAGCATTTGTCTTGATCACAAAAAAGTAATAAGGTCAACAACACCTTATAACTTAATAAGTAACATGGACAATCATGAATATTTTTTCTGATAATTCAATTTTGTCGAAAGATTAAAATCAAATTCACCCAACTCTGCAGCCTCTTCACCTATTGGCTGCTCTTTCACCACGGAAGACGCGGAGGACGAGATAAGCGAGGATGGAAGTTGCCAAGGGCCGACGTGGACAAACAGTCCAAATGCGGGATCCAAGGAGCCGTCATTGGGCCAACCGGGTGATGATGTGGCAGCAGGTGGTGCTGTTTCGACAACTCGCCCACGAAGGAATCGAACTACATTCAGCAGTGGACAGTTGGGAGCGCTGGAAAAGGTGTTTGAGCGAACGCATTATCCAGATGCATTTGCGAGGGAGGAACTCGCGAAGAAAGTGGGGCTCAGCGAGGCTAGAGTTCAGGTAAGATCATCAATTGTATTTTTTTCTAATACTAATAACGGCAATGATTCTTCCGTTTATCTTCGATAAACATTGGTCATAATTATAGAATTACGCAGTCTTTTCGACATTAACAAGTAAAATGGAGTTATCTAAATAATCTTCATATATTAGACCCTGCAACAAGGAAATTGTTACCGCTTTTTAGCGAAAGTCGGGAATTTTAAGAAATGCCAAATAAGCGCTTTCATTCTCCCTTCGTAATTTTTACCTCGATTTTACTTGAGCATATTTTTCGATCGATGGTAACCGACTCAAAATGTTTCCGTTCCTTTTTATTTTAACCGTAAATGGATTCTAAATTACTCTCAATTACTTAGTGTTTGGCTGAATCCGTAATAGGTTATCGATAATATTTTCGTTTCTTAAAACATGTAATTGTTCCGTAATTAATGAGCGACTAATTTGTAACTATCGTTGATTTAACTCATACCTTCCGAGCTAATTAGATATCTTGTAAAAATACCACGAGACGATGAACAATCTTACTTTGTGATTAGTTCATATTCATCGATAATTTAATTTCATGTAATGTATGAAGATATACTTAATCAATGGTTACGCTAATATATTCAAGTAGCGGCCTCTCTTATCCCGAATCGTAATCATATTTTTCGATATTTTGAAGTCCATAATTACTCACAGAAGCACAACGATTTGTTGTGGAACGTAAAAGTTATTGAAACCAGCTCGCGAAATTCAACTTTGTTATTTTATCGTATGATTAGTTGACTGTTCATTCATACGTATAGCTCCTGGAAAACCTGGTCAAACTTGGAACTGAACCCGAGCAATATGAGCGATTTAAGATAAAGAAATTATCTTTTCTTACCCTCCTCATTTTTCGGTCAAAAACTACTATGTTATAATCATATAATTAATTTACTTCCGATTAACTAATTCCAATACTTCATTACCAACATTGCTTGTTTTAATTTCATTAACCATTACAGTCTCGCTGATGCCTCCACTCCTTCCTCCAGAGTCAATTTCCTCGTAAATCAAATTACCTATTGTTCAAATTAGTTGATTTCAATTCTCTAACTTCCATTTCAATTTTCCCTTTCGTTTTTTTATATTTTTTATGGAAAAAGTAGTATGCTGAGTATAAGTATTAAAATAGTAGTTAATAGTAATTAATATTTCAAAACTATGGTATTAAATTATTTTCGTATGTACATATACGAGTATATACTACATATATATGTTAATATTAAAATTTACTGTATACTTCCGCAAATTATAAAATTTTCTTGGAATTTCCGCTTCGGTACGTAAAAATTGCCATTTTTTTCAAAATACGTTCTTTTTGAATCCTACTTCGGTATTACAGCATTGTAAATTCCTCAAATCTTAATTCAGGTTACAATTTATTAAATATTATATGTTTTTCGGTGACCAAAATAAGGAAGTAGCCTTGATTGCTAGAGCAAACTTGTCATTCAGTCAGTTCGAAACTTGCAATCTACTCTCCAAGAGTACCGAGAGCGAGTGTCGACTAGCAAGCAACTTTAAACTATCCTGCTCTCAGGCAATAGCTTCTGCTTCATCGAGTTACTCTCAGAGATGTATCCACTGGCGAGTGACTGCTATCGAGAACGACTCTCTCTCAAGTGTCTCAAGTCATTTACTCTCAAATGGACGCGCATCCTTCACAACCTGCACAATCTAAAAACAATTTGAACGTTCCGTTTTGCACGAATGCATGTTGTAGCAAAAATTGGGTGCTGATCAACATTTGTACATCATAAAGTAAGAGTATCGAAGCTTATTCATTAAAATCAAGCTAGAGGGAAATATTTCGTCTCATAGAGGTTTTTTTAAGATTAAATGTGACGTGATAGGATTTTTCCCCCGTCTCTTTGTTTTACACAGAGTAAAGTTAAGTGATTACCTCATAAAACCCCACGATTTTTATTGTGAGGGATCTCTTACCTCAAGACAAACCGAGCGGCGTTTTTGTAGAATCTATCTTTCTGTACTATCAAGTTCTATAAGTACCGTGCGCTAACCAAATGCAAAAGAATACATTTCAGTTAGAAAATCCGCACTCCATCAAGCTCTCGATCGTTTGGAATCGTCTCCTATTCTCATGGTCAGGACAACGGATAAAATTTTTAAAGGGGATTTTTTGTATAATTATGGATTGATATTCGTTAATTTTATTTATTTTCCGTCTTTCTATCTTCTTGAGAACGATCGCATAAAAACTTTCTTTTTAAACTTCCATTTATTGACACACTAAAATCGATAGGTTGCTATAAAGAAAACGAATGAAACCATCTGAAATGAATTTGTTAATCACAAACTGCAAACAATCACTACTGTTGTAGTAGGATTATCATTGTAAACAGTTCCGGTGTGTACGTACATTTCCTTTTCCCTCACATCTTTGGTTGGTGTGCTGGATATTGTCACAGTAGCCAACCTCTCATTGGTATGGGTTGTTTGGGTGTAAGAAAGAGGACGGGAGGAATGGAATGGGAGGGCGCCCAGAAAGGGAAACCTTTCTGTAAAGGTCGGTAGGAGGTACACAACCTTTCGGTTTACGTAATTGCTGAAGAAACATCAGCAATTCAAGTAACGCAAAAATACTTCACTCAAAACCAAAAATGTTTACTAAGATACCTTAACACAATTTTTCTTAAAATATATACTAACAATTTTTATCGAGAGCTATCAAGAGCGCCGACGGAATATTGCTAATTAAATATATAAAAGAAAGTTATTAGATATTAATTCCTTCTATTGCTTATGAAACTTATTATTTTCATGAAAATTTACAGGATTGAGTTAATGATCATTTCTTGTGTCACTGTTACATTTTAACGTTCAATTACGGTGCCATCTGGATGGAAGATTTTTCACTTCGTATTCACAGTAGGTATTAAAATAATTAGTTACATAATATTCATCAATGCGAATATGATTTACTCCGTTTCTTCCATAATATACTATATTTGAAATATTCAACTTGCTTAAGGATAAATCATGTTACTTGTGAAACTATGATCCGGCATTACAAAATGACGGCTTAAAAATTGTCTTGGAAGCTAATATCGTTTTCTATCGACACAATTAAATCATAATCCTCACAACAATGCAACTGATATTCATCTCAAAATTGAACTCTTTTTTTCTGATTTAAAAATTCGCGAAATAATTAAAGCGTCCGTTTTTGGTCGATCCTCCTTAAAACAAAAACTTCATTTCGCTCGTGAATTGGGGTTATATTTACGAAAGAATGAGATCCTAATAGTAATACTGTTAAATGTGTTTCGATAGGTGAAGTCATTTGGCACGTGGGTTCCCACTGGGAATCGAACCCGGGATCGCTTTCATCGAAGTCAAACGGGTTGCCCACTTGGCTATCCGGGAGCCCAATGAGATCATTTTCACGGATTCGGGAACCCCGCCATGAGAAAACACCAAAAGAGTTTGTTGTACTGTAGAAATTGTCGACTTTAGCAAAAACACCTTTATTATCACTGATTATTATTTTCCACGATCACTATGAATAATTGAATTGCTGCTAGAGGAATCTCTTACAGAAACTGAAGTTTTCTTTTCATGTTAAAAAATAATTCTGAAATTATATTGAAGTTTTTTATCTCTCGAATGAAGCACATTAATTGACTGACTTATAGAAATAGTTCAAATTAAGACAAAGTGAGTTTTAAATAGCCTGCATAAAAAAGCACTAAGTATTGAAGAGATGCTCTTTCAAGAAGAGGAGAGGCTCATTTAGATACGGGTGATTTACTGCGCTAAACTCTCTCAGCTCCTTATCCGTATCGAAGAGTTAAGTGAGCTATTAAGAAGTTGTCGTTGACGGTTCAAAAGCACCAAGAAAATAATGTTTTCATTTTGGAATGCTAATTCCGGCGGAAAATGTAATATCTCTAAATGATTATTGAGTCAAGTCTGAGATAACGAGATAACTTGCAATTAAAAACGTGGAATATTTTAATGATGCAGTGATAATTATAACTATACATAACTGAGATTTGTGTATGATTACATATTGAAAGTCGGCAAATTCAAAAATAAATAAGCAAGATAGTGCCAAACGAGATGAAAGGATTGATCCATGTAACAATTTCCGGAAGTAAATTTTAATAAGTATGATGTTAAAATATGCCTCTACTTGTTTCTATTATAACTTAAGTGACTACATTTTTTTCCACCAATTAAAAGCGAAAGGCCCGCTAAAAGAAATATATAATACTAAATTGAAAATTTAATTTTTTATATGAAATTTAAGAATTTTGTATGTTTTTTCGGTTCGGGCTTCGGTTTTCACTCCAGCAAATATTTTTTTTTCTCGGTTTATTCTCGGTTTCCCTTTACGGTTTTGGTTCTATGGTCTGTTACAAACAACGGCGGCATTCTTCTTCAGGGTTCACAGCCTCGAAAATATCAATAGTGCAT